>JAJGOT010000074.1:202500-382500 GCA_022457155.1 Cladopsammia gracilis
GGGGTTCGACTGTACTGCGTTTGACAAATAATATGGAGAGAATCTGGCAGCACCTCAGCCGAGAACATTTTCTTCGTCTTCATATTCGTCCTACTCAGAAATATGCGAGAATAATAAACGCCACCGCACACCGCAATGGTCCAAAAACAACAAGGATAATAATGACAAAGAACGCGTTTCTATCGTGCTTTTTTACGCAGTTATTCAGCCGGTAACGCGCAGAAGAATGAATTTAGTTGTTGAAAATTTATCGCGAGAAAATTTTGCTGTGGAAGCCTATTTTTGCTTGGTGTACTCACGACTATAGCAACACATGCACAGTCATTCCTCCAGCCGCTTACGGAACTGACATTTATACATTAAAATTTCATCTCAAACAAATTAACGGGACGACAGCTAAACATGCAGGTAAACTTCGGATAGACGTGCCTCTGGGATGTTACAGCTTAGTGGGTATAATTACTTTTTTAAATTAAAATCATGTTTAAGTTACCTACCCACAATCGGACTCATACTCCAGGTCAAATGTTTGAAACTCCATTTTCAGCGCTTTGTCTTGTGGAATTGAAACATTGTATACACAATGCACATTAATTGGGTAATTATTTGGATATCCGGGACTTGTCAATTTGTTGTTTACCACTGAACCACATCCTGCAAAAGCAAATGTATAACTTCAAGACCAGATGTGTCCTCTCACTAATTTGTAGTTACCTCACCAACAATCAAGAATTTTACCAATGCATCGCACAGTTGGATACTTACTAGAGATAATATTGAAATCTGTTTGTTAATATCGAGACGGTTGGACGGTATTGAAGGGAGGAAAAGGTGGGGAGGGTGGGGACTTGGACGCAGAGGGTGGAGGGGGGGGTGGAGGGGGGGGGGTTCGATGGAGTAAAACAAATAATAGAGGGGAGGGTGCGAAGGTTGTCTTGATCTGTCTTTGTTACGCTTTCTGTAAGGGATGTACTTCAAAACATTGTTGATTAACGTTATTATATTGGCTAGTATGTCAAGCTGCTTTCCTATTTGTACTTACCAGGCATATTAACATCAGTGAAAAGTATCTGAAATCCTCCCTTTTTCTTACGGTACTCCGAGTGGAATGTTATCACTGCGAAGTCTCCAGGTACAACAAAGTCAATTCCAGTGAAGTTACCACAGTATTGGCCGATCTGCACGTTGTTATCATCTGTAATCTTCAAATAATTGCGCCTGCAAGGAAACATAGTGGTTGTTTACAAGATACTGGTATGAGTTTAATACCGTTTAAATGAAAGGATTGCGAAGGGACATACCATATTAACAAAAATGACGCCATATAGGATTGTATAACGACTATTACACATGTGTTACCCATTCCAGTCCTCCAAGAGAGTGATTTCGTACAGAAACGAGTGATCGGGCCGCGTTTACATGGTACATATATAAGTTCTCGTACCGGCTATGAGAATCTCGATCCGGTACAGCTACTGGGATGAACTCGTACCGGTATGAGATGTTGTGCTGGTAACATTTAAATGAATACAGAGCCACAAGAGAAAACCGGAATGAACTCGTACAGGCATGAAAGTCATACCGGTATCATGTATTCCAAACAGTCCCTTATATTTCTTTTACACTTCTAATGAACTATTTTTCCTCTTGTGGTTTACATAAACAAGCTAGCGTTGTGCAGTCTTAACTTATAGGACCAATCAAATTAAAGGCTCCTATAAGCCAACTCGTAAATATGAAACGCTCGTTTTATAGCGAGTGGATAGCAGACTGGGAGTCATTTGTAAAAGTTCAACTGATAAAGAAAACTGTGTTTCAAAAATAATGAAAGCATGTTAGCGTGACATAAATATGCATTGTCAGGAGCCCAGTAACAGGCTCCTGGCATTGTGTGATCGGAAACGAGACAACTGGATGACGTAATGCGTTAAATTCGGATGTGGCCTTTGATTCAGACGTCGGGACGAACCTACACGCCTATTAATTATGTGAGCGGAATGCGCTTATTTGTAAACTGCAAAATGTTATTACACATGCCAGCTTGCCATTTTAATTCCATTTTCAGTTTACAAATAAGCGTATGAGTTCCCAGTAGTTTCTTGGTGTTCCGGATGGTGTGATCACCAAATGACGCAAAACAAAAGATTCAAAAGACACTGAACAACACCCACCGACAACACAAAAGCTAACCAACAATGGCTTCCGCAACACCAAGAAACACCCGAGTTCCCTATATGTAAAGGATAATGCCCGAGATCCGAGGTCTTGACCGTCGATAATTTTGTTTAGTGGAGGTTTATTTAAAACTAACCGAGGCAGTTTAAAACCTAAAAAAATAAGTCCCCGAAGATACAGGGCGTATGTTGTTTTTTCCATAGGTATATGTGTTATTAATTTTGTTGACACGTACTTGAAACAGTGTTTGTTAGGGGTGTTGTGGATACTACCCATGTTGGAACAATAGTTCATTGTTGAGTTATTACAAAATAATAACCTGTTCAAAACAATGAAAAGGTGCATTAAGATAGGTCTAATCTTGTTGTGTTACAGAGCAGTCAGATAATTACCCTGGGTACTCGAAGTACTTTCGCAGCACGCTTTCGTGAGACGTCGAGGTCGGCTTGTAACGGAGACGAAACAGGCGTGTAATATGACGAGAGAGATGAGAGCGCGAGAAAAGCCTCTGGCACCCAGGCTAAATATCAGAAAATTGATAACTAAGCAAATGTAATATTCATTATGTCGCCCAGTTCTCAATGTGTATTTATGTCATGATAAGACATGTTTTTATTTTAATTTTAAATGGTTTTAAGGAGCCCGAGACCTTGCTCGCAGGCTACACATTCAAAAACAACATTATTTATCCGTGCTGTAGCTTTTACCTAAGTGTAAAAAAAATCCATTTGAAGTCCGCAGATCGGTTTTAATTTTTCATACTGAGTTTGAAGTCAAAGAAATGATGAGTAAACAGATTTTTTATCACATCTTCTAGTTCTCTCTCTTATTTCAAACGATGTGTATTTTTGTCACACTAAGACATGTTTTTAGAGGTTGTTAAGAGCTGCGTGGTATCTAATGTTTTTAATTAATCGAAACAAAATTTGGTTCATACTTTATTTAATTTGTCAATAGCTAGCGCCCACCAATCACAATATTACAGCTCAATTGCTTTTATTAGTTAAACGTGTTTATTCCTACCTGCAATTTGAATCAAACTCCAGGTCAAATGTTTGAAACTTGAGCTTTAGCGCGTTGCCGTTTGAAATTGAAACATTGTAAACACATTGTATATCCTTGTTGACTGGATAATCGTACAGGTATCCAGAACTTGTCAAAGTTTTGTTCACCACTGAACCACATGGAACTGCCAAAGCAAATGTATGTCAACATAACCAGTATTGACAGTATTCACTAAATAAGTAGTGGATATATCACCGACAATCATCAAATTTTTCAATGCGTCCACCGTCCACCCGCCATTCCATGTATTTTTGACATATCAGTGACTGCTGACCTGTTTAAATAGACGGTGGGTGGCCTGTCGTGTAACTTACCTTGACATAGTCCACCCGTTACCACAATCACCCTGTCGGATTGACTTAAGGTTAAAAATCAATCGGGGTTGCTAGTGTAGTAAAGGTTTCTGTTGAAGTGAATTTAGTTTCAAAGGAACGGTGGCTATTCAACCACTGGCGAACGAAATGTTGAAATTTTAAAACGAGAAACGACCAGTGCTAATCGCGGATAAAACAAATCATAAAGAGCAACTTACATGTGCATTTGCCATACGCTCCATGTGTTAGCGCAATAAAGGAAATGAATCCTCACAAGGCAAAGCCGGAAAATCCCTTTTTACCTTGGTTGGTTCTGAACTACGAACTCCCATAAATTGGAGTCATGACTTTTGCGATCACGAAATTGTTCTTGCAAGACCTTTTTATCACCAAGCAAGACTTATTACTCTGTTTCAGACCAGAACTGTGATTTTCTTTTTAATTTTAACTAAAGGACCGTTCATTAAAGGGGGGGACTTCTCCAAAAAATGGAGTGAAGTGGGACGGGGGGGGGGAGGATCACTCGAAAATAATTACCTGAAATGCTGTGAAAGAAAAAAAGAAAGAAAGAAAGTTACAAAAAAGAATCGCAAATCACACCTTTAAATGTATGGTTCCCCTGTCAGAATACTTTTATTTTGTAATAAACTGTGGTGGGAATTTACAGTTTTACAAGAAGAATGGCTTAAAAATGCACTTTTAACCTAGAAATTTTCAAATTGGGAGGATCTCAATTTCATTTTTTAAAAGCATGTTACAATGTCAAAATGAATATACAATATAAAAGAAGACATTGACAAGTGCAAGCTTATATTTTTTATCTCGTGAATAAATAATAACAATCACTTTTAAATTCAATACATATATGGGAGAGAAACTTAACTCACGCGGCTATGCTTATTCGAAAAAAATTATTTTGTACACTTAAAAGTGATTTTCTGCATTTTTACTTAAAGTAGAATTGAATTTATTTTTCCCCTTGAAGTTTTAAAAAAATATTAAAAGGACACAAAGATCTTTTATAACACTTTAAAAATATAATTATAAAGAAAACAAATCATCCGCATCTTCTTCGTCCTCTTCAAATTCATTTTCATCATCGTCGTACTGGTCCTCGTTGTCCTCTTCTTCACTGCACTATCCTCTGCCGCATCCATGGAATATTCTTCTGGATAGAGGTAGCAGTATACCCTATCCCATACTTCTGACTTGAGATTGGTCAGCAATCTGCTTGCCCCAGCGTTGGTGAAGCTGTTTTCTTGTGTAAGATTGGCAACGTAAGGTGCGTAACGACGTGATAGTGCTGCAACATTTTCCACGTTAATGCACACTTTAGGTACCAACATGTAAGGTGGATAATGTAGGCAACGAGGAAGCTCTCTTTCAAGCGAATTTGCTACACATATATTGAATATTTGTGTAACATTTTTTCTCTAGGCGTTTCCTCTTACGCGAGTTTACCTTCCGTCGATTTTTCTTCCTTTTTCGTCCTTGCGAGTTCGTGTTTCAAAATGCAGGAAAATGCATCTCTGGGAGACTAGTGGGGAAGGGCTTTCGGCCCTTCCGACCGTGCCCACCTGCTCAAACTCATTGCCCTCCTGTTTAAAATCTTAATGAAAACCCTAAGAGAGGCCTGTTTTATAACAGTTCTTTATGACAATCAATGAAAAAAGTGTTGAGTAGTACTTTAATTATGAAATCACAGCAATATCAGTATTTAAGCTTTAATACTTTTAACGTTCATTGAAGAATGAAGAGTACGCATGCTGTTTCATACGTATATCATTTTTTTTTTAATCTGTGTGAGGGGGGGGGGAGGTCTCATCTAAATAAAATTACATTCTACGAGGAGGGTGGCATGTGAAAACAAATTGGCATCTGGAGGGGTGGTGTCTTGCCATTTATTGCCAACAATGCACAAAATCCCACCAGCTCCCCCATGCTCATAAAAAAATGAAAAATCCTTAACTTAGCTTTAAAAATCCTTCGGGCGTGGATGCTTAGCAAAAAGGAGTGCGACCCGCTTGGCCCGTCATTGTACATGTTAAACCCATTCGCTTTTCATGGGAGTTTCAATAATTAAGTTAACTCTTCATTCTCGTAGGCTAATTTATTTAAAACGCAATGCTTTTTGCGCAATTTCAGTTGCTTTCATTATTAATAATAAATGTAAAAGTAATTTTTATAAAATGTTTTCACTCACGTGACTGGCGGCCATATTGGAGTGCTAAAACAATAGGAAATGTTTGAATATGTCCCAGTTCACATGACGTGATAAAAAGTGAGGTGGATACAACTGTTATAATCTTTCACAAAACGTTTCACGTTTTTATTAAACGATTTTTGGTTCCGATTTATGAAGGCTTAAATATGTCACGCAATCCGTCACCCTATTTCAAATAAGCCGAGAAAATTAACAAATTTGAACCAGTTGAAAGTTATTTTTGAATTATAGATACTTATAAGCCGATTTAATGTCACCTATATTGAATACAATATTTTGTGATGAGATTTTTGGTGTAATTAGACTGTCAATGTTTGGCCGCCATGTTGGTGTTACTAAGTGGGACACCAAGATGGCCGCTGACCATATATTTCTTACTAAAAATGTCTAATACTCGTTCGCCTATAACTCTTTAACGAACTGCTCTCGCGCTTTAAAATTTGGCCCGTAACTGTAGTTTTAAACTCTGCTTATGAATTTTGATATGGCATCAGTGAAGAAAACACTCTATAGGATTCGTTTAGGACACAAATATGGCCACTATTTTATTGTTTTGTCACCGGGCCGTCGTGATGTCACGTGCAAACGCTCTATACGGAGTGTAGTCTCTAAAACTTGTTTATCAACAAGAGGCTACACTAAGCCTATACTCATGCGCATGAGACTCTAAGATGCGTCGATCGAAGTTACCAATTTTTCTGTACTCTCTTTTAATATTTAATTTATTGATTCCCGATCAAATCCAGGCTCGTCTATTACTTTCCAAGCCGTGAATTAATTCTGTTACATTTGAAAAGACTACTTAAAAAATAGGCAGTCGAGGACTGCATGTGGCCCACATGCTGTAAAAAGAAAATTGATAATCAATATAAAGAATTAGTTTTCCTGTGTTACTAAATCGCATGCAACCTGTGTAAAATGGGTTATCCCAGAAAAAAAAAATCCTCCCCACCGACGGATGCAAGATTTTTTTACCCCTCCCCCGCCTGGATTTCCCGGCCAGGCAGACCCGCCCTCGCACCTTGATTTTTAACCCAGATACCCCCTCCTGCCCGGATTGCCATTAACTTTTTGTAGGCCTTAAATAACAGGAAATCGCATTCAGGAGATCCCGGATTTTTTTAAAGTTTTCAAATCTTTGGTGATAATTGCTATGAATTGGTCAAGCATTTTGTAAATAAACGTTGCGTGAGGCATTCACTAAAATCTCTCCGTAATTTAAGACCAAATCGAAATGAAATATTTCCATAACTTAAAGCTGGTTCCTTAAAACAAGCTTTGATTTTGCCATTTGTAATAAGTTTTTTTCCAGGCTTCACAGTTTCTTCAAAGTGTTGTCGCAAATACACAATTTTGTTTTATGCAAATTTCTTAATGCAATTTGATAGCAAGCTGTTTTTATATGACCACATATATTTTCTATAAAATTAGGTCGAAACGTTTGAATGAAACTCATATTTCCTTGAATGAAAATATCTTTCCTTTGATTAAAAGATTCAAACACGTATCAGAATTCAGTGAGTTTCTTCTTCTGAAAGTCTTGGTGATTTATTGTATTCTAATTACGGCGCGGAACCGGCTAGCGTCTGCGAAAACAGCGAAAATATAATAAAAGCTAATAAACATCGCAAAAAAATTCAATTCAGCAACCTTTTTTTATTATGCTTTCTAAAATTGGCGACTTTTCCTGTGTAATAGAATGCCAATGTTATCCGGAAAGATGATTCACATAATGCTTTCGATAATCAAAAAAGCAGTTCTGAATGGTCAAAGGTACAGAGATGAAATGCTGGCGGCGTTTGAATCATGAGTTCGGATAGCTCATGGTCTGCAAACAAACACTTCGATTCACAGCTTGATTTTTCACTAAAACCTTTTTCCAAACAACGAAAACACTTAAAATAATCTTTGAAAACAATACTTGGCCACATTTGGTGAAAGCTGTGCTTGGTAAAGCAGTAAAAAGAACGAGAAAGCTCCGTTTACCTTTCCCACGGATCCAAAGCGCGCACGTACAAACAGAACTGCCTTGACAATCGAGTCGTCCAATCCGAAGCTATCAGAATTGTCTCATCGCACAGCAAGCGAGTGAATTCGGCACAACTTCGTGCTTCGGAAAGTCGGACTTACTTACACAGGTGACAACATAGTGGTTTCTAGTAACCTAGTAACCACAAAAAGCAATAAAGTAAGTAAAAATCGACATTAATATGACACGCATTCGACAGTCCATAATCCACAGAAGTCCAGTCCCGAAGTCTAGTTTTTTTTATTAAATCCGATGGGCTGAAGTAAGTGGGAAGCGAATTCCCACATCCAGGTTGTGACCCCCTTCAAATACGTTAGTCCTAAAAATGTCACTGACCACCCCTCATTTTTAGGACTAACGTATATGAAGGGGGTCACAACCTGGATGTGGGAATTCGCTTCCCGAAGTAACCACGCTGTTTTGCCGTGTGTTTCTATTGTTCTTTCTTTTAAAAAAGTCTTGAAATTACTCACCACAGGCAGCGAGGACTGCTCCGACACAGGCATTGTAAAGAATCGGCAGTAAAAAGGGGAATAAATTGACAATATGCTTACCAGCGCGACAGATCGATGTTTGGCATTTTTGCCTCGGAAGAACTCTGATTAAAAATAGCTCTTAGTTTTTCAGAATCGTGACAAATTCGGCCTCAAGTTGTATGCTGTGTATAAAAGCAACGTTCACCTCGATGGGAGAAATGCAGGACTGGCTTATACACTAGTAAGACCAAATGACGGAAAACGTTTGTCATGCGCATGCGTAAGAAACATTTGTCCTATATTTGAATGTACCATAAGAAAAGAAGCAATTTATATTTTAATATTTTAAACAAGATAAAAAAGACGTCCGACATGGAGAAGAGTTACTCATTTCATTCAGTCATCGCACCTGCAAACCGCGTTACTATTGAATGTTTTATAAATGAAGCCAGTCTTTACTGTGAGTTTAATACATACCTGACGTGAACATTACTAAATGTGAGTAGGGTTGTAGGAGACGCTGTCGTGACATTTCAGTAACGATGTTTTGCCGGAAGTGAGAGTAGCCGGTAGTCACCAAATCGGAAGTGAAAAGGGCAAAGCTACGAACCGGAAATGCACAATTTCAAATATGCGTGAATAAATTTGCATGCAAAATCGTGACACCAAAAAATAATAATAATAAAAAAAAAACGGAGCCCATTTTATAACTCATGCCGCTACGCGCATGAGTAATAATAACAAGAAGCACGTAGCCGAAACCTTACCTCATGCCGCTTCGCGCATGAGTAATTAGTGATTGTCTTTTTTAAAGTAATATTAATTACATCATCGTCATTTTACCCAAATTGCCAACTTTGCTTCTTTTTCGACTTACGTAGTAATGTAATTAAAAACCTTAAACTTGTTTCCATTATTTCATCTAGATCTGTCCTTCTTGTTTTGTTGTTTTAGTGTTTGTTGTTTTCTTCTGTAGGGAAGTTAGCACGTCAAACTGCTTTGTTTTTTACACTTACCACTTCGAGGCACTTGAACAGCTGGAATGGAAAGGAGAAATCCAATCCTTGGCAAAAAACCGTACGAGCAGAATGTTATCACTACGTAATCCCCAGCTACTACAACTGCTTTCCCAGCGAGTTGATCACCGCAGTATTCACCAAGGTTGACGTTGTTATCATCGGTAATCTTCAAATAGTCGAAGCTGCAAGAGGAATGATATGCTTTTTTACATTTTACGAACCATTTAATCCTTTGAAAGATCTGAACTAATCACAATCTTTTTATTTGGTGACAAAGACGGTTATATTAACTACAACAACTTTCAACAAATTCAAGATATCTTGGTAAAGGGCTGTGAACAGGCTTCTTTCAGGGGTTAAAGCGGAGCACTCACCGGGCCGAAGGCCCGGCTGCGCAGCCCCATACTCATAGAACCTATGCCCATCATTTTTCATGGTCGTGGCTAGCGGAATGTTTCGCGGGCGCGCCTCCGTAACATGTGTCAGTCGCGCAAGGCAAACTCGCTGGCGCGTATGACGTCGCAAAACATGCGCGTATGACGCCACACGCGCGGCTACACAGCCGTCAGCTCGGTAAACACTTTTTAAAGTTTTAAAAAAGTTGGATCTTTCGCAGTGTTTAGCGGAGCAGTAAAGTCGTTACTTCCCTGCATTTTTCCCGGTTTGCTACTCAAGACAGGGATACTAATTAAGAGATACTCAGAAGCCGCTTTAGTGGAAAAAGAAGAGCTTTCGGGGATAAAATTTTGCTTCGAGGAACCCTCATACGTTTTTATCAATGCAGGAGCAATGTGAGGAGATGCCTTGTTTTTATTACGGATTTCAGAACGAAGAAGCGGAGTTTTAATGAACTTCCAAGCAGTCCAGTGACTTAAAGATAAATTAAATCACATTTTCGATGGGAATTTATGTTGCTATCAATTTTTGATCGACTTTTCCTTTGTGTTCTCTTTAGTTTTGGAGACATGTTCATGAAACGTGCTCAAATTAAGTCGTGTTGTTATCTTGAATTTCATCGAGGACAGCTCTGCCTTGATGCGCTATGAATTAAATGGTACGTGTTTTGCTTTTAAACATAAACTAATGGAGATTTGAATAAAATTTTTCGAAAGAAGATTGTGTTGTCCATTTTTATGTGTTTGTTCATTCATTACATAGATTAAAAAGCAATTTTATGTAAACAAAACAAGACTTAGATTTTCTGTCTTCACTCGCGTCGCCTTATGCAAACATGTTTGTGTATTTTTGCAATTTTGATTTCCAAATCAGTTTCTCGGACAATTTTTGACAAACAAAAACTGTCTTTTATTCGGAAAATAGTCGTAACTGTTATTCTATAGACAGAGAAAAGTTGTTTTTGTGAACTTTTCTACGGTCTAAATGTACTGTGCAGAAGTAGTTGGAAAAAAGGGAATTCTGGGACACTTTCGGCCGCCGCTAAATCTAACGTAAAACTCATTGATTGACCTTGGCAGTATTTCCCTCAAATTAAGCGATTATTTCAAAATGTCCAAACCAACACAACTCATTCTTTCGTCCTCTCTGCTTATTTTCCCCTCGTCACTCACGTGCGACAATCTCACAAAAAAACAACGTTTCGCTTCGCTTCACTTTTCATTTTTCCCATGATTTCGAACACGCAGCAAGTGATGTCATCCATTTCCCCTTCCTTCCCTGCTCATTCAAGCACAAACAAAGTCTCTCACGTGAACCAAATCTCTCAAAAAAAACAAGAAACGTTTCGCTCTGCTTCGCTTCACTTCACTGAGCTTCGTTCCCCATGATTTCGAACACGAAGTGGACGTGTGTCAAAAACTCTCGAACCAATTTGCAAATCAAATCAAAATTCGAACAAGTTCCCCTCAATTTCGACGACGTTAGCAATTAGGGGCGGCCTCAAGCATCCCAGAATTCCTTTTTTTCCAACTACTATCGTTGGGGAAATTCCCGGCGGAAATTCTTTTCCAAAAAAATTCTGGAAAAGATTTTCCCAAAAAAAATTCTGGAAAAATTCTTTCCCAAAAAAAAAAAAAAATTCTGGAAATTCTTTTCCAAAAAAATTCTGGAAAAGATTTTCCCAAAAAAAAATTCTGGAAAAGATTTTCCCCAAAAAAATTCTGGAAAAAATTATTTTCCAAAAAAAATTCTGGTGAAAAAAAATCCCAGCGGAAAATTCAACTCTCCAAGAGATGAATTTTCAAATCACGCGTTTGCTCAAATCCACCTCTATCCCAATTTCTGAACGCAGGATTTGCATTGGCACATTGAATTTGCTGGAGAGCCGTTCAAATACAAGCCCCCTTCCTGATTCTTGAAGCGTTTCACGTATCTTTCAATCTTTTGCACCTTTTTCTCCCAAGCTCTCGCTTTGACTTCTTCTTCTGTCAAACTCATTTTTCTTTCTTCCATTTTTTTAATCTCAACTTCTGAAACTTCAGTCATTTCCATTTTTCCTCCACCTCTCAATCTCCAACGCCCCCAAGGGAGAGTGAACTCCACATCTTCACACATAAATCGTTTGTTGTCATCCGCACTCAATGCAATTGTGTTTACAGTTTGGGAAAGAGTACATGCTTCGAACTTCTGATGTAATTCATCTGTCTCATTGCCGGTTGCTGGCTTTCCAAGCAGGTCACAAAGTCTTCATGCGAGATTCGCTTTTTCACAACTTTCTTTTTTACGCCTTTGCATTTCTTTGTTCCCCCACTTCCATGCATTCGGAAGGAATATAGTTTGGATCTCAATCCCACAAATTCTTCTATGATTTTTCCACAAGCTTCATCTTTCATCAGTCCCAAAACTTTCTTGTTTTTCCTCTCCAAAGTTCCATCAACAACGCAAGGATGATTTTCAGAAAATTCAGAAGTGTCAAATTTCGCATCAACATCCCCGGCTATATCCACAAACAGATCTTCCGTCTCCATTTTATAGAGCATGGAGTCAGTGTCAGTGAAACACAACTGTGTCTTTTTCCATTTCTTTTTCACATAGTTATAGTGGAAGTCATAGATCAAAGTCTTTGAAATGTCCAAAATTGCTTGCCCAACATAGACAGCAGGCTTGTTGAAAAGCATCTGGATTCGCTTCATATGAACTCCAACTAAATTTTCATCAAACACTGTGAAATGTTCAAAGTTAGATCGGGAGGAAAGTTTGGTCAGTTGTTTTTGCGACGTCACCAAATGGAAGGAAGTCAATTCTCTTTCTGATATAGTCCATTGTCTTCCCAAACACAGCATTGTTCATCAGTTTGAAGAAATCTTTCTCAAAAGCGTTTCGACTTTGTTGCCTCAACACAATGTTCTTGTCAATGAAAGATTTCAACCAACATTCTTCCTTGAATTTGACTCCCCTCCAAATCTTCCTCAATCGACAACCCAAGTCCAAAGCTTGTTTCAAGATTGTTCGATGCACAATCATCTTTCTCTTGTTGCCCAAGTTGGGAATCAACTTTTCAACTTTCCCAATCATGACTCTCTCAGGAAGTTGGGGAAGATCACTGAAGAAATCATGCAGTTCATCTGGAATGTCCACATCCACTTCCAAGACGCAGCTGATGTTTTCCCAGTTTCGACATTCTTCTTCTGCCATCCACTCAAACTCGCCCACAGGAAGTGGCTCTGTCATTGCCCATACAAACTATTTGCATCCCAATAGGGGATGAATATTGAAGGTTTTGCAGGATCAAAATCATCGCTCATGTATTTGTTATTTGCCCTTGCATGCTCTCCTGTGGACAATCATTGAAACACCTCCTCGGATACCTCTCTCGAAAAACAACAGCATATCTGGGTCATTCAACAGTTCCAATTCAACTCCACTTTCTTTCAAAGCTGCTTCCCAAGCTAAACCGGGAGAAGTGTAAAACCAAGCAGGATCGACCTTATAATGTTTCCGACAAACTTTCCTGAATTCTTCAAACACATCCGCCAGCAAAACAACATCGGCTTTCAGATATGCATCGTGAAAATCTCCCATGTTTTTTATTTTCATTTCCTTCCAAACTTTCTCAGCGAACTGAAAGTCTTCATCACTCACACCCTCATCATACAGTTTGGAGAAGAAAGCGTCTTTTTTAGGTAGATTTTCCTCCCGGAATTTCTCCGTGGAATCCAACCATTCATATGGAAAAACTCCTTTCCGTTTGAACAACTCCCATTTTTCTCCAAAAATCTTTCGAGTTTCCAGGAAATCTTCATCTCGCAAATTCTTCACTGCGTTTCCCAAGGAAGATGCCATGAATCTAGCTGAATCTAGAAATCGAATTTCATGCCAAATTTTCACAATTTTCCCTTTTGTCATTCAATTTTGTTCCCATCAGAATTTTCTTGGAGAAGGAGATGTATTTTTCTTCGTTGTTTGGGATGCAGTTCACGTCTCCTTCAATCGTTCCAAAAGCTTTCACGAAAAGATGTGCGTCATAACCAGTCAGGTTGTGGAAAAACACAGGGGTGAATTTTGGTTTCCTGAAAAGCAAGTTGCATGTCTCATGTGCTGCTCCCCCGAATTCTCCGGAAAAGTGGCAGTGATCTCTGACTTTCTTTTCCCCCAATTGCCATTCTTTTTCACAGATCCAACAAACTGTCGCAGCATCAAACAACTTTCTCTCTTTCTCCCCAAATTTCATCTGCTTTGGGAACTTCACCTCGTTTTGAATCCCTTTCACAAACTGAACAAGTTCTTTCACGAATCGGACCCCAACATCCACTTCATCATTTTCTGCTCGAAACAAAACTGGATCTCGCTTCACAAAAGGTGAAACGAGATGGAAAGCAAAAGAGCAGGGAATGTGCTTTTGAATTTTCTCCGTGAAACTTTCCTGTGGATTTGGTCTCACAGATGAAACAGGAACTTGTCTCGCTTCAAAATCAGCATAAACCACAAATGGGAAAATCATCTTCCGATTGAAATTCTTGAATTTCACAGTGGCACCTTCAGCGGGCATAACAATTTTCACAGCTTCAAATTGCTCGCATGATGCCGCATGTTTCTCCAATCGTGCTTCATTGGGAAAGTGATTCAAGCACCTTCGACAAAAGACAACTGCGCCATGGTGGTTTGACATTTGATTTGACAAAAGACGACTGAGGTTTTTTATCCAGCAGAAGTGAGTTTTCAAGTCTTCTTTCATCCACAACAGATCAATCATTCTTCCCAGCACCTCAGAAATTCTCAAAGGCACAACGCATCCATTTTCAAACCCAAACACATTCACTGCCCAGCCGGCATTCCTTCTTTCAAACTTTCCAATGTCACTCAGGGGAGTTGGAAATGAAATTCCTTCCCAATTCAGGCTTGTCGCTTGCTGCCTCAGTTCCTTTGAAATTCTCTCTGCATGTTTTTCCACTGGGAAGCAAGCTCTTGTCACGCACCATTTGAAGCACATTTCATCTTCATTCGCCAAATTCACAATGGCCTTATTATTCTTCAATGCTGCAGGAAGTTCCAAGAAAGAACTTCCACCCAATGGCCGATGCTCGGTGAAAAGAATTGTCAGATTTGTCACTCTTTCAAATCTCCAATTGCTACCTCTCTTTGAAAATTCTCAAGATTTTCAAGAATTCTTGCAACCATGCGATCCAGCATATCTTCTCTATCTGTTCCTTCCAAATTCACTTCAATTCGGGAATGGAAATCAGCGTCCTCCTCAATCACTTCTCCAGTTACCAAATTCGCTCGACTCATTTGGCAGGAAAGAATCATCTTTGTCTTTGTTCTTTTGTTCCGCTCAAACAAATCAACGACTTGGCGGCTCACAGCTTCCAAAAATTCTCTGGGCGCGAAACCTGCCCTTCCGCGAATTCCAAATGATCTTGCAAAACCTCTCAAAGCGGATTCTCTTTCTTCAACAACAAAATCCGGTTGCCGCAATATCTCAATCCGACGTTTCAATTCTTCAACCGCGGGATCCAATCTCCTCCGAATCTCCACGTCATTCACACTTTCCAGCCAATCCACATAATCCGAAACTGTTTCCACATTTTGTTCAATGACTCTGGGAATTTCTCTAGCAGGAAAATTTCTCTTTTCCGGAACTAGAATAGGAACATCAATTTTTTTATTTTTCCAATTCAAAGGGTTCCGTTTCAAGTTTTTCCAAACGGAGGGACTTAGTGGGGGAGGGAGAGTTCCTTTATTTCTCGGCTCTTCAGGCTGCGATTCTTCCCAAAGTTCCATCAATTCATCTTTAGACATTTGGGAATAACCAACAATTCCCTCTTCACGAGCCCAATTTTGTAAGTCTTTGAGTCTCATTTTATTTAGTAAAAAAAATACCAAATAAAATGAAGTTTTCGATTCAGGAAGAAGGAAAAGAAAAACAAATTTTCCTCACATTCATGGAAGCATCAGATACAACTGGGATTTCATCTCAAGCCATCCTCAACGTTCTCAAAAGAAAAAGTCAGAATCCAAAATTCACAAGAAGAGCTGACAAAAAAGTTTTCTTCATTCAGGAAGTGCCGGATGCTGAACCACTTCTCAAAGTTGATGATGTTGATTTTTTCAATCTTGACGATGTGTGTTCAAAATTCAGCATCTCCCAAACGGTTTTCCTCAACCAAATAAATCCTCAAGAAGAAAAAGCATTTCCTTGATTCCCAAGAAATTTCTCACAAAGTCACATGGATGCATGAAGAGTTGGCAATCCTAATTGACACCCTGCGGCAAAACCGGCTGAATGCAAAACTCAGGCAAGCTACGAAAAGGACAGAAACCCCATTAGCCAAAGCCCCCTTTCTTTGTTCAACGTGAAATCATCTTTCATTTCCCAGAAATGAAAATCAATCATCTTCGCTTCGCTCAGCTTCGCTTCACTCCGCTTCATTCACATCTTCAAAGTTATCAAACACTGAAACGTTTCCATGGAATGCGGTCATAAAAGCCGAATTGATTGAGCATGTGATTGATTGGCAACTTCCACAAAAGATGCGTGAAATACGGAAGATGACATGCCCTGTCAGTTTTTCTCCAATGTGGTCATGGGGATCGAAACGAATGGATTTTCTTGTTCCAACTTCTCCTTCCCCAAATTTCGAGAATGGGACAGAGATGTTGCCTTTTGTGTTAATCCACAGCTTTCCCCAAACTTTTTCCATTTCACTTCTATCCGTTTTAATCAGATTGAAATCGGTGGATGTGAATTTCCCAAATCGCCAGTTCAGTTTCGTAACTGCGGGTTTGTTTTGCATCGCCAACTTTCTGATTTGCGTTTCTATTTCCTGAAGCTTTGCCTTGAGTTCGGGATTGAGAGTGATTGCCAGTGAAAATCCGTTTTCATTCTTGAAGATTTTGAAATTGCATTTCATGATTTTGATCGTGATTGGCCTCTCATTGAGCCGGAGAGGAATTTCAACAAATGGATGCATTGTGGTTTTCAATTTCGGTTCTTCAGTTTTGATTTCTTCGGTATTGATTTCTTCCAGTTCCATTTTATTGGGTGGGATAAAAAAAATAACTTTTTCAAAATCTAGTGATTTTTTTCTCACCCAATAAAATGGTCCCAGAAAAATCAAAAATGCGTGAAGAGCTTGAAAAATGTAAGGAAAAACACAAGCGTGCAGAGCTCCAAAGACGTGAAGAGTTTGAAAACATTCTTGCAGCAAGGCGTAAATATTTCGAAAGATGGGAAGCAGCAAGACGCAAAAAAGAAACCAAAAGGCGTGAAGAGTTTGAAAGACGTGAAAGAGAAAAGCGCAAAAAGTTTGAAAGATGCGAAGAAAGAATACGTGAAGACGAAAGATGCATTGAAGAAAGAAAACGTTGGGAAGCAAATTGTGAGTTGAGCAAGATCGAACAATATTACGAAGTCTATGGAGAAGAGAGCGACGAGGATTGATTCCTCACCGAAGGTGATGAATCACTCAAACAAAAAATCATATTGCCTCTCAAATTTCTCCAAATCCAACCCCAAATCAATCACAATTCCATCAACCGCCTCCATTGCAGGAAGGAATTCACTTCGATCAAATTTTCCACTTCTCAAAGCAAACCGCAAATCAGTCAATGTTTTCTCATAGGTGGTGAACGCGAACTTCGCCATGTCAATTTTGTTTCCATATTTCTTCAACTCACTCGCTGTTTTCAAGACCAATCCCACTCCTGAAATCACTCCCAAAACGATGGGATTTATTGTTGCTGCCCTCGCGATCGTTCCAATCGCCAACAAACCGGAAGATGTCAAATTCACAAACAAATTCATTCTCTTGAAATGTTTGTGAGCTCTTTTCAAACACCAAAATCTTTTGTGATAGAATCGGAAGAGTTGCTTGATCTCTTCCAGTGCGACCTCCTCAATGCATGGGTCAATGTGATTGAAACCAAAGATGCTTTGCTTTCTCGCTCGCTTCGCTCGGCTCGCTTCGCTCGGCTCGCTTCGCTCGGCTCGCTTCGCTCGCTTCCATTTTTTTTGGGAGAAATCATATTTCGATCAGAATTGCCGCTTTTGCTTTCCGAATGCTATTTCCATGTGTGAGTGTGATAAAGAAAGTTGCGCCCTTTGCCACATCTTTATTAACAACGAACAATAATGAATTAAACGGTGGAATGGTGGAAGGCCTGAATTCCATCCTATTAACGCTTTCTTTGTTAACAACGATCGTCATGATCGAATTTGATGCAATCACTGGATTCGGACCGCGTTCATGAACGAAAACCGTGACACTTTTGATTCGGAAGTCAAACCCAAAATGCTGCCAATAATTTGCCTCATTTTCCTCTTCATTTGGGAGAATTAAACAATCGCTGTGTTTTCCATTCTCATACCTTGCAAGAATGACGGCTTTTGAAGGGTAGCGAAGCGACGAATTCAACAACTTTTTCCCATTCAAATCCAAGTCAGTCTCCATGACCATTTTCCCTTCCTCAAAAACGAAAGGGGAATCATAAACGCTGCTTTCAACATCAGGTTGAGAACCTTTGACGCCATATATGATCAGATTTGCATCTCCTTTTGCAGCTGATTCAGCGGTTCCTCGCCATTTCAGATCCAGGAAAATGAATTCAGATGGGGAAATCCTGAACTTATGCATGTGGATGATGGATCTGGCATAATTCGTAAATTGTTTTGTTGATTGTTGATTGATATTCAGGCTGGTGCTCACGACATTAACACTAACACCATCCATTGACGCGGGGAAGAATTCAATGCAAATAGTGTATTCTCCTTCTGGTAATTGGAACATATTGAATCCAAGTCTCCCAGGGTATTCATTAAAATGATCTTTTGTTATTTTCAAATCATACGCCTTCTTATTGAAAAGATGCGGCGAATCTGGAAAATCATTGATTGTCGTGACTGTCATAATATGTTCAGAGCTGGATTCATCCACATCTTCCATCAGATACCGGAATTCATCTTTCAAGTGAGAGCTTGACGTGATATGCGATTCATTGACATATTTTTTGAGCTTCTCTTCTAATTCTATCGTGTGGACTACCACATCTCCTATCTTGAGATTAAGTTCTCTATCCACATAAGATTTTGGCGCGGGTTGATATTCAAGAGTTGGCGCTGCAATATTGTTGATGTGTTGCGAGTTCATATCCAGGTTTCCAGTCATTGTTCCTCCTTCCAACGAAAGGTTTTTCGCGGATTGGTCATCCACATATCGCATGTTTGCGCCTTGGTCGGCAACAGTTGGATCTTTCACGTTAAAAATGGTGTGATTTCCCATATCCAAAGTCGTCTCCATTGGAAACGCCTCTTTGCGGCTGAGAAAGATATTTTTGACGTCATTATAAGAAACAAGGTTGTTATAATGCGCTCCCAAATCATGCCATGTTTGTTGTTTTGAGTTTTCCACATTGAAAAGTCCTTTCAAATCAATATCTTTAGTCACTTCATGAGTGTCAGGGTGCAATTTTTTCAGAGTGATCATATTGACAGCTGACAAATCATTGTCTTCATCAGTGTCCAGATTTGTGATCAATTTGCGATTCATTTTTATTTCCCCGGGGTTGACGAGGTTGTTTCCGCGGAGATCAAGATCCCCAGTCATATGCGAGGAACCATCAACCTGAAGTGAATCTGCCCTCAATTGAATTGCAAGCGTGTCAACTTGATGTTTTGTGATGGCATCCGAATTCGCTGTTCCTTCAGCGACATTGGTCATTCTTTTCCTTTGAATATCATAATCCCCCGCTGGTGTCAGCTGAAAACCAACACCTGGCAGTCCATCTTTTCCTCCCCGGGAGGTGGTTGTATCGGTTAACATTCTATTTGAATAGCTCATTTTAAATTCTTTCATCAAAATTTTTGGCCATGAATTTCCTCGGCTTATCCACGTACAGGAAAGAGAATGGTTCATGCGTTGCCTTCACGTAATCTTCTTTGCTGACATGGAGATCCTGGCATAACTCAGCAATTTCTTTGTTGCTGGGGAATTCGAAGATGCAAAAATGCGAACAATTCACACGGATATCTTTTGGTGTTCTGAAATAACTTTTCGAAAGATACACGACAGAGCAAATAATCAATCAATGGCTTTTGATTCTTCTCGCAAACAAAATCATCGAAAAAAACAGTTTTCGATTATCATCTGACAATTCAGAAACTGGGATGATTTCATCCGGGGATGCTTCCACGACGTCATACCCAGCTTCTTTGCTGATTGGACGAAATGTTTTCAGCAGATGTTGATATTTGGATTGGTCAAGATTTTTCGCATAGAGATAGATTTTATCGTAATACAGCAGCGGGCGTAAAATCATATCCAGGAGAACATTTGTTTTCCCCGATCCTGAAGGGCCACAGATAAGCATTCTGAAAGCTCGATCCGGCATGAAATCGTGCAGCTGTTGAAAATTTGTGATTGGGTCATGGCAATCATAATTTGGGATCTTCAATTTATTATGAAGAACATAATGTTCAACATGATGTTCTTCATCCCAAATTATGTTTGTGAAAATAAAATGAGTTTATTGAAATGGCAACAACTTGCCAAAAGCAAATCTGCTTTGGGGAAGAAAATTAATTTCGTTCACGATGCTATCACCCGGAAAAAGTTGGGTGAAGAAACAAGTCAAATCGGACTTGAAAAAACGTTCAAACCCATAACATCGAAACTGGATGAGGTGATTGCGTCGAATTTGAAGCCGTTGCCCCTAAACATCCGGAAAAAGAAAGTCGTTGGAGAAAAACCGGGCATAGATTATCTCCCAGAAGTCGACCCATTTGAAGAGATGGATGTTGAAGGTTTGTTTGATGAACATGCATCCCAAACAAAGAAACAAATTCCACCATCTCCTCCAACATATGAAGAAATAATGCAGGAGCTAGGAGATGACCCACCTGAATATGAAGAAGATGAATTTCCTGATTATGCTCTGGAACCGGGTGATGAAGCGGAGCGAAGCGAAGATGAAGAAGAAGCTAACCAGATTCTAGTTGACTTGGATCTCACTGATTATAATACAGTGGAACAAGCCCTCGACGAGAAGGGCTCAACACAGAAGAAAGGAACATACCTTAAAAACATTCTTTACACTGCAAACTTCAGAAGAAATCAATTGAAAGGGTATAAATCATCTTTCACCAAAAAATTCAAGAAAGGGAAAATAACAGAAGAGCAAAAGAATTGGCAACATCAAAGAATAGATCGTTCATTCAAAGCATTAAATGAATACATAAATCATTACAAAAAGAAAGCGACAACATTTGAAGGCTCGGGAATCAGGGGCCGAAGGGGCGGCGGAGCGGTCCGTTTTTTCTCCAATCCCAAAGAACTTCTGCAGAAACTGGCAGTCATTGTTGGCTCCATCAATGCTGGGAACACAAATATTGAAATGAGAAACACGGCAGTCGCTATTCTCGATCTTCTCCTGAAAGAGGGGCGCATCAACAAAGCCCAGCACGAGAAGATCTTCAAAAACTATTTCAAACCCTAAAATGGAAAGAGAAATTGTCCTGTCATCCTACGCCGTCAAGACAGGCAGAAACAAACCAGAAATATTCACAACAAAATTCAATCAGCCAATCGTTTTGGACCCAAATGAACGATATGTTGTTGGGCTTAACAGAAATATCAATATGAGTTTTACGTGGTATAACATCAATGCGACATTGAATAATCAGCTGATCAGGTTCAGCTCTGATGGTGGGAAAACATTTTCCAATATCACCTTTCCTGCTGGGGTTTGGGATTATCCCACGATGAATGCGGCAATTCAAAAAGCAACAGGTCCCCTCGCAGGATCCACCCCAGGTAAAAATGAAAAATTCCCAATCAATCTTGCTTTTAGTCTCACAACCTTCAGAGTAACAACCAGTCTGACAGAAAATTATCAACTTGATCTCACCCAATCCAATTTCGGGGATCTCATTGGTTTTGATCAAAAGATTCTGAAAGACAGAGTTAATGTTGGTCCCAGAGTTCCAAACCTCAGCCAAGATACTGATATGTTGAACGTTCATTGCGATCACACAAATGATTCGCTTGTGGATGGGGAAGAGAGTGATATCATCTTCTCCTTTTCAACATCTGTTCTGCAGGCATCATAAAGTTTTACTCTTGAACCCATGAGAATCACATTCAGCCCTGTAAATAAAAACACGGTGAGCTCCATTCGAATTTATATCACTGATGGCCGAAGGCGGATTGTTAATCTGAATGGAGCTGATATAGCATTCTCTCTTATCTTGAAAAGGGTAATAAAATGAAATCATATGAATTCCGTCGTTATTTTTACCCCCGAAGCGGGCGGTTTGTTTATCAACACAAAGGAACAGGTGTCATTGTGGATAATATTTTTAAACCAATGAGGACGTTTATGTCAGCCGTTTTCAACAAAGTTGCAAAACCTTTCGCGAAAAAAGCATTGGAATCAGGTATTTCTCACGCTGGAGAAAAACTGGGCAAAAAAGCAGCTGAAAAGTCTGGTGATTTGATCATGAAAAAAATGGGAAATATGAGAAAGGGGAAGCCGCCAGGCAAAACAAAACAGCCAGCGAGCGAAGCGAGCCGAGCGAAGCGAGCCCGATCAACCCCTGAATCCGGAGAAAGTGCTGATGCTATATTGAACAGACTTATATCTGGACAGGGAGTCCGGAAAAGAAAATAAAACAATATAAAATGGCTTTTAGATCGAGTGAATATCTTCAAAGAAATGAACTGACACGCTTCCAGCTGGATTACACAATCAGAGCTCCAGCTAATGGGCAACATCAAACGAAAAATGGTTATAAATTCATAATTAATGACCGATCCGCATTCTATGATTGGTACAATGCTTATTTCGAGGTGCAATTTCAACTCCAGAAAACGGCAGATGGTGCTGGATATAGGGCAGCTGACAGGATCACAGTGATCAATGGTGCTCATTCCCTGATTAAGCACATAATGATCCGATCTGCATGAAAGATTGTTTATGATACTGATAATCTGCATAAAGTCTGTTTCACTAAAAATTTGTTAGAATACTCCGATGACTTCAGCAGATCAGTAGCCAAGAACAGTTTCTGGTATTTGGATACTGATGCAACAACAGCTGATACTAATGCCGGATTTGAAGCTCGCCGGTTGCAATCTCAAGCAGTGGCAAACGATGGAAACGGAGGTGCAAAGAACATTAACGTGATTATTCCCCTGAATCGTTTTTCCTTTTTGGAAGAGTTGGAAGATAAGATGCTTGTGCCTATGCAGCTGCAATTCGAGATTACCCTTAATGATGATGGGGAGCTGATTCATATGGCTAATGGCGTTGATGCTGGAAGAGTTGTTGTGAACCCGGTTCTTGCTTTGGGTGCCAAGACTGACCCCCAAAGATTCGGGTTATGACAAATTTGTCAGCGCATTCCTGAAAGAAACGCAATGGAAATATCTGAGGGAAATGTATCAACAATCAGCTCCAACGCGGTCATCAGGATTCTTCCAGATATCTGCATCCATTGACAATGTGAGGCATATTTTTATTTATTTGAAAAGAACAGACCCACCCAATAATGACCCTGCAGAAGATAACCCATATCTGATGGACATCTCAAGCTGAATGAGGCAGATGCAAACTCATCCTTGTTGAACTGTCGGCTAGAGTATGGAAACGGAGTTTTCTACCCGGAAACAGAGTATGACAGTGAATCAAAAGTAAGAATATTCCAGGATGTCATGGCTTATGCAATGAGGAAAAATGACTTTAACACTGGAACACCATTGAATCTGGCCAATTTCAATTCTCTTTTCCCGTTGATCTATTTCGATCTGACTTATCAAACTGAAAAACCGACAAGAGATCCCAAACAGTTGATATTCAGATATCGACTGAACGCAGATGCAGATGCAAACTTCAATGTACATGCGATAGTTCTCTATGAGGAAATGGTGAAAATTGATAAAATTGGAAATGAACTAGTTATCGTGTGATCTGAAAACATATGTTATCATTTAAAATAACATTTCACCCATACAAAGTAAATTTATCTGCAGGGCAAAAAAACAAGCTTGCAAGAGCATATAAAACAAACAGCCATATCACACTGAGATTAAATAAAAAGCAAACAAGCGGAAGTGATGAACTGATGCTAACAGCCAATCAAATTAAAAGAATCGGCAAAGCCGCGGCTCTTGGAAAGGGAGTTGAGATCAAAATATCTAAAACACAAATAAGAAAAGTGATGAGGCAGGGTGGAAGTCTTCTTTCTGCTGTTCTCACACTGGCACGTTCCCTGGCACCCACCCTGGCTAAAACACTTGGTTTATCAGCTCTTGCTGGGCTGGCAAGTGAAGGAGCGAGTCAGGTCGTTAAAAAGATAAGCGGGAGCGGTCAGGTGGGTGGGTTTCTCATCCCGCAAGATAAAATTCAAAAACTGATTGACAATAACATTTGTTGACAAATAAACAGAAACAGGAAATTCTGACTGCCCTTAAATCAGGAGGACAGTTGGTGGTGAAGCCATCGAAAAAACAATATGGTGGATTGTTGGGAACTGTGCTGGCAAGTATTGGTATTCCGCTAGCTCTTGACATGGTTAAAAATTTGTTTGGGAAGGGCGCTCGACTGAAAGGAGAAGGAGCTCCAAGAGTTGGACGCCCAAAAAGAAAGGGAGCGCCAAGATTAGGAGCGTATCCGTTTCAACCACCCCCATTTATTGGCAGCTGGGGACGAAACGCTGTTGGGATGGGAAAACGTAAAAAAAAAATCAAAAACGGCCGCGCCAGCGAGAAAAAGGGCTTCTGTTAGGGGAGAACAGTCCATTCAACAACCTACCACTGGTAGGAGCAATATTGTGAAACCCAAATTCGTGAATCAACCCCTGAACAATATTGATCTCATGAAGTGGATAGACTATCTGAAAATTCCAAATTTCAAAGGCATCTTTGCAAGGGATGAATTCATGCCCAAAAAACACAGTCCATGCATCATCAATCTTGATTCGCTGAAAAATGCAGGAACTCATTGGGTTTGTTGCGCTCCCGGTCGCTTCGCGCCTTCTGGGAAATTCACGTGGTATTTTGATAGTTTTGGGATGGGTTATCCCCAAGAATTCAGGTGATCTGGAACAGCAGTCAGTATCAAAACATCAACAGTGTCTTTTGCGGGTATTATTGCCTTTATTTCCTCCATCAATGGGCAATGGGAAAAGATTATTACGACATTGTCAAACCTCTCAGTCTGACTGATTCCATGTTTAATGAAAGATTCATAAAAGAATATTTCGATTGAAAATGAAGTCATATTGTGTAAAGGAGAAAAAACAAACTGAATGCAAAAATCCATCTGGACATATGACCGCAAAAAATGGAAGAAAGATGTGGTTTTGCCATTGCGCTTCCTGTGGAATAAAAAAGACAAGATTTGTGAAGGGAAACTGAGTCTGCCCTCACAAGGTGGGGGCAAAGCCGCAAAGCGGCCGGCCAGCGGAGCTGGCTTTGGTGAACTTGCGCTGACCGGTGTCGCGCATGCTCTTCCCTGACTCAGGAAAAAGACAGTTGAAATGGGCCGCTATGGAGCCAGTGAATTGTTGCGAAACAAAAAGGCTCAGAAAAAAGCATTGGATTTCGCACTTGACAAAGCAAAACCATTTCTTGCCAAAACCTCTTCCGATATGCTGAATCAACTGAGCACGGCGATTAGACCAAATAGGAAGTATGAAACAGATAGAAAAGATTTGGATGGGGCTGGGATTGACGTTCACAGCCTGATTATGAAACTGCCAAGACCAAAGAAAGGTTTCACTCTCCCAGGTCAGTAGTGATAAAAACCATTACCCTAGCCCTCCCCATTTAAACTTTTTTCCCATATTTTTCTAAATATTCCTATGATTTAAATTTTAAAAATTCCCAAAAGTGTATTATCCTATCATTTTCTTGCGAATCCCCGTCATATTTTTTTGATTTTAAAGGGAAATCAAGATCTGATTAATTCCGTGGTCTTTTTGTATTATTAAAATAATTTTCATTTTAGAAAAAGTTTTTTTAAACGTAAGTAATCATAAGTTGTACGGTAGATCTTGTTTGTTAGAAGTTTTTCTATTTAATTAAGTGAAAAAATATCACTGTAATTTGTAACACAATAATAAAGGTGTTTGCTCGATCCTCTTTTATGTTAGTGTATAGTTACACAAGACTTTTCCTTAAAATAGTCTTAAGGTAATTATAACACAAGAAATAAAGGTGTTTACTCAAATAATCTTTTTATGTTTAGTGTATAGTTATACAAGAATAAAGGTGTTTACTCGATGCTCTTTCGTGTTTCTGTATAGTTATAAAATTTAAATCACACAAGAATAAAGGTGTTTACTCGTTGCTCTTTAATGTTACTTTTTATATTCAAAAAAATGCTAAAAATGAAATAAATGTAATAAGTTAAAAAAAATTACAGAAAATATAATAAAATCTTGAATTGCCTTAAATTGCAAAATATTTATGAGCTCGCTCACCCTTCGGGCTCGCTCGCGGGGGATTCGCAAGAAAATGATAGGATAATATACTTTTGGGAATTTTCAAAATTTAAATCATAGGAATATTTAGAAAAATATGGGAAAAAAGTTTAAATGTGAGAGCTAGGGTAATGGTTTTTATCACTACTAACCCGCTTTGATACAAGGTTTCTGAGTAACTTGTCACTGAATTTTATTCATAACTATTAACATTTCTTGAATACAAACATCTGCAGTTTGTTTTGACTAATGGTTAAATATTTAATGATTTACAGAATTTTCTAGAGAAATTGAGATTTACATTTTCATTTCGGTGGTATAAGATAAATAAGTTGAATCTTCTTTTACTTTAAGTCAAAGTCAGTGTTATGTTGCTGTGTTATTTTTCTTGCTTGTATATGGTAAAAGGATACAATAAAAATCCACTCTTTGTCGGTATTTGTTTAATTTTCATTTTTTCAAGCTTTTATCTTGCTCCATTGACACGTCTGAGGTAGAAGCTTCTTGTGGGAGTGATAAAGATAAGTTAGTTTTTCTTGTTTCTATCCTCTTTGCTTTGGCTTGTGCTTTAAGATTCTTCATCCGTTTTTGAGAATGAATCTTTCGTATTATTAACCTTCTCCGTCTTTCTTTCTTGAATACCTTGGTTATTTCTTCCAATGTAGAAGAATATGTGTTATATAAATCATCCATGGTATCCAAATCCGCATTATTAATATTAGCGAAAAAATGAGGGATGTTGACTTGAAAATTAAATACATTTTGAGGGTAGATATTCTTCAGGATTATTGCAGAATCCCCAATTTCCTCTTCCAATTTTAACACTCTTTCCTCATTCTGCTGAAATGAATAAGGCATTCTGTTTAACTGATGTAGCTACTTTCAAATTCACCAAACAAACTGAAAACAAAATTGTAAAATTTATTATTTTTATTTCAGTTTTGCCGAAAAAAATTGTGTCAATTTTTATTGGTTAATAGTAATCACATGACTATAAATTGTATCTATGGTTTCATAATTTAACATCTGCTTTCACCTCATGAAGGTTGTAATTAAAATAACAGCGTGGAATAAAAACAAGCCTGGTTTTAATTGATTTTTGTTTGTAGGGAGTTTAAATATTTTGGTTTTAGTTGTAGCGGAAAAAAAATTGAAATTAAAAAAAAATAATATTTACATATTATAAAAGGATGTCTTCAAAAGATTTAACTAATCTTTCAATCGAAGAATTAAAGAATATAAAAAGAGATAAACAATCTAAATTGAAAACAGAGTATTCTGAATATAAAAATCAAGAGAAACAAAAACTGATTGAAGAAATTATGGGAATAGAAAAACATAGAAAAAAAATTAAAAAAGCTAAATCAAAACTAAGAAAGAAAATGAAACCTATACAAACACCAAAGAAAATGAAACCTATACAAAAACCAAAGAAAATTAAAACATTTGATGTTTATTTTCAAGAACATCCCAGAAGATACACCAAAATATTTAAGAAAAGCACTTGAAAGAGCAATGAGAGAATATGAAGTTGGAATTAAACTTGAAAAATCTGCTCTTAGTAATTTTGCTGAAAAGTATGTTATTGAAGGAAAACCAAAAATCATTCCTAAAGATTTTTTTAAAGAAAAAGCTCCACAATTAAAAGAATTTCTTAGAAATCACAGAAACACCAAAGTTAAATTTATATTAGATTGTATAATGGAAAAAAAGAAGTTTGAAAAAGATAAAAAAAGACCTGAAATTATCAGAGATAAAGCATATTTTCATTCTGGAACACATATTAATCTTGAAAGTACAGATGAAAAAGAGATTCTAAATGAAATAAATAAAGAAATTGATAATAAAGTTTCAATTTGGGTAAGAGAAGGTTCAGATTGGTATTTAGAAGAGGTTTCATTATTAGAAATTCATACTATAGATTACAAACCTTTGAAAGGTTCATCATATATTAAACTTCCTGATTTTATTTCAAAAAAGAAAGCGATAATTAACTTAGAAAATAGAAAAGATAACAAATGTTTCATGTGGTGTATTTTAAGACACTTACATCAACCTAAATATAGGCAACCTCAAAGGATATCAGATTTAAAACAATATGAAAATGATCTTAATTTTAAAAGTATAGATTTTCCAGTAAAATTAACAGATATTAAAAAGTTTGAAAAACAAAATCCGGATCTTCCAGGAATAAATGTATTTTCAACTAATGAAAATAATAAATTTTATCCTTTAAGAATGAATGATAAAGATTGTAATAATTCAATAGATTTATTTCTTTATGAAGAAAATGGGAAATCACATTATACACTTATTAAAAATTTTTCAAGATTTATTAATTCACAAGTTAGTAAAAGTAATTATCAAAAATATTATT
Organism: Cladopsammia gracilis; assembly: GCA_022457155.1. NCBI lineage: Eukaryota > Metazoa > Cnidaria > Anthozoa > Scleractinia > Dendrophylliidae > Cladopsammia > Cladopsammia gracilis. Next base: position 231,053 of record JAJGOT010000074.1, read on the forward strand.
GTAAAAAATGTTTATCTTATTTTACAAAAGAGGAATTATTAGATAAACATATTAGCTATTGTTCTAATAATGAAACAGTTGCAGTAAAAATGCCTACTAAAAACTCATTTCTATTCTTTAAAAATTATAATAAAAAATTACCTTTACCATTTGTAGCTTATGCAGATTTTGAATGTTTCACAAAACCAATGAATAATTTTGAACCGGATCCAAATATTTCTTTCACAATGGAATATCAAAAACATGAGCCTTGTGGATTTTGTCTTTATATTAAACCATTTGATAATATTGATATTCAAATAGAACCAAATCCATTAATTTACACAAAGAAAACAGAAGATGAAGATATTGCTAAAATATTTGTGAAAAAGTTAGAATCAATTACTAAATCGTTGTATAAAAATTTTTACACCTTCCCAAAGAAAATGATATTTACAAATTCTAATAGACAAGATTTTATTAATTCATCTGTTTGCCATATTTGTGAACAACCATTTCAAAAAGAAGACCGAAAAGTTAGAGATCATTGTCATTTCTCTGGTGAATATAGAGGAACTGCTCATAATAGTTGTAATCTTAATTGTAGAAAACCTTTATTACTTCCAGTTATATTTCATAATCTTCAAGGATATGATTCTCATCTTTTTATAAAACAATTATCAAGAATAAAAGGAGATTTATATTGTATTCCAACAACGGAAGAGAAATATATATCATTTTCTAAGAAAATTAAAGTTGATGAATACAAATCAAAAAAGACAAATGAAATAGTGACATTAAATTTTGAAATTCGTTTTATTGATTCATTTAAATTTATGCAAACTTCTTTAGCAAATCTTGTTAAAAATTTACAACCTGAAGACTTCCATTCAACAAAAAAAGTATATAATAATATTGAATTATTAACAAGAAAAGGAGTTTATCCATATGATTATGTTACTTCAATAGATAAATTTCAAGAAACTAAATTACCACCAAAATCAGAGTTTTATTCTAAATTAAATGATGAAGATATTTCTGATGAGGATTACAGTCATGCAATAAAGGTTTGGTCTTCTTTCAATTGTAAAACCATTAAAGATTATCATGATTTATATCTTAAAACAGATGTATTACTTTTAGCTGATGTCTTTGAAAACTTTCGTAAGACATGCTTGAAACATTATAATTTAGATCCAGCTCATTATTATACATCACCTGGATTAGCTTGGGATGCTTGTCTTAAAGAAACGAAACAAAGACTTCAATTATTGCATGATTATGATATGTTAATGATGTTTGAAAAAGGAATTAGAGGCGGAATTACTCATATATCAAAAAGATATTCAGAAGCAAATAATAAATATATGAAAAATTATAACCCAAAGAAAGAATCAAACTTTATTACTTATCTTGATGCTAATAATCTTTATGGTTGGTCAATGATTCAAAAACTTCCAACTCATGGTTTTAAATGGATGAAAAATCTTTCAAAAGAAAACGTAATTAAACTTTTAGAAAAGAAAATTACAAATCATGGTTATATATTTGAAGTAGATCTTGAATATCCAGAAAAATTATGGAAAGAACATAATGATTATCCACTTGCTACAGAGAAGTTAGATTTTGATTCCGTTGAGAAACTTGTTGGATCTTTTTACAATAAAAAGAATTATGTAATACATTATAGAAATCTTAGACAATGTCTTGAATTAGGACTTAGGCTTAAAAAAGTACACAGAGGAATATCATTTTATCAATCTGAATGGATGAAACCTTATATAGAAAAGAATACAGAATTAAGAAAACAATCAAAAAATTCCTGTGAGAAAGACTTTTTCAAATTAATGAATAATTCAGTTTTTGGTAAAACAATTGAAAATATTAGAAAAAGACAAAATGTAATACTTCTTGATAATGCTGAAAAAGGAAAGAAATTATCATCAAAACCAAATTTTAACCACTCAACAATATTTGATTCTAATTTAATTGCAGTTCATATGAAAAAAACAGAAATATATTTTAATAAACCGATTTATGTGGGTCAAGCTGTTCTTGATTTGTCAAAATTTCATATGTATGATTTTCATTATAATTATATTAGAGAGAAGTATGGAAATAAAGCTGAATTATTATTCACAGATACAGATTCATTAATGTATGAAATTCATACAGATGATTTTTATCATGATATAAGAAAAGACATCAAAAAAAAGTTTGATACAAGTGATTATCCTGAAGATCATAAATCTGGAATAAAAACTGGAATTAATAAAAAAAGTAATAGGAATGTTTAAAGATGAAGTTTGTGGTAGACAAATTACACATTTTGTTGGTCTAAGACCTAAGCTTTATTCTTTTAAAGTTGAAGACATCGAAGATGGTGTTGAAGTAAGGAAATGTAAAGGAATTAAGAAGAATGTTATTAAAAGGGAAATAACATTTGAAGATTACAAGAAATGTTTATTCTCAGAAAAAGAAGAAATGAGATCAATGAATATAATAAGAAGTAAAGATCATGAAATATACTCGATGAAAATGAATAAAGTAGCATTATCTGCAAATGACGATAAAAGACTGATTTGTAAAAATAAAATTAATACTTTAGCTTTGAGAAAATAAAAAAAAATTCTTTTTAATAAAAGAAGATGATTGAATTTACAAAAAAAGAAATTTTATATATATATTTAAGAAGATTATTTGGGATTGAAGATCTTGAAAAAGAGTTCAGATATAAAATGTATAAAAAAGAAAAATTTTTAAAAAAGAAAATAAAAAAAGAAAAGAGTTATGTATACAGATGAAGAGATTGAATCATACACTTCAATATTAAGATCTTATGAAAAAAGTAAAAACAAAAGTAAAAACAAAAGTAAAAAAAATAAACTAAAATATGAAAAATGCAAACATGAGAATAAAGAAATTATTGATTATGCTGAAGTTTGTTGTGATTGTGGTCTTCAAATTCAAAGAATATTAAACTATGATGTTAATATATCTGATTGGGAAAGATGTTATAGAAAAAAATCAGTATACCAAAGAAAGTATTTTTTTAAGAAAAAGATCAATGAAATACAAAAAACTTTTGATATAAAAAATGATGATATTTCTAAGATTAATGAAATACTTTATAAAATTGATAATGCAAATTTAATTAAGAAAGTAAATACACAATTTGAAAGAAAGAGAATTATTAATATCACTTTTATTATAAAAAAGATTTTAATTATTCTAGGTTATAGTAATGTTGATGAATTATTACCACTAAAACTTTCAGAAAAAACAAACGCTTTTTATGAAGAATGGTGGGAATTAGTTAAAAAAGAAATTATAATATCATAATTTTAATTGAGTTTTGAAATTAAGTTGTAGCAGAAAAAAATAAAATTGATTTTTAAAAAAATAAAGGCTTAAAGAAATAGTTACAGCAATAAAAATGGTAAAAGTAAAAGAATCGCAAAGTCAATCCAATGTATTCACAATTCATAATATTAAATTTTATGATGAAAAATTATATAATGAATTATTGGATGTTGATTGTTTTTTCTATTCAGTTTTAATAGAATTAAAAAATATATAAAAAGTATTCAAAAATCAAAAATAGAAAAAATAGAAAAAAGATGTTAAATTTACAAGTAGAAATAGTTAATATCTTTTTGGATGAAGTAAATGGAGAGTTAGATTTTGATGATGATTATTCAGATGGAGGATTTCTTTTTATGATCTTTGAAGATGCAGGAAATCTTATGGAATATTTAATGAGAATAGGAGAGGGAGATTTACCTTCACCAAGTAATGATAATGATGAAAATATAAAAGGAGTTAAGAAAGTATTATCTAGATTTTATGAAAAATTTAATAATCTCACACCTTGTTAAAATAAAGATGAAATTACATAAAGCCTTGAATCATTTTTTCGATTCAAGGCTTTTTTTTATGCTGAAATTTATAATTTAAAAAATTTTTTTTTAAAAAAAAATTAAAATTTAAAAAAATAATATTTACATATTATAAAAAGATGCAATTGACGAAACTCGGAAACATTTCTAAAGAAAATCTTATTTTTCACGATCCAAAAGAATATAAAGTCAAGAATTCTAAGATGAAATATCAAAAAATTAAAATCGAAACATATTATCCTGATAATTGTAAAGGTCCATTAGTTATTGAATCACCATTACTTTTTAGTTTTGGTGTAAGCGAAAGAAAGAATCAAGAATCTGGAGAATTGGTTGGATATACAATTCCTGTTTGTTTATGGGAAAAAGAAAGACAACCAACTGGTAAAGAAGCAATGTTTTTTAATGCATTAAATAATTTGACAGATATTTGTTATAATCATCTTGAAGACACAATTGGTGTTGAAGATGCTCAAAATTTGAGTTCACCTTTATATTATAAAAAAGTAGATTATACTGATAAAAAAGGTAAAAAGAAAACTAAGAAAGATGAATCTTTATCACCAGTTTTATATGCAAAACTTATATATTCAGAAAAAATAATAAAATTCTATCCTTATTTAGATCAAAGGGTAATCAGAATGTTGATCCATTTGATTACCTTAATCAATATTGTAAAGTGAAATTAGCTTTAATCATTGAGAGTATTTATATTTCCAAATTAGTAAAATCTATTCAAATAAAAGTTCATGAAGTTTATGTTAAACCATTGAAACCAAGAGAATCAATATTAACAATAGAAGAAAGTGATGAGGAAGTCGATCAAAGTGATAATGAAGTTGATGAAAATGATCCACAAGATTTATTTTAGACTGAAAGACTGAAAGAATAAAAAAAAGTATTTGCCCTTTTAAGGGCTTTTTTTATGTCGCTTGAAACAATTTTTTAATACTAAATTAGTATTAAAAATCTTTTAAATCACTCAAAGGAATCCATGAATTAAACTTGTCAGGATATCCACTCCATTTAACTAAAGCTAACTTTTTCTTGGTGTCTCGTTTCAATACTTTCTCAATTCTATATATTTCTTGTTTTGCTTTTTGTAATTCTTTTTCATAAAAAGATCCTTTTACTTCTTCTCCCATTAAATCAACAATTTTATAGGTAATAGGTTTTGTAATTAATATTTCATTAACCACAAATATTTCCTCTGTCCAGTTTGGAGTATATCCTTTATCAAATACAGGTCTTTTATACTTTGATATACGAACGAAATCTCCAACCTTAAATTTTATTTTTCCAGGTTTCAAATAAATTAAATCTGAATATAAATTAGCATAAACTTTTTCTTCGTTTTCTTTTTTACTTGCTTGAATTGGAGTCATTTTAATACTAGAATGTCTTGTTTTATTATAATCATTAACTAATTTATCAAGGATGTCCCAATAAACAGTATTGTTATTTACACTGAACATCTTAAACATTCTGGTTTTCATTGTTTTATTCCATCTCTCAACAATGCTTGATTTCTCTTAATTCTCTGTATGATATAATTTGATTTTATTCTTTTCAAGAAAATCCTTAAAATGTTTACTGATAAATTCAGAACCTTTATCTGTCCAAAGCATTTTTGGTTTACGTTTACTTTTTTTAAATATATCATCAAATGCTTTACTAACACTTTCAGTCTTTTTGTTTTTCAATGGTTCAATCCATCCATATTTACTAAAAATATCTATAACCATCAGTAAATAATTTATTCCTTTATTCCATTTACTAAACTTTTGCATTTCAACCAAATCTGCAGCCCAGATTTCATCAATCCCATTTGATATTACAGTTCTCTTTGAAAAATTTCTAGTGATTGGTTTATGTAATTCATCGGCTAATTGTTGAGTCCAATCACTATTACTCAACGCCGCTTTACGTTTTTTGATTTTGTCTTCTTTGTCTTCTTTGGTATACTCAAACCAAGTTTCTGTTTAGTATTTATAATAAATCTCGCTGTTTGTCCCCATTTCGGTATTTCACCGTATGGAATCTGATCTAAAGATTTAACCATTTGCCTATCACATTCATTCTTATTTTTTCCCATATCATAACATATATCATGATAAGCAGAAATTTCATCTACTTTATTATATGGTTTAACTTTCCATTCTAATACTTCACCTGTTTTAGGATCATATCTTAATTGATCATTCAAAGGGTTATACGGTCCCATGTACTTATAATTTCCTGGAGTCCAACCACCTTTTGGTTTTGGTAATTTTCCAATGAGGCTATGAATATCTACACTACCTCCTTGAAAGTCTAAATCTTTTCTATTTGTTTTATATTTTAATTTTGGTCTTATTTTAGTACTTAGTTGATCCATCATATCTGAAGTTGTTTTTTGTAAAAATGGTTTTGCTTTATCTAAAGCATAATCTAATGCTTTTTTTTGCATGTTTTTATTTCTCATTAATTCACTTGCTCCATATCGTCCCATTTCAACTGTTTTTTTACCTAACCAAGGTAAAGCATGAGTTAAACCTGTTAATGCTAATTCACCAAAGCCTTCTCCTTCTTGTGTTTGTGAAGAAGAAGGCTTTATTAGTTTCCCTGTTTCTTAACAAAACGTGTTTTTTTTATTCCACAAGAAGCACATTTACAGAAAAACATTAATCTTCCATTTTTTGTTGTTTTATATCCACTAGGTTCTACACAATCAGTTTGTTTTTTTTTCTTTCACACAATAAGATTTCATTTTATATTAAGATTATATAAATATAAAATAAAAAAATGGAAAAAAGTAGATCTGTATTTATAGAGAATGAAATAAAAAACTTGAATGAAATGATAGAATGCATATTAGATAATATTGATTATACTCATGTTAATGAAGATAAAAGAGTATTAAAGATAATTACTTTAGTTTTGAATATAAAGAGAAAACTTAGAATATTAAAAGGATTGATAAAGGGAAGTATATATATTTGATTTTTTTATAACAATGATTGTTATAAAAAAAGATTATTCAAAGTATTTTTTAATAAATCTTTCATTAAACATAGTATCATTTAAACTGAATGGTTTTAGTATATCATAAAAATCTTTTTTCATTGACCATTGATGAAGAAAATAAAGACAATAATAACCACAAAGAACACTTTTAATATTTTGATATTGACTTGAGTTGTAAATTATTGGTTTATCATTACTTTTAAATTCTTCAGGATAACCCATTCCAAAACTATCAAAATACCATATAAATTTATTATCATGACTTTTCACACAACAAACCCAATGAGTTACAACGTTTTCATATGAATCAAGATTTATTATACATGGACTATGATTTTTAGACATATTTTCATCTCTTGAATATATACCTTTGAAATTTGGAATTTTAAAGTATTTTATCCATTTCATTAAATCAATATTACTTAATGGTTTGTTTATGAATTTTGGTTTTATAATATTGTTCCGAGAATTGGAATGCTGTTGAATGGACTGTTCTTTCCTAATAAAAGACCTTTTCCTTTTTTCGTAATCTTTTTTTTTTTACTTTTTTTCCCATACCAAAAGTATTTTTCCCCATTGACCTATAAAAGGTGGAGGTGGCTCATACATTCCTATTCTTGGTGCTCCTTTTCCTTTTGGTCTACCTAATCTTGGTGCTCCTTTTCCAGTAATTTTTTTAAAAGCCTCAATAGCAAGAGGTATACCAATACTAGCTAGTAATGTACCTAATAATCCACCAGATTGTTTTTTAGTTGGTTTTATCACTAATTTACCTCCAGATTGAAGAGCGTTTAATATGTCTTGTTTTTGTTTATTTGTAAGTAGATTTTTATTATCAATGAGTTTTTGAATTTTATCTTGTGGTATTAAAAACCCACCTATTTGACCATTACCACTTATCTTTTTAACAATTTGACTTGCTCCTTCACTTGCTAAACCAGCAAGAGCTGATAATCCAAGTGTTTTAGCTAAAGTTGGTGCAAAAGTACGAGCTAATGGAATAATACTACTAAATAAACTTCCTCCCTGCCTCATTACTTTTCTAATTTGTGTTTTTGATATCTTGATGTCTGTTCCTTTTCCTAATGATTTAGCCTTTTTAATTTTGTTAATTTGATTAGTTGTTAATAGTAATTCATCATTACCACTTGTTTGATTATTTTTCAATCTCATTGTTAAAGGAGTGTTTGTACTATATGCTTTTGCAAGCTTTTTTTTTGATTATCAGATAAATTTATTTTGTATGGATGATAAGTTGTCATTTGAATTTTATTATTAGATTATATAATTTTTACATTTTATACAATTACTAATTCATTTCCAATTTTATCAATTTTCACCATTTCTTCATATAAAACTATAGCATGAACATTAAAGTTAGCAGTTGCATTTCTGCTTAAAGTATATCTGAATATTAATTGTTTAGGATCTCTAGTGATTTTTTTGTTTGATATGTAAGATCAAAATATATCAATCCATATAGAGAATTATAATTAGCTAAATTAAGTTGTGTTCCTGTATTATAATCATTTTTCCTCATTGCATATGACATTACATCATTGAATATTCTTACTTTACTTTCACTGTCATATTCTGTTTCTGGATAAAATACTCCATTTCCATATTCTAATCTACAGTTTTGTAAGAATGAATCATCATCAGCTTCATTCAATTTGTAAGTATCCATAAGATAAGGATTATCTTCAGCTTGATCATCATTAGGTGGGGCTGATCTTTTAAAATAAACAAAAATATGTTTTATATTATCAATACTACTTGATATTTGAAAAAATCCTGATGATCGTGTAGGAGCTGATGATTCATACATTTCCCTTAAATATTTCCATTTTGTTTCTTTCATGAATGAACTAACAAATTTATCATATAAAGAATCTTTAGGTGTTAATTTTGGTACCCAAAGCAAAAACCTATTAACAACAACTCTTCCAGCACCAGTACCATTAGCCATATGAATTAATTCATCATCATTTTGAAGCTCAATATTGAATTGTAATTGCATAGGTACAAGCATCTTATCTTCAAGTTCTTCAAAAAAAGAAAAACGATTTAATGGTATAATAGTATTAATATCTTTAGAACCACCACTACCATCATTTGCATTTGCTTGAGATTGTATTCGCCTAGCTTCAAATCCTGAATTAGTATTAGCTGTTGTACCATCAGTATCCAAATACCATAAACTGTTTTTAGCAACTGATCTGCTATAATCATCAGAATATTCTAACAAATTTTTAACAAAAGTAACTTTATGTAAATTATTAGTATCATAAATTATTTTACCTGCAGATTTAAGCATGATATGATTAATTAAACTGTGTGCTCCATTTTTAACTGTAATTCTATCAGCTGCAGCATAACCAGCACCATTTGCTAATTTTTGTAACTGAAATTGTACTTCAAAATATGCGTTATACCAATCGTAAAATGCTGATCTATCATTAATTGTGAATTTATAACCAGTTTTAACTTGGTGTTGAGCATTAGCTGGAGTTCTAATCACATCATCTAATTGAAATCTTATCATTTCATTTCTTTGTAAATATTCACTTGATCTGAAAGCCATTTTTTATTTTATAAGATTATATAATTTTTATTTTTTTATTTTTATTCCATTACCAGATATTAATCTATTTAATATCATGTCAGTATTTTCTTCTTGTTTTTTAACTGTTTTTGGTGTTGTTTGTCTTGTTTGTTTTGTTATTTTAGGAGTGTTTATTCTCATATTACCTAATTTTTTCATTATTAAATCACCAGATTTTTCAGAAATCTTTTTACCTAATCTTTCTCTAGTATGAGAAATCCCTGCTTCTAATGCTTTTTTAGCTATAGGTTTAGCAAATTTTTTGAAAACAGTTGTCATAACACTTCTCATTGGTTTTAAAATATTATCAACAACCAAACCATTACCTTTATGTTTATACATAAATCTACCTAATTTTGGATTATAAAAACGAGAAAATTCGTAAGTTTTCATTTTTTTATTATTAGATTTATATTATTTTTTTCAACAATAATGAAAAAGATGTATCCGCCCCATTGAGGTCAATTAATCTTCTTTTTCCATCTGTAATGTAAATTCTTATACTATTAATAGTATTTTTATTTACTGGATTATAAGTAATTCTTTTTGGTTCAAGAGTAAAACTATATGATGGTCTTAAAACAGAAGTGGAAAAACTATAAATAATATCACTATCTTGACCATCTACAAGTGAATCATTAATTAAATCACAATGTATATTTAAAATATCTGTATCTTGACTTAAATTTGGAACTCTAGGACCTACATTTATTTTATCTTTTATAATTTTCTTATCAAATCCTAGTAATTCATAAAAATTACTTTGCGTAAAATCCAGTTGATAATTTTCTTTCAATCTTATTGTTACTCTAAAAGTTGTTTCATTGAAAATAATACTGATTGGAAATTCATCCTCTTTTCCAGATTCTTTTATAGCAGTTTCTTGTTTAACATGTTCGTTGATGTCTTCATAATTCCAAACCCCACCTGGAAAACTGATATCATGAAACGTTTTACCCTTATCAGAACTGTATTTGATTAATTGATTTTTACATCCAGCATTAATATTAAACCAAGTAAAACTCATATTAATAACTCGATTAAGACCAATAACATATTGTGCATTGTTGTCTAAAATAATTGGTTTACTAAATTGTGTTGTGAAATTTTCAGGTTTGTTACTATTTTCTGTTTTAACAGAATATGATGATAATACTATTTCTCTATCCATTTTATAATAATGATATATTATTGTTTAAAATAATTTTTATAAATCTTTTCATGTTGAGATTTATTTATTACTTTTGTTTTCAAAAGGATGTCTAAAATTGCAATTCCAATGTTATACATTTCAATATTTGTATTACCAGCTATAATAGATCCCACAATTAATTCAAGTTTTTTAAGAAGTTCTTTTGGATCATTGTAAAATGTTACATTTCCACCTTTTTTATTTTAAGTCCTTCACCACTTTTTTTTAATTTATCTCTTCTTTGTTTAATTACATAACTTTCATCCTCTAGTAATTTTCTTTGTTTTTCAAGTTTTTTCTTTTCAGGAGAACTTGATATTTTATTTATTTCTCTTGTCAATCTTGATTTTTCTTTTCCCATATCTTTTATCGTTTTATTATATGCTTCAAGTGTTTCTTCTGGTGATTTTTCAGTGGTTTCAATAATAGGTAAATCATATTTTTCAAATATTTGTTTTTCTTTCAAAGCTTTTTTTTGTGATATATCTAAATATTCACCAGGTGTATATTCTGGTGGAGATTCTTCTGGTAATTGTTTTTCTTCTTGTGGTGAAACTTCATCACCAAAATCTGATGGTATTTCTTCATCACCAAAATCTTCTGGTATTTCTTCATCACCAATTAAACCTTCTAAATCCATTTCTTCAAATGGATCTACTTCTGGATAATAATCAATATCTGTTTTTTCTTTACCAATCACTTTCTTTTTTGATACTTTGCTTTTTCTTGTTGGCACCAAATTACTAATATTTACTTCATCTAATTTTGATGTTATAGGTTTGAACATTTTTTCATAGCCTAATTGACTTGTTTCTTCGCCTAATTTTTTCTTTGTTATTATATCATGAACAAAATTAATTTTATTTCCCAACTCAGATTTTTGTTTAGCAAGTTCTTTCCATTTCAATAAACTCATTTTTATTATTATGATTGTATTATTTTTTTAAATTATCTATATTTAAAATAAAATGAAAATACCAAACTATGATCTAGATGATGACTTAATTTCTAATTTTAAGCAATTACATTCTTTCATGCCAGATCAAAATTTTAGAATGCTTATTTGTGGTCCTTCAGGTTCTGGAAAAACAAATGTTTTACTAGATATGATTCTTAGGTTATTATACTATGATAAGATATATTTATATGCTAAAAATTTAGAACAACCAAAATATAAGTATTTATTAAAAAAATTTAAAAAATCAATTAATAAAGAAGCAGGTTATGAAGTTATAGAACCTAGTAATGATGAAATTTTACCAGTTTCTGAATTAACAGATGATAACCAAAAAGTAGTCATATTTGATGATTTTGTTTGTGAAAAGAATCAAAAACCACTGATTGATTATTTTATTAATGGAAGGCATAAAAATTGTAGTGTTATTTATCTTTCACAAAGTTATTACAAAACACCAAAAGATATACGACTAAATTGTTCTCATTTTTGTATTTATGAATTTCCAAGTAATAATGAAATTTCTATGATATGTCGTGAAAATAATGTTGATAAAAAGAAATATAGATTAGCTACAAAAGATCCTTATTCTTTTTTATATATTGATAAACCAAAGAAAGAAATATTTAAAAATTTTAATGATATTATATATATTTAAAAATAAAAAAATGAGTTACTCAAATGGTTTATTATCAGAATCTAGTAATTATAAAACAACTCAAGGAAAACCAGGATTACAAGGTGTTGGTTTTAAATTAACTTCTTCAGGCGATTATGATATTGAACAAAAACGATTAGTGAATGTTGGAGAAGGTATTAATCCTTCTGATGTAATAACTAAACATCAATTTGAAACTGGATTATCAACAAAGCCAAATCCTACTGATGTTATTCTTGTTGATGGATCAACTCATATGACTGGTGATCTTGATTTAAGAGGAAATAAATTAATTAGTCCTGGAGGAATTGAAATGAATCGAAAATTAATTACAAATATGGATACAGATGAAAATAATGATTTATCAGCTGTAAATATGATTACTTTGAAGAAATATCATCCCGATGTTCCTACTCATACTCATGAAGTTACTAAAAATATAGATTTGAAAGAACTTTTTAATGTTGTACAAAGTAAGCAACAAAATTTTAATTATTTAACACAACATTATAACAATGTAGTTTCTTATGATGATGTAAAGAATATTTTCTTATCACGTAAAGAAGTCTCTCCAATGGAAAATGATATTGATATCAATAATAATCGAATATATAATCTATCAAAATTACCTACATTTGACCATGAAGTACCGAATAAAGAATATGTTGATCAACAAGATAATAACTTAAACATTATGATAAGTGAATTAAACACAAGAAAATTAAGCAATCCTTCTGGAAAAACCCTTATAATGCAAAGACAAAAAATTAGGGGATTGTTAACAGATGAAAATGATCCAAATTCAGCAAGCAATGTTCAATATGTTAAAACAAAAACCAGTGAAAATACTACAAAAATAACTAAATTAGAACAAGATTATAAAGATTATGTTAATAAATCTCATATCTCTTCTACTTTTTACCAAAAAGATCAATTTAGATATTTAATGGAAGATGATGATGAAAGTAGCAGTGAATATGGAATTACAGTAATTGGAATAAATGATTTTTCGGGGAGTCCTCATTTATTCAATAAAAAAGCATATGATTTTAAAATAAATAAAAGTTCAAGTGATAATAAATACTCAGGGAGACTTGGATTTAATTTATATAAAATTCCTGAAGGAGAATATACTATTTGTATTGAATTTTTTCCACTTTCTATGACAAATGTGAGTGTTGATGTTGTAAGTACAAGTTTGAATATTAATCAACAATCAACAAAAAAGTTTTCTAATTATACAAGATCAATTATTCATTTACATAAATGGAAGATTTCCCCACCTGAGTATATTTATGTTGACATGAAATGTGATGGAATTTCATCTTCTCCTAATCAAGGACAAGGATATTTAATTATTTATGGTGTTAAAAATTACGTAGCAGACGTTGAATCAAGTGTTTATGATTCACCATTCAATTTTGAAAATAAGAAAATGGAGATGCAGACGGATATTGATATGAATAATCATGATATTAGTATTAAAAATCCAACAAAAGATGATCAACCTGTTAGTTTAGCTTTTTTGAAATCGTTGAAACAATATTTTGTCATTATAGGTTATCATCCTAATGCTGGATTTTATGTAAAATTCAATTATGGAACAAATTCAATCGTTTTTCCATTTGATTGCACTTTAGAAACATTAAACTCTTACGTTCCTAGCAGAGTAATTACAAACTCTGTTCGTTTTAATATAAAAATAATTGGTCAAACAGAGAGAATTTTCAATTCTGATGATAATATTGAACAAACTTTTACAAATATTAATCTACTATTTAGAAAAAATGCAAGATTTAGAGTTAAAATAGTAAAAAAAAATCCTACTAATATATTTGATATTCCAAAAATACCTATTTCATTAATTTTTACATTCAGTAAAAGTTTATTATAATCATTATAAATAAAATGCCAATCACAAGAATAAAATCATTAAGAAATAAAAAAAGAACAAAAAGATATATTCGAATTCAATCATATTGCTTCAACTTTAAATTCTGAGAAAATCCAACAATTAAAGGATTTATACTCTTTTTACCATAAAAAGACATGGATATACAAAAACAGCCAAAGTAAATACAAAAAAATAAATTATATTATGAATATTTCATCTGTGTTACTAGCTTCGGTTGGTGTAATAACAGGTGGAATAACCTTAAACCCTATTATTTTAAGTGTTTTAACTGGAGCTGGAATAATATTAAAAACATATCATGAAATGAAAAATTACAAAGGTAAATTAGACATGGTTAAATTTGGATTTACAACTTATGAAAAAGTATTGACTAATTTACGAACAGCAATGAGAGGTGGTGAATTCGATTATCAGAAATTTATATCTGATATGAAACTTTTGGATCAAGAAATGATTGAATTAACATCTACTTCATCGAAGATTGAAAAGAAATACAATAAAAAGTATAAGATGTAAGTAGTTATTAGTAGTGATAAAAACCATTACCCTAGCTCTCACATTTAAACTTTTTTCCCATATTTTTCTAAATATTCCTATGATTTAAATTTTGAAAATTCCCAAAAGTATATTATCCTATCATTTTCTTGCGAATCCCCCGCGAGCGAGCCCGAAGGGTGAGCGAGCTCATAAATATTTTGCAATTTAAGGCAATTCAAGATTTTATTATATTTTCTGTAATTTTTTTTAACTTATTACATTTATTTCATTTTTAGCATTTTTTGAATATAAAAAGTAACATTAAAGAGCATCGAGTAAACACCTTTATTCTTGTGTGATTTAAATTTTATAACTATACAGAAACACGAAAGAGCATCGAGTAAACACCTTTATTCTTGTATAACTATACACTAAACATAAAAAGATTATTTGAGTAAACACCTTTATTTCTTGTGTTATAATTACCTTAAGACTATTTTAAGGAAAAGTCTTGTGTAACTATACACTAACATAAAAGAGTATCGAGCAAACACCTTTATTATTGTGTTACAAATTACAGTGATATTTTTTCACTTAATTAAATAGAAAAACTTCTAACAAACAAGATCTACCGTACAACTTATGATTACTTACGTTTAAAAAAACTTTTTCTAAAATGAAAATTATTTTAATAATACAAAAAGACCACGGAATTAATCAGATCTTGATTTCCCTTTAAAATCAAAAAAATATGACGGGGATTCGCAAGAAAATGATAGGATAATATACTTTTGGGAATTTTCAAAATTTAAATCATAGGAATATTTAGAAAAATATGGGAAAAAAGTTTAAATGGGGAGGGCTAGGGTAATGGTTTTTATCACTACTCAGGGCATAACTTCACAGGACCCGGAAACCCGCTAGATAAGCAAGTCAGATTCAGTGAAAAGGGAGAAATCCTCGAAATTTATCAGCAGCCCACGGGAAAAAACAGACGCAGTTGCTGTGCAGCATGATGTGGATTATTCAGTTTGTGCGAAGGGAAAGAATCCACGCAAATGTAAAAATAAAGCAGACAGGAAAATGGTTGAAATATTATGCATTTTTTTTGTGAATTTCGCCACAGTTTTTACATAAACACGTGACGAGTGCCGACAAATTTTATTGCAGTTATTTCGAGTCCGGTCCTTGATCTAATTATCGAGTAGCGAATGGCCGGGCTGTCGGACAGGTTACACTTTAAAGAAATCATTATTTTGGTAGAAGCGCCTTGCAAATGGCGCTCGTGGTGGCTTCAGGTGGGTGTACGAAAAAAAAGTCATAAATAAATCTACACACAAAGAAAAACAAGTTAGTTTGACACTGAGAATAGCACCGATGACTGACTTAAGTTATGCCATAAATAAAAGTTCGTTTTGTTAAATTTTCAGTGTTCAATTCTATGACATCTCGAGTTTGGGGCTAAAATCGGTGTTGCGGACGAAGGATTTTCATGCCCCGAGGTCGCGTTTGGATTTATTGTCTAAAAATGATAATAAAAACAAACTAGGCTAAACATATGTGATTTACTTATATATAATGCTTGACTTTTATACAAAAATTGAAAGAAATCTATTTTCCGCCGAAAATCGACCAGGCGGTTTTTACACGAAACGCCTCTTAAGTGGCGGTATGTGTATAGCTTGTTGGACTTATAAACTGAAGGTCGGTGGTGGTGTAGTGGATAGCGTGTTGGACTTATAAACTGAAGGTCGCTGGTGGTGTGGTGGATAGTGTGTTGGACTTATAAACTGAAGGTCGCTGGTGGTGCAGTGGATATAAACTGACGGTGGATATAAACTGAAGGTCGCTGAAGGTCGCTGGTGGTGTAGTGGATAGCGTGTTGGACTTATAAACTGAAGGTCGCTGGTGGTGCAGTGGATAGCGTGTTGGACTTATAAACTGAAGGTCGCTGGTGGTGCAGTGGATAGCGTGTTGGACTTATAAACTGAAGGTCACTGGTGGTGTAGTGTGTAGCGTGTTGGACTTATAAACTGAAGGTCGCTGGTGGTGCAGTGGATAGCGTGTTGGACTTATAAACTGAAGGTTGCTGGTGGTGTGGTGGATAGCCTGTTGGACTTATAAACTGAACGTCGCTGGTGGTGTGGTGGTTAGCGTGTTGGACTTATAAACTGAAGGTCGCTGGTGGTGTGGTGGATAGTGTGTTGGACTTATAAACTGAAGGTCGCTGGTGGTGTGGTGGATAGCGTGTTGGACTTATAAACTGAAGGTCGCTGGTGGTGCAGTGGATAGCGTGTTGGACTTATAAACTGAAGGTCGCTGGTGGTGCAGTGGATAGCGTGTTGGACTTATAAACTGAAGGTCACTGGTGGTGTAGTGTGTAGCGTGTTGGACTTATAAACTGAAGGTCGCTGGTGGTGCAGTGGATAGCGCGTTGGACTTATAAACTGAAGGTCGCTTGTTCGAGGCCTGTTCTATATGCTATCGTGTTGTTTCCATATTGTCTCTCAAGATCTCCACCCAAGTGTACAAATGAGACATCATGCCGGCGGTAACCCTGCGTTGGACAAGCATCCCGTCCAGGGGAGAGTAGCAATATTCCTAGTTACTTCATGTTACAGAAACCGGGTTAAGGAGGCTCGACAAAGTTTTTTTTTTTTTTTTGCCGTGCGGTGTGTGTTTTGAAATCAATATTTTGCAGGGAAGACATGTTTCGATTGCTTTCATACCTCACCAAGTTTATGAAATGTGATCAAAGTTTTGTCATTGGTTTTCAAGCGACAGCGGTTATTATAGCTACGCAAGCTTATTGCCCTTTGTTTCAAACTACAGTCGAACCTCCACTAACGGACACCAAACCGCGGTCCTGGCGATTTATCCTCTCCAACACTACATTTTTGACCTCCCGTATGCGGACAACTCCCGTAAGCGGACACGGACACCTATTCGGGGTCCACAGAGTCTGAAATAACCGTTGAAGAGGGTCAAGCAGTAGAGAAGGCTGAGGTAGAAGGGGAGGAAAATTAAGACACTGATTCAGATTCTGACCATCCTACGGCGGACAATGACGAAGAAGATACATTGGACAATTTAATGTTTCTTCGGGCCGTCACTACACCTAGTGGACGAATTGTTAGAGTCGTCTATCGAGAATGATTAAGGTATGCAGTTTGAAATATGTAGCCTTTTTTTTTTTTTGCCTTTCTCGATTTTGCTTTCTTGAAACACTCCTTCTTTGCCACTTGTCTTTGCTTAAGAGCAGGATAAAAAGGTTAGTTACTTGCTTATTTTTGTGATTCGGGAAAATGAACTTTTGATATCCGTGATCCGAAATTCGATCCGTGATTCGTTAGTTTTTTTCCGCCCGTGAACCGTACTCTGCAAGTCAAGCGTTTTTTGGAGGGATATAGAGCTAAGTGCTTATTTTTAAACCTGATTTCATCTTAAATTAAAGCTAATAGATCTTCGAAGCATTTGTTTAGAGCTAAACGCCTTTAACCCATTGACGGCCATTTAAAATATTCAAAATAGAAAGAGAAAGCTTTCACGTGACCTTCAGTCCTGTGGGACTCAAATGACGAAAGCTATGTTGGCCATGTTGGTGCACATAACAAAAGAAGTTCATTAAAATTCTTTTGTAGGTGTGCACCAACATGGCCGCTGTGACGTAACGTGAAAACCACCTATATTCAGAAAAAGAAGAGCTTTAAGCTATGAAATCTTGCTTCAAGGAACTTGAGAACCCGCGAAGAAGTGGAGTTTTAAAGAATTTTCAAGCAGCCGAGGGACTTAACGGTAAAATAAATTACATCTTTCTATGGGAATTTATGTTGATATCAATTTGTGATTGACTTTTTCTTTGCATTCTCGTTAGTTTTGGAGAAATGTTTAAAACGTGCTCAAATTCAGTCGGATTGACATCTTGAATTTCGCCATGTGCTCAGCCAGACAGCTCCTCGATGCGCTGACGGTACGCTTTTTGCTTTAATCACAAACTAACGAATATTTGAATACAATTTTTTAAAAGAAGATTTTGTTATCCATTTTAATGTGTTTGTTCATTTATTTCATAGGTTGAAAAGCGATTTTATGTTAACAAAACAACACTTGGATTTCAGTTCTAACTTCACTCGCGTCGCCTTGTGCAAAGATGTCTATGTATTTTTTGCAATTTTGATTTACAAATCAGTTTTTTCAGATACGCAACACAGGTGTATTTTATTCGAAAATTGGTCATACTGGTTATTCTAGACCGAGAAAAGGTTGTTATTGACGATAGCCACCATGTTGTTTTTTTTTTATATTACAGTCGAACCTCCCGTAAGCGGACACCCTCGGGACCAAGGGTAAGTGTCCGTTTACGAGAGATGTCCGCTTATGGGAGGTTGAAAACAAAAGTGCACCAGAGGGCTTATAATGCACCAGTACATGTCTTTTAAAGCTTTTAAGGCCACTTGTAATTGTATTATCCATCACAGGGTTGTTGGATGTTATATAGGCTTAGCCTAACAGCTGAGTTTTCTGAACAGAAACGATGATAATAAGCTTAACTTAGTTGAAAGGTCGGAAGCACAAGAAAAATTAGAATTAAGATTAACAAGGCTATTTTTCAATTTTAGCAATTCTCGAAAACAGTATTACGCGACCGTCTGCTCTGCCACAGTACATTTAGACTGCACGAAAGCTCACAAAAAGGCCTATTTTTAACGGTCGATGCCATCATTAACATTCATTGGTGAGCAAGCCTTTTGTAATGGTCGATACCATTTCTCTCTAGTTTATGCCTGGATTAGGACGAAAGTAGGCTATCGTTGTTACATAAAATTGGGCCTAAGTTAGGCGAATTTTTTACCTTCATGTAAGCTAGATTCACGATTACGTTACATTTAGGGATACGGTCACTCGTAAAAGATGTATCATCAAGTAAAGCAGCTTTTATAATTATAAGGTTTACCGGAACAATTCAGTGGTCTAGTGGTAAAGGAGGGATGTTAGCATGCAAAGGTTCCGGATTCAGTTCTAGTTATTCATTGCATTTTTCTTTTCCTGATACAAAAAAAAGCTTCGATAATTGGTGAAAAATTTTCTAAGTGTCTCTAAAATGACGCGACTGCTTACGAAAGGGAAATTTGCCTCGCCGAATTCGTTTAACCCAATATCCCCTAAAAGGAGACTGCTCACAGGATATCTTCGAAACAGAAGTTATATACTGGCGCATCGGATTTTTCCGGCCTGTAATACATAATTTCTGATATTCCGGATCCGTTGTTTACATTTGTATTTTTAACTTTTCTTTAATTCCAAATGCTGTTTTATTTTGGCCGGAGACTTCCAAACACCAAGAAGCGGGTTGATGCGCCTCGTTTTTTTTATACCAGATGATGTTGTTGCGTTTTACAACGCAACAACATCATCTGGTATAACCCTACATTTAGCAAAAACACCAGCACAGACATCGGATACAAGTTCCTCGCCCTAATAGACAAGCACTTCCCTAAAGACCACAAGCTCCGAAAAATCTTCAACCGCAACACCATAAAAATAAGTTACAGCTGCACGAACAACGCCAAACAGATAACTGATAACCATAATAAGCAGATTCTAAAGTCATCCACGCAAGCCAACGACGCCGCCACAGCTAACTCTAATACCACTCAGGACAAGAAGACATGCAACTGCCGACAAAAGAACACATGCCCACTCGACGGAAACTGCCTACAATCATCAGTCATCTACCAAGCTACAGTCACGCGCAACGACAACGCAACAGAAACATACATCGGACTCACGGAAAACGACTTCAAAACAAGATACCGAAACCACACCGCATCATTCCGCCACTTTAAACACAGAAACTCAACTGAACTAAGCAAGTACATCTGGACTCTCAAAGACAACAACATCGAACACTATATTTCATGGCGCATCCTGTCTTCGCATTCACCGTACAACAACTCAAGCAAAAGATGCAACCTCTGCCTAAAGGAAAAATTTCTAATCATTTGCCGACCGAAACTTTCTACATTTAACAAACGTAAACAAAGACGTTTTATTGCTGACGTTTCTTTTTAAAATTGAAGAAAAACTATGCCAAAACTAATGCCTTTAAATTTACTTATTTTAATCGTATTGTTAACAGCTGGAACAGTTTATCGACCGAAGTTCAGCTTAGTCCTAACTTACGTTCATTCAAAAGGAGTCTACTGAATTTTTTAGATTAATACTATTTTTTAATGGTAATTTGTAATTGTAATTTTAGTATAAACTTTTTTTGTGTTTTGAACATTGGGGGTCCGCCTAGAATGGGGTCTAGGACTCCTTTGCGGACCTCCTATGGCTATCTCTAGTTTATAATATATATTTTTTGTAATGTAATTTATTTCTATTTTTTTTTAGCCATGAATTGTAATAAATAAGTAATGAACTCGTGTCTTCTTGCCGCCATAGAAACAAAGCCCTCCTACGCAACAGCTGAACTGTTAAACTTCGCGCTGCATAGATTAGATATATGTTTGTTATTGTTATTATGTAAATTATTTTGTATATAAGATCAGAAGCGATGGTAAAGAATATTCTTATTAAATTCCCTGATGAGTGGGCAACCACGAAACAGGCTTGTCGGGATGAAAGCGTAGTATATTTGTTTCTTTCCTCCATAAACAAGGCTGGCGTGTTGTTATTTCCAATTTGCACAAGTTTTTGTTTTGGCGGCCAAACTCGCGTTGTTTGAAATTTTTGTTTATCTGCAAAAAAGTATATAACAAAAGCAGGAAAACAACTGTCCCAGTTAAATCAAACAAACGTCGAAAAGGAGAATTGAGATGAGCAAAGCGTTTTCAAAAAGGCCGTTTTTGACAATTGATGAGGATATCAAAACAAGGCTGAAGCCAGCCTGACTAAGGAAAACTGGCCGCGCCAAAGCCGGGAAGCATCTGACTAAAGTCTTCCTTCCCTCCCTCGATTGCTGGCATGCATGGTTTTTGGTGCAATCTTTCGTAAACACATTCGTGCATATAGGTTCAATTGATTTCCTTTATTCTCTGCAACTGGTGTTTTTCGAAGTCGCATCGTGTCAGTTCTCAACTTCTTTGCATAAGAACAAATTTTGATAGGCGAACAACGTGCCATGATAAACTGAAAATAAATCTTATCTTTTTAGATCAAATAAAGCCGTAGACTTCGACAAAAGTGTTTTGTTATTTCACGATTTTTTTGAAATTAAAGTGTACCGACTAATTTTTTTCCAAAGTTATCAGAGAATCCATGAAAATTTACAGGAGCTTCACAAGAAAATAAACACGCGGCCAAATGAACAAAACTCGAGCACTTTTCGACAAATATTTCTTACATTTTGACTCCAAATAACCATTAAAAGACTAACCTGCCAATCTCGAGTTTTTCGGCAGCCGACCAGTCACCTCGATATAGCACTGATGTTTTCAAGTTGGTAACGGATCGGAAGAAGATGCACACAATGTAAAGTTCTTGTGCCCGTAGGAACATAATAAATCTGTAGATCCACCGTAGATCAATGGAAATGAACCGATTTTGCGTTTTTACTCCTTTACTGTGCTGCTTGACCTTGAAATACCCGAAAAATGTTTCTCAAATGAGCAACATACAGCTACAAATAGAATTAACTTTGAATTCTACAATGTTTGTCTTTTTATTGTACCAGAAAGTAAAAGTTTTGAACGATAAGCCGTCGAGTGGAAATCCCAGCATACCCCCGAAAAAGACACGCACAATATTTAACTCACTAGGGAGGGCATAGAGAAAAAAGTCGCGGACCCGGAAAGCCATTCCGTAAAAGCTGAAAACAACTTTGATAACTTGTAAAAACGCACGGTGACCCCTATATTTTATCTTATAAAATGAAAGTGTTAAGTCTTTTAAGCACACAATTAATTTTTGGTTGTGGGCAAACGTTATTAAGACCATATTTTTGGCGAACGTGGGAAAGCTGTCAGGGCCAATGATGGCTCCCGTTGCGATAATTTTGTAATAAAAAACACATAAACAGTAGTTGTTATGTTACCATTCGTTATGTGTTTTAAAGATTTTTAGAATTATTGTTGCTTTTGTGTATGTAAAGGCGAATTCTAAGGAAATCCGCGGAAAAATCTACTTTTTCTTTTTTCGAAAAAATGCTGATGTCAGCATTTTTTCCACATTGAAGCTCAATTATCTCAGAAAAAAAGCACGGTACCCCCCAATTTTCTTTTTGGATTTCAATAGCTCCTCGTAAGATCTAATTTTCCCGCATAGTCAAAAACCAGAAAAAATACCTTGGTATTAGGAGGCGCCGTCCTTAATACGGATACCCGTTAATGCGGACAAAAGACAGATTTTTCCCGTCCCGATTAAAACAATGCCATACAAAGTTAATCTCCTTAATACGAACAATTTGGCTAACTCTAAGCGATTAAATTGTTTTCAAATGCACCAAGTATAGTCAGCTACACATACATCGGCGTACGGGAAAAATTGTGTCGGGGGTGCTGAACTTTATTTGCCCGAATGAAACTCGTGACGTCATGTTTATTTGTCATGATGATGATGATTCTAGCACTCGCTGACATTTTACTTTTCTATCGATGTGAACGATCCGAGAATGAGCTTCTACATCTTGTATTCTTCGCACTTCACACGGTACCGATACGATCTCTTACGAGACTTAACGAAGACATACTACTTTAATCGACCACGACCAGATACCAACCACGCATAAAAGATGGTCGCCAAATGTTATACTACGGTGATAACACTTTGGTCGTTTTACAACCAGTTAAAAGTCATTAACTTGCCTTAACATTCGAAAAACAAAATATAAGCAGATATTTGGTGAAAATTTAATGAACAGAGTAGCGGTTTCGGTATTTTATCGATTTTTGACAAGATTTTTGACATATTGCGGTATTTGCCGAATTTTTTTGCGATATTACGGTATTTGTCAATTTTTTTTGGCGGTATTGCGGTGTTCAGAACCCCCCAGTGCCCCCCTTCCCCCCTCATTCAGTTGTTGGAAATTTATCGCGAGAGAATGTTGCCGTGGAAGCCAATTTTACCTAGCCTGTGGGAAAGTGCTTGGTGCACTCACAACTATAGCAACACATGCACAGTCATTTCTCCAGCTGCTTGCGGAACTGACATTAATATATTAAAATTTCATCTCAAGAAAATCGACGGGACGACAGATCTAAACATGCAGGTGAACTTTAGAAAGACGTGGGTCGGGGGTGTTACAACGTAGTGGGTATAATTATATTTTAAATTAAAATCATGTTTAAGTTACCTACCGACAATTGGGGTAATACAGCAGCCGAAATGTTTTAAACTTCATTTTCAGTGCCTTGTCTTGTGGAATTGAAACATTGTATACACAATACATGTATGTATCAGATGGGTAATTTGGATACCCGGGACTTGTCAATGTGTTGTTGACCACTGAACCACATCCTGCAAAAGCAAATGTATAACTTCAAGACCCCTTGTGTTCTCTTAATAATTCGTAGTTACCATGTCACCAACAGTCAACAATTTTACCAATGCACCGCACAGTTGGATTTTCACTAGAGGGTTAGTAGTTAAGGTCGCTCATCCTCTCACCTGACCAATCAGGAGCCAGGATTTAGCACACGTGACTTCGGCTAGCCAATCAGAGACGACCACAGAAAATCTGTACACGTGCAATGACATCATGGGTTTTTTATGAAAACGGAAGTGACCTTGGGTAGCGCTTGCCTGAGGGTGGGTGACCGCTGACCGGAAGTGACCTCGTTTGGATCGCGGGCTCAGATACCACTGACCGGAAATAATATTTTTTTTGGATCGCGGGCTCAGGAAAAGACCGCTGATCGAAAATAACCTTTTTTGGAATCGCGGGCTCAGGCATCGGGGTGGGTCCCAGATCCCGCTCTGGATCCCTCGGGGATGGGTTCGGGATGGGTTCGGGGGTCGTTCGGGGATGAGTGACTGGACGTACTGGTTCCGCTCGCGGGGTGGGTCCCAGATCCCGCTCGGCCAGGGAGACAGAAAAAATCCAGAAAATAACGCAAAAAAAATGCCTTTTTAATAGTCACACAACGAAAAGCTATTTTTACAAGCGGGGACATGGGTTCCATCCCCTAATGGGAGAACGCCCCTGGCAGGTGTTTTCCTCGTCGTGTCGACGTCAATTGAAGCCGTAATGGCAAGTCTCTGATGGGGGGCGGTTTGGTCTTTTATGGACCCGAGAGCAAAATACCGAATGCAATGGTTGCATAGAATCCAGGGATCGGCACTGCGTGTGGTCCATTGTCGGAAGCCGCACACGATCAGGGATTTCAATTGTGTCATGACCTGAGAAAAGGGAAGTCACGTTGAGTGGTTTTGTCGCTTTTTGTATTTGATCCAATCGTCAATGGTTCCCAGGCCCAGTCCCCGCACGCAATGGCAGCATGGATAGTCGCGTAGACCATAGGTACAAGGGGCAAACGCGAAAAGACAGCAATTGATCCAGAATCTGAAAAAACAACAACAACATTTATTCACGATTGTTTTTAAAACGATAATTACACGTGTTGATAAAAACGTAAATTTAAACGTTTGTCCGCAAAAGCAATCAGGTGATCATCGTTGTAAACGGCGTCGTGTCTATCCATAAAGTCGTCGTGAGCCCAATCGAGGGAATGGGCGACGAGAAAATCGAGTCGCCCAGACAGTTCTATGCGTCGACAATGTTGGCAATAAGGCAACGCGGGATTGGTGACCCATTTGGTGCACGGACACACGACGGATTGCCCGAGTTCTTGCATCAACTAAAAGAAACGGAGAAGAAAACGATCGTCAATGTCCCCGTCTGTCCATCGTCGCAAACAATGTTGACAACAAGATGACGGAGTGGTATCGCCCCAAATAGAAACGGCGCAAACGGGCAAGTCTTGTATTTCTAAAATCAACTGTACAGTGTGAAATAAAAAATGAAAATTAGTGATCTCTGCGTTTTCTTCTTTTAATCAAACGATCAATTTTGCCCTTGAAGACTTTACGATTACAATGTTGGCACACCATAGGATTGTTCGTATGTTTTTCGGTGTTCAACCATAACGAGCGTGGGCAGAGGTACAAGTCCCGTAACTGTCCCGTGATCTGTGTTTGTGGGGTGAAAAAAAAATTACAGATTAACAACACGTCGCCGGCAGTAGAGGCAAGACAGGTCCCACATAATAAACGGTCGTCGACTGGGAGTCGGTCGCACCCATTGCGTGACAGGACAGCGAAGCAAGGTGCGGATTTCGACCATCACCTTGTAGTTAAAGAGGAAAAAAACACAACGGTTACAAAGACCCCATCAAAGACCCAGCATCAAATCGTCGTAGCAGTCATTGCAATAGCCATTGGTCCAATGGGCGGAATGGGGGTTTTCGATGGAACGCACTTTGGTTAATAATTGATCGATGGTCCCATAACGCCGTCGTCGGGAGCAATGGTTGCAACCGACACATCTAACTGAATATTTGACCCATTTATGAAGTTGGCAAACACGATGAAATACAAGGTCGAAACATACCCGTGCCATGCGTTCGCGGTGCAATTGCCTGGCCGCCAAATCCAGGATGCGTTCTTGGAGGATGAATCCCAATAAGACTCTCCATGGGGAAGCGAGGCAGTCTGGGATGGATCCTCTCCCACCTGTTCCACTTTCACGCGTTTGGAGGCCCGGGTCTCCTTCTCCTTCTCCTCCATGACACGTTTCCGCTTGGCACGCATGACTTCTACCACCGAGGGAGTGACCACTTTGTTGGACGCCATGTTTGTTTTTCATTATAGCTCGTAACAACTGAGTGAAGGGTGAAAAACGGTGGGAACCCCTTGCTCTTAATATACCCTCGGGAAGGAGGACGATGCATGCCGGGAAGGAACGGAGTACCCATGGGGGGTATTGGTCTTTTTTATTCTTCACTCGCCCCAGGGTCTCTCGCCACGCCACCCCGTTCTATTTAAATCGCCTCGAGAGATAGAGAGAAAAGGACAGGCACGATGTTGGGGTACGCGATGGATCCGTTATCCGTGAAGAACGTGTTATTGACTAAGGAATTGAACGACGTGAAAAAAGAAAATCTGTCCCTGCGAAAGGCAATGGCGGATGTCACGTGTCAACTCAGTGGGGTACCCTGGAGCGAGATTCCGAGTTGCATCGAGGCCTTGAAGACCGACAACTCGTCCCTTCGCGCTCGAATCGAGACCTACCAACGGGACAAAATGAAACAGACATGAAAGAGGCCCGCGCTCGAGTCGAGACTTTGCAACGGGAGAAAACGCAGTGCTTGAAAGACACGAAAGAGGAACGTCGTCGGGGTCTGCAATGGCAAGTGCGCTGCGATCTCTTGTTGGACCAAATTTTGTGCAGGGAGTGCGAAGAGGAGAAAGATGCCGCCTACCACACGGGAAACGGTTACGACTGGGAACCCAACTGTTGCGAGGGATTCTGTAAATTGGCCAAATACAATTTGCAGGCTGGGATGGCCAAGCACGCGGGCGAATTTGTTATCCCCTAGTATTTCGAGAAGGATCCCCGCTTACAAGCCCTCGAAAAACAATTGGCGAACGAAGGCGTCCAAGTCTTGACCTCGAAAGACAATAAGGCGTGAACTGACACAAAACACTTTTTTTGTTTTTACAAGTGGTTGATTTTATTAAACTTTAAACGCAACGTTGGATTTTACAATAAAGTGTTCTTTCACAATTTTAAACGTTTCTTGACTTGCATGATTTTTTTCACAATCTTCTCCGTCAGGGTGTGTTTTCCCGGCAGGTTGGCAATTCCTCGGATCATTTTTTCGTCCGCTTTCCACTTGTCCTGCAACGTCTTGGCACGACCGTAATCGATGTCGTGTTGCTTGACCAATCGATCCAATAGATTTTTTCCGGGATCCCCTCGTTTCAGGCGTTTGGCGAGATGCGTTCCGGGGCCCATGTATTGATACCCCGGCCAATGAAATTCGATCCCCGTTTTGGCCAGTAACTTTTGAAGGTCGAAACTTCCTCCGCGAATGGCTCTTTGCCGGCGGGGAGCCCGTTGCCTTTTTCGTTTGGGTGTTTGACCGCGTCCCATCACGTCCAATCCAACCAACTCGTCTTGAGTTTCTCCAACTCCCTTTTCGCTCTTTTTTCGAGGGCCGCCTTGGCTTTGTCTCGGATCGCTTGTTGGGTTTTTTTCGCGACACTCCCTATCGTCTGTTTGGCTCGTTTCTTCAACGTCCCGCTGAGAGACGAGGACGTCGACGGACCGGGTGCCGACGCCGGCGTGTCAAAGGGAAGTTGCCTCGGACGGATGGGTCTCGGAATGCCCGACGGGGTCGTGAGTTTCTTGACGCTGACCTTTTTCGGGGTTCCCGTCGGTTTGGCCGGTTTTGGACCTGC
This sequence comes from Cladopsammia gracilis, assembly GCA_022457155.1. Classification (NCBI taxonomy): domain Eukaryota; kingdom Metazoa; phylum Cnidaria; class Anthozoa; order Scleractinia; family Dendrophylliidae; genus Cladopsammia; species Cladopsammia gracilis. The sequence continues at coordinate 259,143 of JAJGOT010000074.1, forward strand.
CGCGGGTGTCGACGGGGTGCGTCCTTTTATCATGTGTTTGAGGAAGGTGGAGATGGGTGCCTCGGCCAGATCCTCCTCCTCCGCCGCCGCTGCCCCCACTCCCGTGCCCGGGGTCGTCATGCCCGGTTGTCGGACGCGTTTGGTCCACACGCGCACTTGACGCGCCAAGGGTTTGGCCAACGCGAGTTTGAGCCCCGGGTCCAGGTCGGAGTTAAGCAACACGTCTTCTTCGGCCGCCAAGGTCGCCGCCTTATTCAATCGACTGTCTTCCATCAACCGTTGCTTGTACTGTTCTTGCAATTGAAGAAACCGTCGAGGGTCGGTGACGGCTTGGGCCTGGAACGCACTCATGGTCGTTCTTTGCCGCTTCCGTCTCCCAACACGTCGGCGTAGACTCGACAGTAGCGGCAGAGTTGATGATCGCGTAGATTCAGCAAATGTTGACACAATACCTCCACGTGGTCCTCTTTTTGCCTCAATCGCTCGCGAAGCGTGTCGAGTTCTTTTTCGAGCCTCTCCACGTCTCGATTTCGACTTTGCAAGGTCTCCACCACGCGCTGTAAGGTGGCCTGACGTTCTTGTTCCCGTCGTTCCGTTCTTCTTATAAGGTGCGACACGCGATTCATCGCGACTTGAGGGCTCTTTCGCAGACGCAATTCAACCCGCGCCAGAGACCTGCCCCCGTTTGCGATTGCATGGTCTCTCGACGTCTTTTTATCGAATTCTTTTTTTTCGCCATCTCGCGCAAGGCCTGGCGGTGGAGTAGCACTCGATAATTGGCGCGGGAGAGGGGGACCGTACCCCCTAACGTATTCATCGCCAATTCGCTGATGGCATTGATTTGATCCGCATTGGCTAATTGCAATCGTTCTTGTCGTCGATGCTGATCGGCTTCCTTCAAGACACTTTTCAAGAAGGGCAGTTGACGATGGATGCGACGCATGACGCACACTCGGTTCGACCGCCGTCCGTAGGCATCGTGCTCGCTTTATACTCCACGGGTTTTTTCTCTCTCTTGTTTTTGTTTTCTGTTTTTTTCACCTCCGTTTACGCGTCGCGGCTTCCAAGGCTTTTTTGGCACCGAACCCCGCCGCGCCTCCCGCCGCACCCAAGGCGGCCGCTTTGCCCGCGGCGATCAAGGCGGGCACGGCCAAGGCCAGTAAAGGAAACACGCCTCCATGTTGACGATTGCGGGGTTGTCGTCGCGTTTTGACTCCGTATCGACGCAGGGCACGTTGTCGTGGTCGTCGTTTTCCTTTCGGCATGATCCAGGTCCTAAATGTCGACGGCAAAGGATGATGATTTTTCCTCGGAAGGCTTCTCGGCCGTTTTTTTTTATAGTCCCGGCAGGCGTCGTTTGACGCGTTGCGCGGCCCGCGTGGCTTTCCGTTTGATACCTTGCACGGTACTGGACATTTTACGAGCCACCCCTCGCGCCCCACTCTTGACGGTTTCTTTGGCCAATTCTTTCGCGGCTTTTTTCGCCAAGGCTCCCACGGATTGACCTCCCATGAGCGATTTCACCGCGCGCAGGATGGGGGGGATCAATTTTTCCAAGCCACCCCCGCGCTGAAGCCCCTTGGGCTGCCGCCGTCGACGTCTTTTCACGGCCCGTCGTTTTGGCATCCTGTCGTCCCACAATGACGTGGGCAAGTTCCCCTTCCGTTTTTATAGGAAGATCAGGTGTCGACGTAGTTCCGGCGGAATGCGTTGTTTTGCCCGTTGAAAGGCTCGTTTCATCTGTTTGCCCACGGCGACACTGCCTTTGGCCAACGCCAAGGCTTGCGCTTCCTTGGAGGCGCCTTTGGCCAAAGTGCCCACGGTTTTTTCCCAAAGGTCCGTTGCAAGTCGCGAAATAATACGGGAAGGAGATTTCCTCCCCGTTGGTGGTGGTGGTTCCTTCCACGCCGTCGTCGTCGGATGCGGGGAGTCGTGCGTCGACACACCCCGTTGCCTCAAACCATAGCGATCACTGTCTGCACCAAAGCGTGGGTGTGTCTATGTTTTTTTTCTCCCTCTTTTTTATGGATTGGTGATGCGGGAGGAGGTCCGTCGTACGGTGGGTGCTTCGCCGTTGTTTTCGTACACCGTGGTCACGGTATTGGTATGCGTGATGTTGCGTATGCGACGGTTGCGGGCTTGCTGTCTGGCATCTTCCGCCAACAGATCCATTTGTCGACGCATCTCCTCTTGATTGCGTCGATTGGTCGGGCCGGGACCCCAACGTCCTCTGGAGGGATGAAAAAGAGGTCGACACCCCCACTCCCGCTGGACGCGCCGTGGCGGCGGGTTGGGGGCTCGTGCCTACTCCGGCCGGCGACAGCGTGGCCCAAAACCATTCCATCTGTTCCAGGTAAGCCGGATCCAGCAGGGCGTCGTCGCTCTCCCGCGCATCGCGAATGAGTTGCGGGGAGGGTGAACTTTCACGACTCATGTCGTTTCTTCAAAGACCACCGGAGGCGCTTCTCGTTCGCGCAGATTCGTCCACAAGCGAAACCGATCGTCGGACGCCGGGTGGAGATCCAACATTAAATAGCCAAAGGGATTCTGCGTGCAGAGGTTGAACACGTCCATCACCCCCTGCCATTGGTCCGGGAACGCTTGCAACGCCAAATTTCGCATGCCCGTGCGATCGCGCGGATTCTTGAAGGCGATGACATTATGCGCATTTCGGTTGATGGTCTTGGCAAATTTACCGGGCGGAAACAAATCTTGCGTCAAATAAAACACCGTGATGTTGCGATGATGGGAATCTTTGGTGAATAAATCCAACACGCGCTTGTCGTTGCCCCCTTCTTCCATGAGATCGTCCAACACCAGAATATCGCCCCCTCGACCCTCGAACCATTGTCCCAAGTGAGAGGGGGTCGGGATGCCTTGATGAAATCGAACGCCTTTCTTCTTCATGCCAGCAAAGCGGGGTTACCACACCCCGTAACAGTACACGATCCGAGCCGGGGTCCGTTGAAATGTGCGTTGTTCCGTCAACAGGTCGTCCAGCAATTGGGTTTTGCCGCATCCCGAGGGGCCGCCGACCATGACGCTACTCGGCATGTGAATCATCGTGCTAGGTAGTGATCGTACCATCGAGGGGTGCGTTGTTTTATCGAGGTTGCCACGCTTTCCCTGACGCGGGTTTCCCCGCAAGTTTGAAGCGCGGTCACCAGGGCATCCCAGTCACCTCGTTCGGCCAAGGTGCGCAATCGACGATACTGACGATAATCCCATCGATTCCACAAGACATCCTCGGGATGGCGTAGAATTTCTCCCCATTCCAATTCTCTCAAGCATTGAATCACGTGTTGCGCATCTTGTCTGGTGATCATGGTTGGTTTTTTCACACTTCCCACGGTTTGCGTCGACCGCGATAATGACCCGCGGCTCCCGTCACGCCCATCCTTTTGTAAGATTTCATTTTTCCCAGTTGGTATCCCAGTTTGGCCGCCGAGGCTAACACGGTTAAGATCCCGCCCGTCTGCTCTCGTTTTCCCAACACCGTCAAAAAGGAGGGATTGGGTCCCGATTTGGCCGTGAACCCTCGGGTGGTGCGTCGTCGTCGTCTTTGTCGTTTGGTTGGATTCCCTTGCGGCATTGTTGAAGAGGCGTCTCGAATGATTTCCCTCCCCAGCAAGGGGTGACTCTTTTTATGATGAAAAAAAAAAGAGAGATGCAATGCCCAGGATTCGAACCTGGGTCTCTGCGGCCACAACGCAGCGTCTTTACCACTAGACCATCAGAGCATTCGCCGTCAAATGGGTCTGTTTTTTTGTCTATTGAATCATAAAAAATGCACCGGAAACCTTTTTTTTCAACCACTTGTTTTATTTTCTTTTTTAACAACAACAACCATAACAATAACAACAACAACAACAACAACTGTTTTCTTTTTTTTTCCTTTCTGTTTCACACGTGGAAATGTTCCTTGTTCTCTTGAAAGCTCACGCTGCATTGACGATTGGGAACGGCATTGTCCACTTCGCTCAGTTCTTCCTGGATCAAAGCTTTGACTCGTTGCGCCACTTTGGCGTCGTTGGACACCAGGTCGTGCGGCGAAAAGTCGGCGAAAGTCGACCCCTCGTACTCGCGCTTTGAGAAACAGCAAGGCGTAATGTCCGCAGGTTTGACTCCGGAGGGCTTGTAGGGTGACGCCGCTTCGTGCATGCCCGGGCCCGGCACGTGTTCAAGGGCAGCCCGTAACTGTCAAAGACTTCGCAACCTCGTCCCGGTTCGGTCCACACGGCCAGCCAATGTTTGCCCGGTTCCCCCGTCGGGTCCGTGTTCACGATGTAGCCTGCCCGGGTCGTCACGGTGGGAGGTTGCGGCAATCCGTCCGACGGGACCACGTCCCAAAACACGCGTTTCAAGGCGTCGACGTCCCTGGCCAGGTAGCGTAACACAGTATCGCTCACCGCTACAAATTCCATGCTTCTTCTTCTTCTTTCTTTTCTTGTTTTCTTCAGCTAACGGTGCAGGTTATACAAGACAGCGCCGTTGCCATCCACTTCAAATAGATTTTCAAACTCGCCCCAGACCAACACGGTGATATTGGTATTCAGAGCAGCCTGGAAATCAATTTCCACGCGCAGATTGCCAGCTTGTTTCGGGTTTCGGTACTCGGGGTCGTCCGCCACGCCCGAGGGTACATTGTTGAACGCGAATAACGTGCATCGTCCATCTTGCCCCCAATCCTCCGGTCTCACCATGGAGGAACCGTGGTGCTGCAACCGTCCACACGCTTCCAGGAACCGACGATAGCCTTTCAAATCTTTCAAATTATTGTTTCCATTCAACTCCAGGGTGGGGTACGGGTATTCTTCGCCATCCACCACTTGCTTGATGCGGGTCACCCCAAATTTTTGAAAAGCAAAGGGATACCATTCCACATCGCCGTTAAACGCTCGACTGTCCACCAACGCCACGATCATCCGATCGGGCACTTTTCCCACAAACACGTTATCTTCCGTGAATTTGGTGGTCCGTCCGTCGAACGAAAAGGACCGGATCTCGCTTCTCACCACCGGGTACTTGGCCGTCTGTCGCTTGCTTTTTCGATCGGCTTGAAACGCGCCGTACACCGTGGGATTCAAACTCACTCGGCACAGATACAGGGTCACTTTCAGATCCTCTTATTTCAACGTCATCATCCGTTTCACCCCCGTGCCACTCGTCTTGGTGCCAAACGTGAAAAAATCGGGGGCGTGGCAAAACAGTTCCAAGACCATTTCTACGCCCGGGGTGAGAACACGTCCCGTGTGAAAGGCTTCCAGGTGCGGCTTGATCAGGAACGTCACGGTCTGGTTGCCGCGAAATCGCACGGAGGCCGTTTTCAGGGCTTGCACCGAATTGCCCCACCATCCGTCCGTGGTGGGCAGGTCGTCGTTGGCGCCGCCGGCTTGGATCCGAGGGACGACATCCAATTGATTCACCCACCCTTGCGCGGCCAGCAAGGTCTCTCCTTCCTCTCTATTAAAATTCAAGATGGTTTCTAGGAATGCCTTGTACGCGTACGTGTCCGTCTGTTCGCTCATGAGGGCTCCGTTGAAGCGCAGGTTCATTTGTTTGAAGATGGAATGCGCAATGTTGTTGACCGCGTACACGAATCGGGTGTCGTCGGCGTCCGAGGCGGCATTCGCGTCCGCCACCAGGCCGTTGGTGGAGGCCGAATGCAAACGCAGTTCCAGTTCCAAATAACTTTGATCCAAATCGCAAAAATCGTCCAACGCTTGCACCGTGAAGGTGATGGGTCGGATGCCCGTGGTGGACGGACTGTACTTGACCATTCGACACCCCTGCCGAGCAATGTCGGCCGTGGAATCGTAAACAATTCCAACGACATGGTTGCGTTCAGGGACGTGGACGTTTGCGTTGCCGTGAACGCGCGTGGACCCTTTTTATGTATCTGGCTAGCCGATGCCCCGGTGGAGGTGCGACGTCCGACTAGATCCAACCTCCGCGTTGACGTTGTCGAGTGAACCAATACCCCGGGGGAGGCGCCACGTCCGACGAGATCCAACCTCCGCGTTGGACGGGACTTTTATACCGTCCCTTTCCCGTCAGATGCCGGGGTCGCGATTGCACGACCAGGGGGTGGACCATGATGGTGCTGCTATTTTTTTTCTTAATATTTTTGTCTTCACTCACCGAAAATGTCTCGGGCTCGTTTCGCCGCTTTTTTATAGATCCCTTGCTTGCTCGTCTGGGCTTTCCGTTTCACCCCTCGTCCCAAGGCGCCAAACACCGCTTTTCCCGCCTGTTTCCACGATTGACCTCGGTCCAGCGACGCTTTTCCTTTGCGCAACGACGACGCGAGCAACAGGGTGGCCAATTTGATCAAATCTTGCATGAAGGCACCTCCGCCTTGCCCCGTCCCCGTTCTCGTCGAGGGGGGATGATAACGCGTTAAACTGCCTCCCAACATGACGACACTCGAGGATCGACGAGGGAGGGAGGGAGGGTTGGCTTTTTATACAGTCACCTTGCGGAACGAGAAGGTGGCGACCGTTTGGCCTTTCTTCATCTTCGCCAAGGTCCCGGTCGGTTCGGCCAGTTGCACTTCGACGATGTCGATCCAGGGACGTCGTAAGGGGACCCATTGGATGTGCAAGGGTTCAAAGAACTGCACCTCTTCTCCGCTTTTGGGAAAATGCGCTTCTCGAATCAAGGGGTGGAGTTGACCGCCCATCCGATTGCTTTCCACCAGATCCGTGTACACGAAGAAGCGTCGTCCCATACTCCCCACGTACTCGCCAAAGGCATCGTTGAGATTCACAAATTGTCGGTTCACGGTCAGCGAGAGATACAGGTACCCCTCGTCCGTCTTCCAGAGCTTTCTCTTCTCCGTTTCCTCGTCGGACTCTTTTGGCACCCAGTTCCGTGTCCTTGATAAAATAAAAGGTCTGGTCGGATTCTTGAAACGGGAGGGTGTAGTGAAGATTTTCCCCCAGTGCCGTCCCCTCGGCGTTCAACCACCCCATGCCCACCGCCAACTTTTTATTCACCATCAACCGCACGGCAGGGTCGGTCATGGAAGGATCGGGTTTGATGTGCTCCAACAGTTTGTGTTCCACGACCAAGGACGGGCCTTCCCAACGAAAGGTGGGTCGACGGGCCTTTTCCAACCGACGTCCCAGCGCTTGCGTTTGGGCAAAGGCTTCCCGCTCGAAGAGTCGAATCATGGAGGCCATCATGTCCACCCCATCCTTGATGAATTGGTCTTCTTGCAATTGCGTGCCGCTGATCATGTAGTGTTTGACGGCCGGTTGATCGAGGGTATCCACTAGGGTGTAAGACAGCACAAACAAGAGAGCCCTCTCGAGCCCCGCGACGTGCGTCAACGTCCGTCCGCTATCGGGGGTGGAGAGGGACAACAACCCCACTTCCCAATCCCCTTCCAACGCCAGCGGTTCCGCCAATCGTACCTTGAATGCATCCGGGGTGTTGTTGGGAAATTCCGGGGAGACATCGCTCAGGAGCACCACGCGATTCATGACGTCGACGACGACTTCGTGGTCAGTCTGGGTGTGCGATCCCCCTCTTTATAGCGAGGTCATATGGCGTTTGGGGATCCAACTATCGTATTTGCTGGGCCATCCCTTCCAACGCACCAACACGTTCCGTCCTCGTCGTCGAAGCACTTTTTCCACCCGAAACACGGCATCGTCCGGCACCTCGACTTTTTGCACGTCTTCTTTGTAAAAGGTCCCTTCCACAGGCGTCCCGTCCCATTCTTGGATCTTGTAGGTGGGCACGGGGCCTCCTCGGGCGCTTTGCACGATGAACACTTCTTCCGTCCATCCGGGCAAATACCCCTTTTGGAAAGGACGATGTTTCTTGTTGAGTCGAACGCGATCTCCCACCTTCAACGTCGGGCGTTTCCGTCGTCGAAGCCGTTTCTCGTACAAGCGATCCCACACGGTGCGTTCGTTGGCGCGGGTCACTTGGTTCGGGGGCAGGCCAATACTTCGATGCGGGGTGGCGTTGTACCCTCGGACCAACAGCGGCAACCGATCCTCGTACCGGAGCGTATTCAGGGCGGTGAACATGCGGTACATGCGTTCCTTCAACGTGCGATTCCATCGTTCCACCACGGCGGCTTTGCTATCTCCGCGCGTTGAAAACAGCGCAATCCCTCGCTCTTTCAGAAACGTTTGGAAGGGCCGGTTGTAAAATTCTGTCCCGTCGTCCGTTTGCAACCGCAAGGGTTGTCGTCCTTTACTCCCTCGCAGAATCGAGTTAAAGGCTTCCGTCGTACTTGGACAAGACGTCGATGACGGTCAAAATGTAGCGGTACCCCTTATTCCATTTCTTCAAGGCCGACACGTCCACCAAATCAGCCACCCATTGTTCGTCGCGCGCAAACACGATCACGGGGGTGGTGGGAAACCGTTTCCGACGCGGTTTGTGCAGGGTATAACTCAAGAGCCCTTCCAAGACGCGTTTGGCCCGCGCCAGAGGCAATCCCGTCTGCTGGGCAAATCGTTGCACGCCCCCCAAACTACCTTTTTTCTCGGGGGATTCGTAAACCTCTTCCCAACTGACCGAGGCTCGCTTTTTTTGGGATTTGGCACGCGGGGCCATGTCGTTCGCCGATGGGCTCCAAGGCACTCGTAAAACAGGAGGAGGGAAGGGGACTTTTATCGTTAACAAACAACAACAACAACCACACCGTGAATGTTCGTGACAACAACATGTTTTTTTTAATCAACCAAACAACATTTTTTTACATGAAGAAAAGCAATGTTCAAAACGATCCAATTCCGTCTGACACGTATTTGTACTTGCCATGGGGTGGCTCTTCCGCGGCTCTGGCCAACCTCTCGGCAGCTCGACGCATCCAATAGTCAAAGGTGGGGGTCGGCTCGTCGGGCACGTACTTGTCTTTTAACCACTGCACATCCCTCAACATCTCCAACGAAGGGTCTTCCTCTTTCAGGTACCGCCACAAGGCCTGCACGTAAATGATCTTTTTCATTTTGGGGGGGGGGGGAACTGTTTCATCATCTCGTACGCCTCCTTCAGGTAAGGGCGAGAACTCAAATTTCTGAATTCTTCGGGAAAGGCGATGGTGTTCTTCGTTCCCGCCACCACGAACCCTCCTCGCCAAAACTTGTTCAACCTGGGAATCTCTGGCTCTCTTTCTTGCTCTCTGTTTTGCTCTCTTTCTTTGTCGACCAGGGGCGGTTCCCAAGAGGTCCACGGCACGGGGTCGTACTCCTCTTTCCTGACACGAGGTTTCCAATGGATCCACTGGAAATACCCACAGCGTTCTTTGCCAAACTGTTCCACGCCTTTCTGGTTGACGTCGCAGGTCAGGAACACCTTTTGGTAATTGTTGGGGGACAGACTCAGTTTCATTCTCGGTCTCAACCCGCAGTCGCAGCGCAAGGAAGACCACTGGGCTTTCACGGCGGGGTGAAGATGGTCTTTCAATTCTTTCAACATCGTGTCCAAGTGACGGGTGGGAATGAACACCAGACATCCCTCGTGACCGCAACGTTCGTAAGAGAAATCCCCGCAACTGCCCGGGCACGAGGGTTTCCACTCGTGAATGGGGCACAACAAGTCGGTGACGACGACGGGGTACTGAGGTGGAGGGTCCGTCTGCGTGGCCGCGTCCACTCGGGTGGAAAGAACCGGGTCTTTGCAAAGGCTCGCCAGAAACGCATCTGCCTCGTTCTCTTCTTTCTCGGTCAACAAGAGAGGTTCGGGGGGATGAGGTGGCAAGACGTCCACGGGGGTATTCAAGACCGCCATGTCCTCGGGGCTCAATGTCTCATCTTTCTTCTTCTTCTTTTTACTCCCTTCGGCATCGCTCTTGGTTTTACGTTTTTTAGGTGCAGCGACAGGAGTCGGTTGCGTGGCCACTCGACTCATACTCATAACTTTTCTTTTTGACCACTGCTACCGGAAAGAAGAAGAAAAGAGGGCGAGAGAGAATGCGTCACGCTTTAAATGCCAAGTCCACGACCCCCTGTAGCGTGACGTGGTCGTATCCGATTGGCCGGCGTCCTCGTGACGTGGCCTCCTTCGATTGGCTAAAAATAATCCCACCACCCCACCTGCCAGTCTCTATAAAAACCACACACCCCCTTCCCTCGAACGTATTCAAACAACATGGAGAAGGTATGCGTTTGCATCGACCTGGAAGGGTTCCAAATCCAGGGATGTTTTCTGTGCCGCGAAATGGGGTACTGCGATTGGACGCGACAGCATTCGGGCGTCGTCCATTACCATCTCCCCATCGAGTACGCTCAGTTATCGGACAAGGAAAAGATCACCGCCCGTTGGGTCATGCGCAACATTCACGGACTCCACTTTCAACCACCCCCCGCCGCCGCGCCTTACCCCCACCGGCTCTTGGACGTGCAAATCCGAGCTCTGTACGAACGATTCCGCACCGACGAACGAGATACGGTGGCCTTCAAAGGGGGGCACGTGGAACAAGATCTCTTGGATCGACTCGGCATCCCCCACCTCGATCTCGAAACTTGCGGGTGTCCCTCGTTTCGTAAAATGAAACGCTTGGATCGCGTGGAAGGTTGCGGTTTTCACGCCGACCCCATAGGTCATCATTGCCCGCAAGTCGAATGCCATCATTTCGTGGATTGGATGCGACGACAATGCGGGATGACGTATCAGTCTACGTACAGATACCATTGGTCCGCCAACCGTCCCGTGTGGACAAAGTCGACGACGGTCTAAATAAAAAGACCCCGCTTGCCCCGGCTCGGACTCATTTTTGCGTTGATTTCTTTCACGAGCGCTCCTCATGTCGATGGCCATGGACATTCCCGTTTTGAACGAGTACACCATCATCACGGGTGGAGCACCGGGCGTGGATGCAGAGGCGGAACGTCAAGCCCTCCATTTCGGGACTCGTTTGGACGTGGTGATTGGACCCCATCACCCTCGCCGTCAAACCATCACCCCCTTGACGGAAGAGGAATTGAACCGAGCCGACAGTTACTTTATCACGGCCCAGAATCGATTGGGAAAAGGGGTTTCCAACGCCATCACGGCCGAATACTTGAAACGCAACTTTCACATTGCGGCACGGGCCGGCAGCGTGGGGTTCTTTACCATCAACCATAAACAGATGAAAGGAGGGACGGGGTGGACCGTGGAATATGCCAAGCAATTGCATCGGCAGATCTTTGCCTACGACCTGGAGACGACGCGTTGGTACAAGTACAACTATGGCACCGGCACGTTTCACGCCATGGGAAGCGGCAATTTTCCCCTCTTACACACCCAGGGTGCCATTGTGGGTTCCCGCTATGTGGACAATTACCCCCGATGGAAAGAGGCCCTCGCCGGATTATTCGAGCGCACCGTGGGGTGTCTACAATCACTGCATTGACACTTTGATTATTATTATCGATTGTCACCCACCCCATGAGACAATGAGAACACTGCAAATGACAGTTTGAACCAGAACTTTGTTTATTGTGAATTGCCAAAGAAAAATACACGTTTTTAAATTGTTTCTTGTAAAATAAAATTAAAATGTTCCTTGAAATGAAATAAATGTTTTTTTCTTGAAAATAAATGTTTCTTTCAGTGTCTTTCTGTTTTTTTTTACAGTTCTCCTTCCCGAAAAGCTTCCATCTCTTGAAAATCGCATCCCAGTGCGCGGCAGTGGGGGCACTTGAATAATAGTAAAAGCCTCCCGTTCTCCTCGACCCACTTTAACAGACAGGAGTTGTGGCACCATCCGCTACAACAAAAGAACTTGTGCGCCCGCTCCCGATAGAACTGGCGGGCCAGCGTCCCGTCCCTCTTGGTAAATTCTCGTACTGCCAGCTTTCTTTCTTCCAAACAAATCACGCACTTCCTGTCCTCCTCCTTTTCTTCCTTCTTCTTCTCTCCCTTAATTCTTCTCCTCTCTTCTTCTTCCATGTCCACCGAGAAAATACTAACGTGACCGTCCACAGCATTCATCTTGACGTTTGGGTTTTGGTGTGAGTTTGAAGCCAAGCCCTCGGCCTTTATATAAATCCCTGCGCACCTCCCGGCCGGGATCTGGGGCGAGTGAAAAATCAAGACCCATACCCCCCATGGGTACCCCGTTCTTTCCCCAGCATGCATTGTCATTTTTTTCCTCGAGAGTATAATACGAGGGCGGGAACCGCCCGACGACGACCTTTTTCGCATGGAGTGCTTTCACTTTCGCGTCTCTCGCATCGAGGGAAGAGATCCATTGACCCTATTGCAGACCTATCGAGGGGAAACCATCACCTTATTCGTGCGTGACGTCAAGGAAGCCAAACGCCAACGGTTCAACTCGCGACAACTCCATTTGTGTCGCTGCTGTAGAACGCTGTTCAACCTCGCCGATCGGGACAAGTTGTTTTTCCTAGTTCTCTTCATCGAGTGTTAATCCCTTCAAAATGGCCGACCGCGAAGAGGAAGAATTGGACGACGACGTCTTGTTGGAGGCCATGGAAGACGCGGAAGAGAGTAACCGGGGCCACCTCTTTGATTTTCGACTCACCCCGGGCACGGATCGACGCGTGCAAAAGTTTGGAGTACGACGTCGCGTGTTCGATGCCACCCTCCACGCTCGCACGGAACTCTTACAACCCCCACAATACGATGTGGGCTACGAACTCGAACAGGCGTTGCGTCGAGCGATCGATCGCGAATTGGAGGAGGAACAGTTAACCGACGACGATCACGTGTTCTTTACCATGCAACATACCAGCTTTCTGCACGCCTTTCAATCGTTTCGCGTGCCGGTGCGGGAATGGCGCGAACAGAGTCAACGGGTCACCCTCCTCTTGCAAAAAATGGCGGAGAAATTAAACTCGAACGAACAATTCAAAGCGGACGATCGTTTGAAAGTGCAAATCACCACCGTGAAGGATCCCGGACGGGGTAGCGGTCGTCGAAAGGAAGCCATCCCGGGCAACGTCCCCATCCTGACCTTTCTCCAAAAGAAACAGTCTGTGGTCAAAATCCACAATCGGGACGAGTTGTGCTGCGCTCGGGCCCTCGTCACCATGCAAGCGTGGGCCGACGAAGATCCCCCGCGTCGACGAACACCCGAGATTGGTTACAAATATTTGAAAAGAGGAGGAAAAGGTCAAACCCGATTGGCCAAAGCCTTGCACGCGTTGGCTCGCGTTCCCGAAGGGCCTTGCGGGTTGGGAGCCCTTCATCAATTCCAAATCGTGCTGCCGGACTATCACATCAAAGTCCTCAGCGCCGATGTGGGGTACCAAGTGACCTTTGGACAGGGCGAAAAACGCGCCGACCAACGTTACCTGTTTCTCTTGAAACACGAGGATCATTATTACGGGTTGAAATCCATCCCCGCCATTCTCGGACGCAGCTACTATTGCCACTTGTGCGACAAGGGGTACGACCACGAGGATTTTGCGCATCATCCCTGCGTGAAACGACGTTGCGTGGCCTGTAAACAGAAAGACTGCCGCGATTACCTGGCACTCCTCCCGGGCCACAGCAAACCCCCACGACCGACGCAACGTCCCTGCCCGTACTGTCGACGCTGCTTTTACGGAGACCGTTGCTACGAGAATCACCGGGTGTTTTCGCCCAACGGACAAGGGGCCGACACCCCGCAACACTCCGTCTGCGCCAATCTCCAAACGTGCGAGGATTGCTGCAAATCCCTCGACTGGTGGAAAAATCGATGCAAACGTCAACGTCCCCACAAGTGCGAGGAATATTTTTGCAAGACCTGCAAGGATTATGCGGATGCGACCACCCACCGTTGCTACATTGACCCGGTGCACGATCCAAACCCGGAGGAGGAAGCAGCAGCGGGACCGCCTCCCGCCAAACGCGCCAGACCTGCCCCGCGTCACGCCGCCCACGCCGTCCGCTTCCTAGCCGCCAACGAGCTCAAGTCGGGGGAAGACGAAGACGAGGAGGAGGAGACTCGGCCCCGATTACCGCCCCATTTCGTGTATGCGGATTACGAATGCACGCAGGACGACCAATTGCACGTGCCCATCCTCATCTGCGCCAAAGGGGAGGATCACCTCGACACCGTGCCCGCCCTGGTGTTTTACGGTCGCGATTGCACCGGGCAATTTTACGATTGGCTGCTGACCAAAACGGAGGTGCTGGACGAACCGCGGGAAGTCATCGTGATCTTTCACAATTTCAAAGGTTACGACCATCGCATCGAGGTCAAGGATCAAATTTGCGTGGGATCGAAAATCTTGAGCCTGAGAGCTGGACGGTTGACGTTCAAGGACAGTCTGTGTTTCCTCCCCTTTGCCCTCTCCGCCTTTGCCGCCACGTTCAATCTGACGGAAAGCAAGAAAGGCTTCTTTCCGCATTTCTTCAACACCGAGGCCCATCAAGAGTACGTGGGACCTTGGCCCAAGGCGCGCCATTACGACCCCGAGGGCATGAAACCGGGCGTGCGAAAGGACTTTGACAAATGGTACAAAACCGTGCAACATCTCGAGTTCAATTTGCACGAGGAAATGGTGGCCTACTGTCGATCGGACGTGCAAGTGCTCAAAGCCAGCTGCGAAATCTTTCAACGGGAATTTGCCGCCAAAGCCGATTTCAATCCCATGGAGAAATGCGTCACCATCGCCTCGGCCTGCATGCGGTATTACCGCAAAAAACATTTACGTCCCCGCACCCTGGCCTTGGAATCCCCCTGCGGATGGAATGGGAAAAGAGGGCACCAATCCCTGAAAGCCTACCATGGTTGGAATGGCAGAATTCCCAACAAACCCAAGGGGTCATTGCGCACGCGTTCAACGGAGGGGAACGCACTCTTCAAGTCGGTCCACATCGCTATCAAGTGGACGGGTTCAACGAGACGACCCGCACCGTGTACGAATTTCACGGGTGCTTGTGGCATGGATGTCCCGTCTGTTTCAAGGGGAGCATGACCAAGACCACCCGTCTCCACCCCGATCGCACCAAACGGGAAATGTACGAAGCCACGATGCAAAAACAGCGGCAATTGGAAGCCGGCGGCTACCGCGTGGTGGTCCTCTGGGAATGTCAGTGGGAGCAGTTGCGTCAACGATCCGACGTCGCCGCCTTTCTCGAGTCGCGCCCGTTCACGGTCCCTTCGCTGAACCCGCGCGACGCCTTCTTCGGAGGCCGCACAAATGCCGTGCGACTTTGGGACGAGATCGACGAAATGCAAGGGGAAGAAATTCGGTACGTGGATGTGACGTCACTGTACCCCACCGTCAACAAATACGACGAGTACCCCATCGGTCACCCCGTCATCGTCACCCAACCGGTGCAAGACATTCACCGTTACTTTGGCATCGCCGACTGCACCGTGTTACCGCCCGAGGGGTTGTTTCATCCCGTGCTGCCGTACCGTTGCCATGGCAAAATCGCATTTCCCCTGTGTCGAGCCTGCGTGGAAGAAGAGATCCCCAAACGGATGACCGAGCGAACTTGGGTGTGCGAACACACGGCGAGTCAACGCAGCATCCGAGGGACGTGGTGCACCCCCGAGCTCGTCAAAGCCGTAGAAAAGGGGTACCGCATTCTCCAAATTCACGAAGTGTACCACTTTCCCCCCGCGCAGCGACGTACCGGATTGTTCAAGGACTACGTCAACGTGTGGCTCAAAGGGAAAACGGAAGCCTCCGGGTGGCCCCCGAACGCCGACGGCAGTCTCAAAACACCCGAGCAGCAAACGCTCTTCCGGGCCGAATATGCCGCGCGAGAAGGGATCCACCTCGACGCGAACAACATGCAATCCAACAAGGGGAAAAAAGCCACCAGCAAGTTGGCCCTCAATTCCTTCTGGGGAAAATTCGGCGAGCGAGAAAACAAGCGGAAAATCCAGCAAATCACCGTGCCTGCCACCCTGTACGAATTCATGAAAGACGAGACGATCGTCATACACGATCTCCGCATCACGAACGACGAGTGCCTCGAGATCGCCTACGACAAAGTCAACGACGACGTCCCCGGCTGTCAAACCACCAACGTCTTCGTGGCCGCATTCACCACCTGTTGGGCCCGGCTACGTCTCTACCATCACCTGGATCGCGTGGGAGACAATGCCCTGTATTTTGACACGGATTCGGTGGTCTACAAATGGAAACCCGGCGAACCCGAAATCCCCCTGGGCAATTTCCTCGGCGAGATGACGGACGAATTGGATGACAAGAAAGGCAATCGTGACGTCATCATCGAATTCTTGTCCTGGGGCCCGAAAAACTATGCTTACAAGACGCGCTTGGGAAAGACGGAGGAGAAAATTCGCGGGTTCACCTTGAACATGCGTGGGCAACAACACCTTCATTTTCAAGCCATGAAGGACACCCTGTTCCTCGAACTGCGTTCACCTCTCCCCAAACCGCGCACCGTCAACGTACCCAACCCGCATTTCATCCAGGGAGACAAGCGTACCAAGACGTTGACCACCGTTCGCAGGGACAAACGATGGGGGGTGGTCTACGACAAACGCGTCATAGGCGACGAATTCACTTTCAAGACTCTCCCTTATGGCTACAGTTGGCTTCGACCCGACGACGATCTCACCGTTTAATTAAAAAGGGCGACCACTAAGAGAAAACCGGATACGAATCCAGGGCAACGTGACTTTTGACCGGACGAACTATCAAAGGGGCGTTCTCCCATTCGGGGATGGAACCCATGTCCCCGCTTGTAAAATAGCTTTTGTTGTTGTTTTCGTTGTGTGACTACTAAAAAGGGGCGTTCTCCCAGTCGGGGATGGAACTCATGTCCCCGCTTGTAAACTTAGCTTTTTGTTTTTTTTCTCGTTGTGTGACTATTAAAAAGTCATTTTTTTGTGTTATTTTCTGGATTTTTTCTGTCTCTATGGCCGAGCGGGATCTGGGACCCACCCCGCGAGCGGAACCAGTGCGTCCAGTCACTCATCCCCGAACGACCCCCGAACCCATCCCGAGCCCATCCCCGAGGGATCCCGAGCGGGATCTGGGACCCACCCCGATGCCTGAGCCCGCAATTCCAAAAAAGGTTATTTCTGGCCAGCGGTCTTTTCCTGAGCCCGCGATCCAAAAAAAAGATTATTTCCGGTCAGCGGTATCTGAGCCCGCGATCCAAACGAGGTCACTTCCGGTCAGCGGTCACCCACACTCAGGCAAGCGCTACCCAAGGTCACTTCCGTTTTCATAAAAAAACCCTTGATGTCATTGCACGTGTACAGATTTTCGGTGGTCGTCTCTGATTGGCTAGCCGAAGTCACGTGTGCTAAATCCTGGCTCCTGATTGGTCAGGTGAGAGGATGAGCGACCTTAACTACTAGGGTTTGTATCCTGAGAACACAATGACTGATGAAGGGATTATCCCCGAAACGGCTGACTGTATGTGTAACAGTTTTTTTCAGCACTCGATCTTTAACAAACGAATTTCAATATCATCATTCAACGTGAGCGCTACGCAGCAAAAACATTTTTTTTGCGCTGACTAGAGATGTTTCAATTCGTGGGGGCCGAGCTGTCTAAGGGACTTTTACGAGGAACAGTTAAAGCCGCTTGCGTTTCTCGTTTTCATAATCACTTGATTATGCTCTCTGAAATCCACACCCTACACATTTTTTCAGAATTAATTCCAGGGGCTGGTTTCTGTTCGGACACAGACGTTGGATCGTTTGTAAAGGGAAGTGCCCGTTTTCTGCATCTCCAAACTACGATAACGAAACTTGTACAAAGTGTATTAATTTCAAATGTATATTAATTTGAATAAAAGAACCTGTCGATAATGTGGTCACATGATTTGGAACTACGTTATAATTTCCATTTTTTTCTATTTTTTTTCTATGACATCAGTAAATTAAACGATGCACATGAACACACAGTTGCCATGAAAATAGCGCTTGTAACCGAACTTTTTCCAAATAATTATACATGTGAGTAAAGTTGCGATGTTTGGTGCTTATTACCTTAAGCAGAGTATTGTCAACACCCTGCATTTCTCGATTTCAGCGCTTTGCGTTTGTCCGAATATATATCTTTTAAAAGCCGTGCACCAAGAGTTTTCTAGATTATGTCAAGTCATTGTTAGCTATTTGATTGGCTAAGAAGTTTGGAAATCAACCGTAAGTTACCAGTTGTTCGAGTTTCGAACAACTGGTACTCCAGAGGGTACTCTAGAGGGTACTCCCAACCTACGCGGGTGTCGTTCGGAAAAAAATAAACGTACACGCGCAAATTTCATGAGTAATATGACGACGAACTATATATGACCATATATCAAGAGATAGCTTTTAAATTAAAATTTAATAAATGTTGTTTTCGAAAAAATATATAATTTTAACTACTTTTTCTTTTACAGGGGGCCGATAAATCGCCAAACGACCGAGGGTTGTTCAGTTTGAATTAAAGGGTATGTAGATGTAAACTAACGTTTTTCGCGAAGTTCGTTGGCCAAAACATTCCTGTGGTAATGACGAACAAAACCGCGCGTGTCAGGAAATATTGATATTTAATTTTTTTTTTCCGTGGCCACCATTTACGCAACACGTCTCGCACGTCTTAATCAACTCTAACTTTAGATGCAGATTTCTCGCTAATCAATCAGACTATCGAAAAAGCCGGATACAATATTGTTGATTAATTCCTTGTTAATAACACTGTGCAGCTATTTTGGTCTTGCTCGACATTCAATACCCGATAAATTTAATTGAACAATCATCAGTCGTTTGGCAGTTTATCGGCTTCTGGTCGCTAAACTTATATATATATATATATATATATATATATATATATATATATATATATATATATATATATATAAACTAATTGTAAAGGTCAAGAAACCAACTTCATATAGGTCTTTAGCTGTATTTGCTCTACGTTATGGCCGTCGCGGCCTTCCTCAGGAGCGTACACTAGTTTGACAATAAGGGTAACGGTTAGCTCAATATGAATTCAAATAATGCACTTACAATAAACGGTTAACTATGACGAAATAGCGCGATAACTTGACAAGTTCAAATAGATTAAAGGCGCGCGCGCGCGCGTGTAAATTTAGAGTAGGTCACGGTAATAATACAAGATCACAACTACAAGGAACTTAACATGATTACAGTAAATTATTTATCGCGGGCTTCAATTTGTTAATCCAAAAGCTTTCTCTAGCTCTTCTGATTGCAACGTTACTATTTCGTACCCCCTCTAGCACAGTTAATTTAAAATATTTAAGGTCACAGGCCCTAAAATGTCTGAAAAATTATTTAGGGCCTGTGGCCTTAAATATTTTAAATTAACTGTGCTAGAGGGGGTACGAAATAGTAACGTTGCAATCAGAAGAGCTAGAGAAAGCTTTTGGATTAACAAATTGAAGCCCGCGATAAATAATTTACTGTAATCATGTTAAGTTCCTTGTAGTTGTGATCTTGTATTATTACCGTGACCTACTCTAAATTTACACGCGCGCGCGCGCCTTTAATCTATTTGAACTTGTCAAGTTATCGCGCTATTTCGTCATAGTTAACCGTTTATTGTAAGTGCATTATTTGAATTCATATTGAGCTAACCGTTACCCTTATTGTCAAACTAGTGTACGCTCCTGAGGAAGGCCGCGACGGCCGAAACGTAGAGCAAATACAGCTAAAGACCTATATGAAGTTGGTTTCTTGACCTTTACAATTAGTTTATTTCAACATTATTCAAGTTTCCACGATCGCTTCCAGTGATCCTTCATTTTAGGACTTTGTGGTTGGCATTGTTTGTTGATTTCTCTACAATTCAAGTATATATATATATATATATATATATATATATATATATATATATATATATATATATATTTTTATCGAAAACTACATTTATAAGGCTTTCTATTGATATATAGTTTTGTCATATTACTCTTAAAACTGGCGCGTGTACGATTTTTTTTCCGAAGGACACTTGCGAAGGTTGTGAGTACCCTTAACCCTCGGACGTACACGCAAAGCTATACCCCCCGTGGTACAAGGGGAGGGGGTGTTGCAACCCCGCCCCTCTTGGGTTTTTGCGATGTTGCAATATTTCGGAAATATTTTACATCTAATAGATAGCCCGCGATGTGCTCTACAAGATAAGGTAAATGTTATGGGTTGTGACGATGCTGGGGGTCCATGACGTCATCCAAAATGGCCGCCAAGACGGCCGCCATCTTGGATTTTACTAAAATTCAAATTTATCGGGAAAACGTGGAAATTGCAAATATTGTTTGCTAGAGTTGCAAAATAACATACATTTAAACATTTTAATGCGTTTGGTAGCATTTAATATGTTTTTTCACTGAAAAAAAGTGAAAAATACGCATTTTTATTCAAAAATGATTTGACCACATGTTACTTATGACGTCATATCTCGTTACCATAGCAACCGGTTGTCACCAAACTTTACCAAAATGTGTCTTAAGGATAAATGAACAGCTACTGAAAGCGGCATGTGCTAATCGTAAATGGTCTTGAAAATATCGGAGAAGAACCTTAAGGGGGGAGGGGGGAGGGGGGTGGCATCCACCCCCCTTGTACGTCCGAGGGTTAACAAGTGGTTCTGAAAAATTTAAACGAGAAACGTTTTGCTCTATCAGACGATAGCAAGTTTTGGATAGAATAAATAAGAAAGAGCAACGTGAGGTTATGGTTCATCTGAGGCCGGTTGACTACTCCGTACGTATTTGTTTTACTGCACCCTGTTACAGTTTTGAATAGTTCTACTTGTGTTCTACTTGTGGATCTAATGAAATTGAAGATGAAATTCACTTCCTTTTCCACTGTCCTAAATACTTAATTCATAGGGACGGACTTTCCAGGAAAATAGGGTATCACCTACCAAATATAAAACAGTTATCTCTTTCAGAAGTTACCAATGAATTAATGAACTCTCTCGTAATTATTTTGTAAATATTAATTTGGTGAAATTCATTATTTCATGCTTAGATCTTCGCGATAATCAAATTATCAAACCATTGTACTTTCATTTGTACATGATTGTACTTTCCCTTTCTTTATGATATTATTGTAATTTCATTTTGTTATGTTGTAATGCTTTGCAATACTGTAAGGATTTATAGTCCGATGCAAATAAAGCTACTTGTTGTTGTTGTTGTTGTTGTTGTTGTTCTAGATTACACAGAAGACCTACCGTTTCATTCAATTGACCCTGCGTATAAACTATAAACAAATTCTTCTTTTACTATTTTAACATAATAATTCCAGTGAAGCTGCGATAATGGTTGATAATAGGAAGTTTAAGATCCAGGACGCGACGGTTTTGAGACGCGGCTGGAAGTAATTTTTCACAGAAAAGCAGCAGTCCGCTAGCCTCGGAGTGCTGGCTCGCAGCGTCGCCGTCGCGTAGAGAACTCGAGTCAGAAGGATTTGGCGTTGTGTAGAAAACGTGAGTATTAAATGTTCTTGTTTTGAAGAAAACGGTGTATTAAGTGCCAACTCTAAACATAAATCGAAACCTTGATTCATATTGAAACTTTCTAGCGAATTTTACGCCGCAAAAATGGGAAAGCTCTGACTTTTTAAAACTTTATTTACAGGTTGACTTAGGTTAGTGAAGAATGGCTTCGACAAAATCTTCGAAGTAAGTTGTGCCTCCAAGCTTCCTCTTTTCCCCCCTGTTTTTTACCCTTGTATTTAGCAAAATTAAGCGTTAATTTGCTAAGAACATGCAAGAAGTGAGTGTTTCGTGGAATTAAGCACAAAATTATTTTCAACTCAGTCTGAGCTCAAATTTAACTCGGTTTTAAAGATGTTGTTGTTTTATTTTTTATTTTAGTTCGGTGATGTCTTGGACAAACGACCACGGCATAATCCTATGTAGGGAAGTTGCCAAGTCCACACACAGAAGCAGCCTGTGGGAAAAAATTGCCGACTTTGAATAAATGTTCAGTTCCTAAATTTAGCGTTGATAAGCGGTCGGTTCGCGACCACGTGGGAATTCTTGTTATTAGGTACAAGAAAAAACTGAGGGATGAAGAAAAAGCTGCGGGAATAACGCCAGACGAGCCCTCCAAATTAGAGAATGCATTTGATAGGAGGAACTCTTAAGGTTTCAACAAGTAAAGAGATCTCCCTTTTCCACGCGAAAATTTGCTTTACATTTAGACGGGTCTTCATTTACAAGAGAAAATTTCTCATACGACGAGTGAGCAAATGGAGGATTCTGCGGTGTGTATGCCTCGTACAACACGGCAAATTCTTCATCATCAATGATTTCTTCTTCCAAGCACAATAACAACATTTCTTGGACTTCTTTGAAAGAGCTCATTTTATATTTTGCGTTTTCTTTTGTCAAAACAAAAATCTTGAACAACCGCGTCGCATCGCAAAAAAGTTTTTTCCCGAGCTTAGAACGGCGTTCTCGGTCACCGCATTCTAAAAGCCGTCGCGTCCTGGATCTTAAGCTCCCTAATGAAATGCACTGCAACAAGTATATCAATCAACCAACAAAATATTGCTCTGTTCCCTTATCATTTCAAGCTGATACTTCACGAAAATGTATTTCTAGTTGTGGGGACTAAAGATATTCTTTAATATACTTTTATCCCTTTGGTGCATATTCAGTATTTTATACTTGAACGTAAATGAAAGAAAGAACACTCACTTTGATCTCTTTGAGCAGTGCTGCATATTAGCAACAGCGGTAGCAGAAATGGCAACTTCATTATCCTGAACCTGTCGTATTAAAAAACAAGAATGTGTTATGCAGGCGCCCAGGTAAGAAAATAATGAACTTATCAATCGTTGAATTTCCTCCTGAGTACTTGTTAAAAAGAAAAAGAAAAGCAACTTCACACTGCAATGTATTTCAAGCTAAACAAAATCAGATAAAATCCAAGATGTATTCCATTTGTTGTGTACGAGTTAGAATAAAATGTTGTGTACATTTTTGAAAAGGGTTTGAATTTTGATTGATACTACAATCCTGCTACACAACCATAAAAAGACATTATTGTCGATCATTCGTTCTCTGTTTTTATATTCGTGTTTATATTCGTTCCTTACCTCCAGGGAAGTTATTTGACAAACACGCACTCGGTTTGAAGAACATGTTTCTGTCCAGCTTTTGGGGCGGATTCTGAGGATTTTTCAAAGGGGGGGGGGGGGATAAGTCCTTAGGCTCCTATTCTCGTAACAATTAGATGTAATCAGATTCGTTCTTTTATTTTCTTTAATATTTTTCGTATTTTTTTATTATTTTTAACTCTCTAAAGAGAGGGGTGGCTAGCTACCCAATCCACCCCCCCCCCCTGAGCTTGTAGTCGTATTGTTTCTTATATTTTGAGAGACTTACGGCTCGTTAATCTAGTTATTGTTTAATACCGTGGTATTTTATTATTATTATTATTATTATAATTATTATGAACACCAATAACAAAACTTACAATAAAATAATAAAAGGAAAAGAAGGAAAAAGAATTTACAAGTGTGACAATCAATTCACTAATTACAATATGGTAACTATTTTCACATACTAAGACTTATTATATACATTACACACCAGAAAACTATGAGATAAAAATCGTCCCTTCACGTATGACAAGCCATCCTATTGGTCATACGATTTTCCTCACTAGTGAAGAATATCGTATGACCAATCAGAATCGCGATACGACATTTTTCACTAGTGACAAAAATCGTACACGGGAATTCCCGCCATTCAATGTGCCTTCGCTCTCCTTGAAGGCCTCGAAGAAATTCATTCCATGAAAAAATGCGGATTTCTGCGGACCTAAAGAAAAGAACTTTAACAGATTTTGCTGAAAGGGAAAATATACTTTTAACAGGAGAAAGAATAAGGCTAAAAGAAGTGAAAGAAAGCAATTAAATCGCCAAACGTGCAAGCAAGTTTGAACTCTCGCCATTTGTTGTTGTTATCAAAGCGGCAAAAACTTCAAAACACAGGTATGCAAACTTGCTTTGTTTTTGTCGTAAAGTGTCTCATTATTTATAGTCTTGTATAGTTTTGGAAAAAAATATTGTCGTAGTTTTTTTTGTTAGGTGTGAATTCGGTGAATTTTTCCACTTGAGTCTGACAATAAACCAAGAACCCTTATACTAAAGTGTTGATAATTTAATCGTTTCGTCTTGTTTTTCTGTTGTGTAAATCTCAGTATGCATATAATAAACAAATTACTTCACGGTTCGTTCGCTTGTACGATTTTTATTCACTCGTTGGGAAGAATCACAAACTCACTCCCTCGCAAAGCCTCGCTCGTTCGTTTGTGATTCTTCCCAACTCGTGAATAAAAATCGTACGCGCTCACCAACCGTGAAGTAACCTCTATTTATGTGGCTGCAACTAAAAGGTATGACAATTAGTACCACCAAGGCGTATGTATATATGTATACGGAGAAAGAGGAGAAAAAGAGACTTGTTCAATTAAGGTTTCACACGGTGTGAATATCAGGAATGTTCCATTTTCGCATTAAGGAGTTTTCAACTTTAGATTCTAGTTCATAATTAAATTTAAGGTGACACAAGAAGGCGTCCAACTCAGGTCTAGTTTCTTTGTATTTACATAACCAAATATAATGTCTTGCAAGAAGAAGCAAGAAATTAATTTGGTATTGACACTTTGAGGAGTTGTGGTAGTGAGACTTATTATAAAACGAAAATTATAAGCGTTTTTGATTCGCATTTTCTTGTTCCTAAATCAAATAAAGTTTTCACGACTGGCTGGCCTCTCCTACTCACTTGTATTCATTTAGCACGTCATAGACATGTATACTATATAGCTGAGTATATACGTAGTGAAAGAGAATAAAAAAAGTAAGAGTAAATGTTTGTAAAAATCGAAGATCAAAAAATTCGCGGAAACGGTCAAAAATCGTTTTGGCTTATTTTTTGCCTGTAGGTAGCTTAACGTACTAGACAATACAAAATAGGGTTAGATTTTTTAAATATCCATTTTAACTGGGGATAAACAGCTCAAGATTCACCTTGTGCAATCATGAAATTATGCGGTTTTCGGGCAATTATCATACGAACTAAAATGTAACAGAACCGCTTGTCTAGCTACCTTTTTCAAAATGGGCTTCCATTTCCAAAATAACCTCTACTAACGGCCACCTCCCCATAACGACCACCTCTCTACAACGGCCAGTTTTTCTTGTCCCGACTTCTCATTTACTCACTGAAATCCTCTAATTGATTACCTCCTCATAACGGCCACCTCTCTACAAGGACCAGAAAGGTATGTCCTAAGGTGGCTGTTGTAGAGAGGTTCGACCATGGCATAGTAATATATTTTTTTGCCTCATGTTATTTTTAAAAATCTATGTTCGGATTATGAGATGACATCTTCGGTCTTTTAAAAACAAGTCAAAGGCAGCCTAAAAAAGCTTCGCAAAAATACATGTGGTAGTGTCTTAAAATTTCCAAAAATACTACCAAGGAGTCCAAAAGAATAGCCTTTACGATTCTGGTTTTATTTCTTTGGGATCTTGTGCTATTTAATCTGAACACCGACCGTTCTCCGGTAAACTTAGAGGTTCACACGAAATTTGAGCTTAGTATTGCTTTGACTGATGGATGTGTTGTCTTAATATGCAATCGTCTGCAAACATATGGACCACCATCATGTAAGTACAAGGGAATGACTCAGTGATTTCTCAGTCGTGCTATGCAGTTATTCTGAAGTGTTTGAATGAGCCCGGCGCCTGACGCCTGCCTGTTGTACAATTTCCTTTTTTTTAACATTCTTAACAAACAAATATCAGAGCTAAGCTTGATAAGCAAATGTATTTTAAGAGATAGTCTACAAAGATAGTGGTAGAGTGGTAAAGTTATTTAAAGCAACTAAAAACACCGCGAGCACTTATTTCGTTTACAAGCTGTAGTGGACCTGATATTCGTGCAGTTTCGTGCGGCGACTGTACGTGACTGTAAAATATTAATAAGCAGTTTTCTTTAAAACTCGCGTATTTACAGCAACAGTTATACTTTTTCTGCTCTATAAAGGTAGTAAGGTATTTTGGAATATAAAAGCACAATATAATCGACCAAGGTAATTTCATGTAATGAAAATAGAAGAAGGGATCTTTCATCGCCCATTGTTCCTTTATTTCGAACTCGTGTAAATATAAAATAAATGTTATGTTTACTATTCTATTTCCGGTACACTTTGTTATAGTATTTCATATTTCCGGTACACCTTTAGACACGTGACCTGGAAGACACGTGTAACTTTGACCATGCGGTCGTCTTGAAGTGAGCATTAAAGTGTTGTTGTTTATAAGCATTCACGTGATCGTAACATGGTATCAGAAGTGGGATTCGACCTAGTTGTCGATGTTCATATTGCTGCTTCGAAATTTTCAAGTTTCAGCGCTTCGTTCGTAGTTGGTAGAAGGTTGAGTCTATAGTTTGCGCTTGGTTCGTTGCATCACAAGTGTCATGGCTGCTGTCACTACAACCGCCAAATTTCCCTCCCCGTTGAATTTATCGGATCGCTTACACCAAGGAGAGAATTGGAAGTCGTTCCGTCGAGAATGGAAGTTCTACGATCGAGATTGCGGCTGGCATTCATAAAAAATCACAGGATGTTCCAGTGGCATCATTGTTAAATGTCATTGGAAAGGAAGGCATGGATATGTATGAAACTTATGTATAACAAGTTGTGAAAATATGAATGCAAGAAACGTTTTTGTTTTCTTTTACGAGCGTTTCGAAAATGTACTAATTTGCATAATTTTTATCGGGCTTTCGGGCACTCTTAGGCCGATTCCGAACTTTCCTATTTTTAGCCAAAATAAAAATTCGCTGGAACGTTTGAATATCATTTCTGAAAATAGTTTATCATAAGGATCTTTTCGGGCAAATAAAAAAAAAATCGAATTTTTTCTGTTGTCGCCGGATTCTCGATAGTTACTGACGACAACGGCTCTTAAAGACAATACGTGGAATTCAATTTGCTATTCGTAGGGGAGTCCGTAATTTTGGTAGAAATTCCATGTAATAACTTATTCTTGGCGATCCATGATAACGATTCAAGGTAACAATATCGCTATTTACTGGTTTCTTACCAAAAAAAAAGACATATTTCTGGCAAAACCAGACATTTAAAAAAAAAAAAAACAGGCGAGATCCTGCCAATACATACCCACAATTAAGAGATTGTGCAAGCCCGTGTTACCGCTAAAAATAAATGATATTCTGCCAGCCTAAATCCAAAAAGTACTATTTTAGAATATCCTTTTTCCGTTTAGAACAAGTTTATTGATCAAGTTCAAACTAAATTGCAACAAAAAGATGATAACTTAGTCATTGTTGTCATGTTTGGTTGATTTACTATGTATTTACGGTGACCCATAGGGACAAAACACTTCCCAGAATCCAAAACACTTTCCAAAATCCGAAAACACTTCCCAGAATCCAAAAACACTTCCCAGAATCCAAAACACTTCCCAGAATCCAAAACACTTCCCAGAATCCAAAAACACTTCCCAAAATCCAGAACACTTCCCAGAATCCAAAACACTTCTCATAATCCAAAACACTTCCCATAATCCAGATCCAGGACAGGAGGCCTGGCTACCAAGGAAGACGAGGTTTTCGCGCGAGGATTCATTGAGCCGTAAAGCTGCAAGCAATGCAAGGTAAGCTTTAAGACCCTTTAAGGTAATATGAAGCTTAACAAAAATAGTAGTAGCTGAAATAAATGAATTAACTACAAATTGTATATGGTATCCTTTTATTTCCTTGCTAAGCAGCATAGATGACGTATTTCGATCTCAAACCCAACCAAAGATCCAAGCATAATAACCTATTGTGCATTGTGCTTTATAATGAAAACCGAAATCGTTGCAAAACTGAAATACGAACAACTGTACTGCAGTAGGTTAGGGAGTGGGGGGATTTGACTTCGGTGATGGTTTTTGGCGACATCTTGTTTCTAAACCCTTACCAAACCAAGTGTATTTTAAAAGTGATTTAAAGGTACTTTTAATGTATTTGAACGATTTGAACTATATTTTGAGCTCATCATGGTGTATTTTTATTAGTTTTAACAAAAATTCTAAAATAGTGGTATGAGCTTGAAATGTATTTGAGGTATAGTTAAATGCTATTTAATAAACCGAATAGGTTTTTCCATGTATTTGTAAGCTATTTGTCGCCAAAACTACATTTCAAATAGAGTATTTGAACACTATTTTGACAACATGACTGCCGAAGTGTTACTCTAAATTGTTTTAAATAGACTATTTGAACACTGTTTGGAAAAAAATCATAAAATGTTGTCGATTTATAATGTAGTTGTAACAAGTAAAACATAAAAATACGTTTTAAATATGATGTTTAAACACTATTTGAAATGGACATTCATTACTACGCTTCTAAACAGCTCATAAATAGTCTATTTAAAACATGTTTGAAGTTGAATTCACAAGTCACAGCTATTTGAAAGGCGATTTTAAAATTCTGAAACCAGGAGCTGTTTCCAAACAGACTTTAAACAGACTATTTTCTTAGTATTTGGAGAGAAAAACACTTTGTTACAGGTATGTACACAAAATATATTTAAAGTTCACCTCCCCCTCCATAAGTCAGTAAAACTGTTTTAAACGTATTTGTGACAAACTCACAGAACAAAATAAGAGCTATATCGGTTTTCCTTTTTATTGCAGCAGCAATGAAAACGTTTATAGAGTTTTATAGACACATACCCGTAGCCACCCTCCCCCCCCCCCCCCCCCCCTCCCGATTCGATCCTTTACTACAGAATCCGGTGCTTCTATTCGTTATGGTGGTCTTTGCAAATACAGTTCCTTGTTTATCATCATGACAGTATATACGGAGGCCGAAGTTAATTATCAACCTCACACGTGTAGCCGAACGCCGACTTGCGGGCCGGGACTTGAACCGGAATTGAATAGCAAGGCGATATCGAATGGCGCGTCAAAATACATTTTACTTTACATTTATCCCGACATATTCATTTTCTGAAAAGGTATTATTAAATGCAGTAGCTCGCTGTCAAATGAAACCATGGTATAGTTCCTCGCTTAACACTGGATTCAGTAATAATATCGATGTGTCCGAGCGCGTTGTAGATCGAAGCATAAATGTTATGACGATCGATACGGCAATGCTTTATTATTATTATTATTATTCTGCGAAATGCAAATACCTGAGTGACCTCAGCGTATGTTGTATTCTATTTCGCTCTATAAAGCTTGTGTTTAGAGTAGCGAGGCCTATCGCTCGTATATATTTAGCTTACATGTAAGCTATACAGATACGAGAGCACACATTATTTTGTAAACAGACAATTTATGGAGCGCTCCGAAAAGGAAACATTAAGTTATACACGAATGATGATTACAGTAAAGTCTCTTCTTAAGAATGAAAAGCCATACCTTATATCTGTTTTGGCCCTCTTATCATGGAATCCTGCACTTTTTCACTTGAAGAACGAGGAATTCAGTCCTAAAGCATTGTGAAATTCCCGCTCAGTCTCGCGCGCTAATCTCGTTCCCAGTGTCCTCTCTATCCAGCGTCACATATCACGTGAGATATCTCACGTGAGCACAAACAAAGGTCGTTTGAATTTTGTGCGCGGCCATTATAGCAACCGTTTAGAGATTTCGATTTTGTGGACGTTGTTTTATCCAAGAATGGGCTTATCAACAATTTATCAGCAGAAGAGATGAATATCTGAGACGACAGTCTACATCGGGACGTTTCAAATGTGAGTACAATCATTTGTTTAATCATTTTAGTCATGTACGAAGCTTGATGTGGCGTTCGATTGAACGTATTCCGGAATATTAAGAACATGAAAGCTGTCGAATTATAACCATGTGTTACCAGATTTACATGTGTATAGTGCAAATGTGTCTCAACAAACTATAAAGAAAGCGCTGTAGTGTTTATTTTTATTCCGGAATGCGGTTATTTAGTTAATCGAACGAAGCATATAGCTTACGGTAAGCTACATGTAAGAGATTAAATACTGTAACGCTTCGACTTTATGCAATGTACGATTAGAAGACGTGATTATTTCTTGACAACAGTGAGTGGTTTAGTGTTATTATATAGTTTGTTGGGGTGAAACAGCATTCGTTCTCCTGCCAAATTAAATTCAAAATATATTAACCTCGATCGGTCCTCGATAGTACATGCAATTTATTATAAAATGAGACTACATTCGATATTTGTCTTGGTACAATTTAAGCTTAACTTACATGAAAGTTAAAACATTTCGGTTTTTGCTTTGAAATTAACTGGTCATGATACAGATTACATATATGAGCTCCAGAATTTACGTTTAACATACAATCGTCATAAAACGCTGAGACTTTAATAGATCGAAGCTTGTACATGAAAGATCATCTGTAGTCTTGCTTCGTTTTGATGTTTCAGATTTAAAAGAAAGTAAAAACATTACTTGACAAAATGTTGTGTTTACACTTAAACGTTTACCAAGGTTTCAATTTCCTGAGTTCAAGTTACTTTACCTTCGCTAGTACTCAAATCACCAGTGCAACAAATTGAATTGGCTTGAATTTCTAAAAACATGCCTGCTATTAGAAGTGAAGCAGTGGCTTTCGTGTTCATTGCCTTTTATTTTCTAGTTCTTGAGCGGCAAACAGTAGCCTTGAGATTTCAGCAGCTGTTACATGTAACTGCTACAGCACCTCACTAAACTGAAGGGAAAATGGATAGTTTTAACTCAAACTGCATTATGAAATACAAGGCCTGCTAGACATGCATGGCCATGGCCAATGTACCTTTCAGATTGTCTGCCATAAGGATCAAAGGCTTTACCAGGATTGTTTTGTGAAGGATTATTTTGTACCGCAGCTAAAAAGCTGTGAACATGCAGTCAAATAAAGTGATCTGAACACCACAGGAAGTGAAATAGTATGCCACCCCAAGGGGATGTATCTGTCATTTTGACCTCGGTTACTGACCTAAATCAGGGATGTAGATTCAGTTTTTAACTGGCGGGAATATACATGTACATGTAGAACTGACAGATGGGTAAAAAATAGAAAAATGTAGTCCTTTTAAAGCTGCACTAGGCTTTAAGGACATTTGCGCTACTTGTTTATGCGCATCCTTACTGCGCACGCAATTCATCTCGCAACGCCATGCTATGTCATGCATGAGCACACGCAAGAGAAGAAATCTAAGCACATAAAGGACTGGTAGTCGTTGCATTAACTTTGCCTAGATTTAACTCACTTTGATGGTCGGTGACCCCCCAATTTTTTTCTTTGCCACTTGTCGACAGATTGTAAAAAAATGAACAAAAAGTCAATGTAGGACATTTAATTTTTTTCCATTTTTCTTCCCGCGCAACATCGAATCCTGTCAATTTGCTGCTGTCAGAGTTTGCAAATGCTGTTGTTTAAAGATTAAATTTACTTTAAAAAAACGTCACCAGTTGAATGAATTTGCTGAACAGACCTGCTCGCATAAAATTTGCGAAAGAAAGTTGCATTTTAGAGATTTATTTGCAATATTTTTAGATTAACAGACATTGGGGTCTCATCACGTAAGGAAGACCAATTTTTCAAAATTAGGGTCGCCTTTCAGATATCTTATCTCAGAAACGAAGTCCGTTACCCCCTCATTTTTTTTTTGCATTTCTGACACGAACATCTCATAACCTACATGTGGCTGTAGTAAACATTTTATAAAAAAAAATCAATGTTAGAAGATTTTCGCGCGAACATCCTTAACAGCCGGAAAAATGAAGTTCACAGCCGGGTAATTTCCCCGGCTTCCCGCTATTATCTACATCCCTGCTAAATACCATCTGTACAAATGTAGGTCTCATGTAAAGTATGTTATTTATATCTTATAATCAGGGTTCTCCCTAAATTTCAGCTTAGCAGGTAAGGGATTTTTGCTAAGCGGTAAAGGGAAAACTGTGTGTCTTAAAAATTTTCCGGGGGCAAGCGGTTACAGAAGGTAATAAGTGCTGCTTCAAGCGGTAAATTTTACCGGTTACCGCCTGATAAGGAGAATCCTGTATAATGTAGATACATGTATGATTTGTAATTAAGTATATCTCATAAAAGTCTTCTCAGCTCAATAGTTGGTACCTGTACATGTAATTTGTGATTGTGGTATATAAAAATTATTTCTTGAAGATTGAAATACATGTAATGTTTTGTGTATCCTACATGTTGATGTACATGTAGGTTAAAAAAAAATAGTATTTAAGAGATATAAAGACATGTTTATAATTTAAACATACAGTGTAAACATTATGTTTCATGAACTGCATAAAAAATAGATGAAGTTGGCAATCTTATCAAAAGTGTTAATAAAATTATACATGTACATGTACAGTATAATCAAGTTTTTACAAACCATACTTGAGTGTCTCAATCAAATCAATAAGTACATGGCTACTTTACATTCAAAATTTCTATTTGACACTTGTTTGTCGATGTTGGTCTCTCAAACACAAGCCAGCAATACTTGTATGTACATGTACATGTAGGGCATTTCCTATTTTTGAGTTGGCTAACAGGAGCCTTTGACTCAACTTGAACAAGAAAATACATATAGACGTGTGAAAAGAGATTTCCTTGGTTGATTGTACATGTACTATTTTTTGATAAGTGCCTCCTTACTGTGGTGATGATTAACTGGTTACCGGTCGTAGCCTGCTAGCAGAGTTTCCTATTCAGTTGCATTTTCAGGTGGGAAGAAAAGGATTACATTGGACTATCAACCTGACTATTGATAGTGCAAACCCTGCTCTTTGTTGTTTGTATCTAAATATAGTGCATGTGTATACACTTTTGATTTACTCAAATAAATCATCAAATGCCTCAACTCATTTAAATTCCCCCTTGAGTCCTTCTCTTCCTGAAAAAAAAAACACTCCTTAATTTAATTTTAATTTAATGTTTATTAAGAAAGGTCAGTTATTGTTCTTGCTGGCATATTTCTTAGCTTGCTTGTGTCATTCCTAGAAAATTAATATGTATACATGTATATGTTGTGATTCAATGTTTTCTATAGTTTAAAAATTTTCAAACCAGTTTGATTTTTGTTTTTCTTTGTCTCATATTATGATAATGAATCTGAGACACAGAAAAATAAAAACTAAACTGGTTTGAAAAATTTTAAACCAAAGAAAAACTTGAACCACAACATATATAACAAATTGATAGGAGGATTTCATGCTGTCCAGAGTGTCGTTAGAATTATTTTCTTTCTTTATGCCGGTGTTTGGTGCTATAGTAGCTCTATTGGCATACATTGCAGTTTCTTTGGCTCACTTTTGTTGCACGATAAATGCTTATAGGTTAAAGTTTGCTATCGCTTTGGAAATGCTAGGGTCATTAAATTTCTGAGGTCGTCAAAAGTCTGTGATGTGCAAGACTTGTGAGAAAGTGTTGTCCATCACAGATATACAGTTTAGGCATATTAGATCTGAGTCTCAAAAGTGCAACCAACTAATGTTAATGCTCCTCCACATGATTGTACAGTACATGTAAGTGTATAACATAAAATTCCCATCTCAAAAAATTAAGTAAGCAACCTAATTCTTGAGCTTCTAAATTGGAATACATGTAAGTGCCTAGACACTTAGGGCATGTTTACATGGAGGGAGGGTGCCCTGGTTAACTGAGCTACCCTGTGAGAGCCAACTTTTCATGTTTGTTAAGAAAATGCATTGAAGCGTGTACATGTTAGAAAGGTTAACCCACCTTCCCAAGGCACCCTTCTAGGAGGGCTATCCGGTTCGTGCCGGGTTACCCGGCTAGCCAAGGTGAGAAGACTGCGAAAAATGGTGGTATAAAATTACCATCCTGGGGAATTGTTTCATTGTTATCCCTTACCAGTGATATCTGCTGAACAGAATGAATTAGTAGAGTGCAAAATAATAGCCCCAGACACTGAAAAGCAGCCGCTTGCAGAACGAATGATAAAAAATTAAACTTGCCGCCAAAACGTTTCTTTTGTGCGCCATCTTGTTTGTTGTGCTTAGCGGCCACTCAAAAGATAGCCCACTGACTTTGAAGTACTGACATTACCTTTCAAAAGCAAGTAGCATAGAACTGTTGGTATAGTTTGAGGCAAAACTACTTTGAGTGGCCTAGTGTCAGTGTTGTGTACCAGGTTAAAAAATAACCCGCAATATTGTTTATTATTGTGCATTCTTTTTTTTTCAATTAACTTTGATTAATAAGTACATTCTATTATTGTTTTTCAGCAGAAAAGTGCAAATGAAGGGGAAAAAAGGCCCAGCAGGTACAGGATGCATCACAGGGCTGACTCACAAGGATAAGGGTACGTCCGATTGACTGATTCCTGAGTAGGAATATGAAGAATGGTCACAAAAAAATCATATTCTTTGAGATTTGGGAGCCATAAGAACACTTAACTTCTGCTACTGTCGTATCATAAACATGTTTTAATAGATTTGCAAAGCAAGTGTGCCTGAGCAACCAATTCTCAGAGACTATTCTGTTTACACTTATTCTGGAAAATGGTGAATTGAATGTGCCCTACATTATTGCATTACAAATTCAAATATTTTGATTTCACAATGCAAATGTTCCTTACTTCTTACCGCACAAAATATCTGAATGATACATGTGGATTCCTGAGTGTACTGTAGTTTGTTTGCAACTAAACTTGAATGTGATGCTGAGTATGTGCTCAGTTTTCCTTTAATATTTGGATTTCATTTGAGAGGTGCACAGTAACTTTCATTTCCACAAAAAAAAAAATACAAGATGTCAAGTTGTATACACCAAATTGAAGAAACGTTGACCCGTGAAAAGCATAAACCATGAACGATGAAACCGAATGGGATTCTGGGTAGGCAGCATTGGCAAGCTAGTAACATTCTATTTATTGATAAGATGTTTTCTTTGTTTGAGGCATTTAAGAGCATGATTTATGCATCCTGTGTTAATATATTGTGTATTCTGTCACAGACAAAGATTAAATTTTCTAACTTCCCAGTAAACCTTTGGGTCGCATCAATCATGGTTTATGCTTTTCACCCGACAACGTTACTTCAATTTGGTGTATCATTTTCATACTTGACTGCTTAAACACAAAGCATATTTATCAAGGTGCCAAAAAAATATCTTCAAGCATCGTAATTTTCGTATTGAACAAAAATCGAAATGTAGAATCAAGGAATGGGATTCGTGAATCAAATTGAACGGTCATGATTGTGAATAATTGCATAATCAAGAATTTAGACCAGTAATAAGTTCACAGATTTGGTTTTCATGTTGATAAAAATTATCAATATATTAATTTTCAGAGGACCAAAATATTATTTTATACTTAAATTTTGACTTTAAAATGTGACCGTGAAAGGCAAAACGGACACTAACGGTTATCCGTTCCAAAAGCTAAAGCATTGGTTTTCCGTTCGTTATCCGTTCGAACGTTTCAAAAAATCCGTTCGAAGTGTTCAACGACCCGTTCGAACGGTTTTCCTATCCGTTCGAACGGTTTACCTATCCGTTCGAACGGTTTGCCTATCTGTTCGAACGGTTCAACAAACGGTTCGAACGGTTTGTCTATCCATTCGAAAAATATTAACGTCCGTTCGACTGATTGCGACATTTTGCATCCGTTCGCAAACTAGAAGTTCGTTCGAGGAATTATCACATCTGTTTGAACGGTTTCGAGATCCGTTCTTGCTACTTTCCTAGCAAGTGGACAATCCGAACTGTTCGTGGCAGTGAATGAAGTTGGATGAGTTCATGATTCTTGTAGCATGTGAACAGGCTTCTGTTTCAGCCGCCAAGCGGACGAGCGGTTGTCAACATGATTGATTTGTGTATGCGAAATTTTTAGTTTGCCGGACGCATTCCCGTTATTTCAGCGACATCTTGGCTAAAATACACGAACAAAAACAAATGTTTTCACAGCAGTGGCGTAGATTTTAAAGCAGTAAAGTATGAATCATAAAAATTATTGGAGGTTTATAATTAATCAACCAACGCCGTGAATTCTCACTTAGATGGAGATCACGCGGATGGATCGATGGAACGCTAGCGAAACCAAACACGGCTTATGTTTATTCCCAGCCCGAAGACACTCCAAACTTTGTGATGTTTTAGCGCGGTGGAATACTTGAAAATGAAGAAAGAAAACAGAGAATTTGTAGACGTTTATATAAATACTTGCGACTTTCGCTTGTGCCAGCGTGTTTTCAGGTTTCAAATTACCGTTCTGACATATGCAAATTCGGTGCACTTTTACCACTTTTCCCACGGGACCAAGCACTTTTTTTTTACCGACAACAACGACAAACTTCAAAGGGTTTAATTTTTATTTTCTGCTACCAAACTTTCCCTACTGTCTTTAATTTCGATTATAATTTTTAGTTCCATTCAAGATTTATTTTAACAATAAGTAAACATGAAGTGCAGAAATAATTTTACACATGAATTTTGAATTATAAGGAGGGAAACTACAGCATATTTCTCGAAAATACGTCGTAAAAAGTTTGTTCATGTAGTGTTTTGCCATGAGCCTGAATTCAGCGCTATTAAAAGCGGTACAGTAATTTACTTCTGTTCAGCTATTTTGCGTTCAGCGATTCCGTTGTGAATGGCTTCGCAAACCGCTCTGTAAGCAATTAATTTTATTCACCCATTCGAATGGAAAACCAAACCGTTCGACTTATTGATTCATCCGTTCGACATTATTGTCTTACCCGTTCGAACAGATAACCAAAGCGTTCGAATAATTAATTCATCCGCTTGAACGGTTTGCCAATCTGTTCGACATTTTGACTCACCCGTTCGAACGGATAACCAAACCGTTTGAATAATTTATTCGTCCGTTCGAACGGTTAATCAACCGTTCGAACGCTTTGAGAACTGTTCGTCATCCGTGCATTTTTGCCGTTCGAACGGTTTTCCGTTAGTGTCTGTTTTGCCTTCCACGGTCACAAATACTCAAATGTTGACCCTTTTTGGGGTCAGCAAATTACATGCATACAGTTGTCATCTGTTTTATCGAATTTTTTTATATTAAGAAAGAATTAGTAAATTCGAATTGTATTTAACAACTATTTACCGAAGTGGAGGTGGGTAGTGGTGGGTAGTTGCTGGGAGGTGAATAGCACTTGCTATTCTGAGTTTCAGTAGCCAATCCGAGTGCGCCAACAATGCTATCCACTGTTTCATTATATACTAAATTTGTATATTATTATAGGGTTTGAACCATGTTTTAAAATTATTTGTAAGGAATTTAGAAAGTATTTCAAATATATTTTTATTGTATTTTGACAGACATAATTATGAATAAACCATTTATTGCAAATGCTACTCCATGTTGTTTTTAAAATCTTTTAAAATCTATGTTCAGTGTATTTTCAGGTAGTTTGAAAGGCTCTTAAACCCGATTCAAATACTATTTATAATATATTTTGAAACATCACCCGTTTTCTCCATTCAAGAAATATAGAGGCCTTTCAAAATACGTCGCAATAGTGTTTTAAACAGGTTTAAACATCGTTAAAATAAGTCAAAAACTACTTAAAAACTATATTTCAAGCACGAATTTTCAATGTATTTTGAATACAAATACATTCAAAATAGCTTTCCAAACAGTTTGCAAATAGTTTAAGAATTGTTTTTTAAAAATTTGTAAACTGTTTTGATGCTAATTTTCCACTATTTCAAATACGTTTCAATATCGTTTTAAACAGGTTTAAACATCGTTAAAATAAGTAAAAAACTACTTAAAAACTACATTTAAAGCACGAATTTTAAACGTATTTTGAATACAAATACATTCAAAATAGCCTTCCAAACAGTTTGCAAATAGTTGGAGAATTTATAATGTATTTTTAAAAGATTTGTGAACTGTTTTTAAAACTATTTTTTAAGGTGTTGAAACGTATTTGAAATATATTTTAAAACGTATATGCTGATCTGAATTCATCAAAACTACACTCTGAAAAGGTTTTAAAAATATATTTCAATATCGTTATAAACAGGCTTAAACATCGTTAAAATAAGTCAAAAACTACTTAAAAAACATGATTCAAATACATATTTTTCATATATTTTTCAAAAATATATTAAAAATAGTTTTTCAAAATACATTAAAAACAGTTTTAAAATAGTGTTTGGTTTGGTAAGGGAAGGGAACAAATATCTCGTAGACCTTATTGGGAAAGCATTTCTAAAGGCTTCTTTATACTTTTTGCGACTAGCGGGAGTCGTGTTTGGCCTGTCACCTTTATAATACTTAACTTAGCGATAGCAGTTTGGGGATCCTTCCTGTCTAACTTAAAAAAGTGAATTTGCAACGCCATTTTTTCGGCCGGTTCGTACGTCGTCTTCATCTTTAAATTTAAAGGCGTTCCAGTGAATCAATGTCAATGAAACTTTCAGATAATATTTTGCACATCGGTAAGCATGCGCAGTGAACGTTTTAAAAAATCCATCGAGCCGTTTCTCAGATTTTTCAAAAGCGATTAAAATCGAAAATTACCCAAACATTGCACATGAAGCGATGTTAGGGAAAAGGGTAGTTCTTAAGATCGCAAGAGAAAGTAAACAAAACTTTGAAGGTTTACAAACATAACATCAAGCTACTTTTTGACACTATCATTAAGTAATTTCACAAAACCAGTGTTAATCTCTCGATCAATTTATTACCAGTACACAAATAGTAAGGTTTGAAATCAAACATACAGTCTTTTTTATTCTTGCAAAATATATATGCCATATACCATATTCTTATGAGTAGAGGTTTGGTTATACATAAACAAGTAAAAATAAACGATAAAACTGAACAACGTTTCGGGGTCGTCATGACGCCATTATCAAGTTCGAAGTGATAAAAATTATTATAGAGTCAATGTCAGAAATAGTTCACCAAAGGAAATTAACATAATGTCTGAATATATAATGTCACGCAAATAGTTTTGCTTTAATTGAGTCCGATTGGACATTGAGAGGTGGTGTTAACTCTCTAATTAGCAACATTTCGTAAACTAAGCAATCGAACTTATTCGTGCACTTTTTTAGGACAGAAAAGTGTCTGTCAAGGTCTTTAGGGACATTACGGTGTTTGTTGAGAAGATGCTTGCCAATGGAAGAAGATTGGTATTTATGCTCGGGCACGCGCTGGTGCAGATGCCTAAGTGTAAACCCTACATAACTTGCATCACACAAGTCACATTGAAATTTATAAACAACGCAATTCTGATTTACAATAGGCGGTTTTTTCTCTTTTACTTTTAGTTTTTGTTGGATTTTGTTACTAACGAAGATCGGTTGGATGACTGTGTCAATCTTCTGGCTAAGAACTTTGAGTTGTTGGTGCACCAGGTCCGCCGAAGCCTGATCTTTGAAAGGCAGGACTATTCGGACAGTTGGACTGTTGTTAATACCACCGTTAGGTATTTTGTAGCCTCTAAGGCTGAAGGCCCTCAACCAATATCTGCCCCAAGAGACAGTCCAACTGTCCGAATAGTCCTGCCTTTCAAAGATCAGGCTTCGGCGGACCTGGTGCACCAACAACTCAAAGTTCTTAGCCAGAAGATTGACACAGTCATCCAACCGATCTTCGTTAGTAACAAAATCCAACAAAAACTAAAAGTAAAAGAGAAAAAACCGCCTATTGTAAATCAGAATTGCGTTGTTTATAAATTTCAATGTGACTTGTGTGATGCAAGTTATGTAGGGTTTACACTTAGGCATCTGCACCAGCGCGTGCCCGAGCATAAATACCAATCTTCTTCCATTGGCAAGCATCTTCTCAACAAACACCGTAATGTCCCTAAAGACCTTGACAGACACTTTTCTGTCCTAAAAAAGTGCACGAATAAGTTCGATTGCTTCGTTTACGAAATGTTGCTAATTAGAGAGTTAACACCACCTCTCAATGTCCAATCGGACTCAATTAAAGCAAAACTATTTGCGTGACATTATATATTCAGACATTATGTTAATTTCCTTTGGTGAACTATTTCTGACATTGACTCTATAATAATTTTTATCACTTCGAACTTGATAATGGCGTCATGACGACCCCGAAACGTTGTTCAGTTTTATCGTTTATTTTTACTTGTTTATATATACCATATTTTAAGATGTTTATGTGGGATTTTCAATGCGACATCTTAAACGCGCTAAATTTCAATTTTACTGATTTCGAAGTTTCTTGTTTATCGTCGTCATGGTAACATCGATTTTACAGAAAATATATCTTGCCAAATTTCAATTCAAAACCAGTTAGTGATGAAAATTTCACGTTGATCTGACTTGGAGAAGACCGCTTAAAAGCCGATTGAAAAATGTAACTGGTAAGCTTTGCGCCCACAACTTGCCCTTGAATTTTTCTTTTAATTTGTTGCTTACGAGGTTATTTGATACGATTTTCTCCAGCTTCGGTTTTTCGGTTTGCAGCATTTAATCAACATTTTTTTATTTATAGCTCTGAACAAAAACAGGTGCATCTGTATTCATTCTTACGCAAAACGTAAAATTAGAGCAAGTTGATAATTAATACAAAGTTTGACTATTATTTTGAGTGTTTCGCGGCCACTTAACTTATTTTATCTGAAGCCATACAAATATAACTGAACCTTCCTTTACTTGTCTAAAAATAATTGTTGCGAAAACAAAATTGCTCCATGAGATCGCCTTCTGAGTTTTCGTTTTTTAAACGAGTAAATGCGCTTGTACAATGAACGAGTTATCGCAGCTCAGTGTGTTGTCCCTGCACTCCATCGCTCGATTGTAATTAAACTTTTTATAGCCCCGTCTAGAATGGGCTTTGCAATCAATTGAGCGATAAACTGCAAAAATTACAGAACCGTGCAGCCGGAGTGATCGCGAAGGCTAATTACGAGACAAGCTCCAACATACTTCTGGAAATACTAAAATGGGATACACTCTCAGTAAGATGAAAAAAGCAAAAGGCAGTTATGATGTTTAAGTCCCTCAACAAATTAGCCCCAGTGTACTTGCAGAACGTATTCAATAAACGAAGCACAAATTACAATTTACGAAATTCGTGCGGTAAACTAACATTGCCCAAGCCACGCACCAATAATCTAAAGCGTAGCTTTAGCTACTGACAGCGGGGCTCAATTGTGGAATTCCTTACCACAAGATGTAAGTCACTTTTTAATGTACTAAAGATTTTACCGAGGTTAAATAAAGTTATATGTATGTATTATCAACTCGTAGACCCTCGCAATAGACCTCTTTAGCTTGTATGTTTTGTTTTTCCAAAAACTGTTTCTTTTAAATTTTGTTTTCTTCACGTGCATATGTATGCATAATTTATGAAAATACAAAGGAAAAATTCCCTTGAGAACATCACATGGCCTACATTGGGAAAACAAAGCAAACAAGCTAAAGAGGTCAAACAGGAGGGAAATTTGCATGCGCATGCGTCGTTATGGGCCAGTGAGCACGAAGAGAGCCTTTCTGTGTACATTGTTTACGCACAGTACAACAGTTCGTGACCGAATTTCTCGCTTAAAACGAAAAGTATCAGATGTTTTCTTCGTTGAATGTGATCCTCAGAGGTTCTTCTTATTTTGGGGGTGAAAATGAGTGTATTTTGGTCTAGATGCGCTGCTGATGGGTCAGCCTTTTATTGCTCAAGCAGTTTAAGGCCTGGGTTTAAAGTGTGTTCGGAAAATATGGTTGACACTTAATATCTTCACCGAGAAAACCTAGATCAAAATGAAATTTTCCCTGCATGTTAATCTTGATATTTTCTTTTGCCTTAACGCAAAAGTTTGGTCACGTGACATGTCACGTGATCAAAATTTTCAAATTACGTAAATCGGCGAATTGGTAGCGAATTTTCTTTGTATAGTTAAATAAATTAGTTTTTCCGATGGAGGTTTCACATATTTAACCTTCCACGTTTGGAATGATTGTCCTCAAGTCTTTAAATTACAGTTATAAATAATTATAGGTTAAATTTTGGACTGAAAAATGACCTTTGTCCTCATAATTTCATTTTAGAGATTAATGGACACTCATTCCAAACGTGAAGGGCTGGAGATATTTAATCTGCATCTGAAAAGCATTTTTATTTGATGTTTTCTCTTAAACCCGTCACCAATTCGTCAAATATTTGCTATTTTTAGAAAATGGCCACGTGATATGTCACGTGACCTATGCCAAAGCTTATTATACTTAAAAATGTTAAGGACGATAATATCTTTCTATGTGCCAAATTTCGATTCACTTCCATTCCGTTTGTAAAAGTTATTGCGAATAAACGGTTTTTTCTTGGTCAAAGCCTTTGACCCAGGCCTTAAACTACTTGAGTGTGTTAAGCAACGCTTAACAAAGACAAGATGGCGGCTAAATGTTGTTACGCGCCTAAACATGATGCCCAAGTTTCAACAACATGAGGAGCTCAGCGGACAAATGACTGCGAAGGATTTTTTATAACTTGATGGTAGAATCAAGAAACGTTCTTAATGAGAAATAATGTTTAAACGTTTCTTCGGTTATGTTTTGAAATTTCCATTTTTCCTTCTCGCCGATACGTATAACTCAAATTCTGGCCTTGTTCTCCAGCATTAACTAATGATAAATGCAGCGAGAAACGCCTGTACGATAACAAGATGTTGCGCTTTTAACTGTTAAAAATCGCCTTCTATATAAACCGAAAGCTCTCTTTATCATGCATTCGTGCTAATCAATTTTATTATGGAATTAAGTGTTTGAAATGTTTAAGATTTCTTTAAGGAGTCTTTTTAATGTCTCGATATTGTGATAATAGCACCATTTCTCGATAAAGAAACAAATAAGACATGGCAATTGCACTAAATGGCCTGATTTATACTGGAGACGGATGATCCGTCTGGACGAACTTGGGCAAACATTCGCTAGTTTGTCTGATAATCCGTCTGTGTATAAACACGGGCAAAGAGACGGATTACCCGTTAAGACGAACTATCTGCTAAGTTCGTCTTGGCAGACGAACTAAGCAGATAGTTCATCTAGACGGATAATCCGTCTTTTTGCCCGTGTTTATACACGGACGGATTATCAGACGAACTAACGAATGTTTGCCCAAGTTCGTCCAGGCGGATCATCCGTCTCCAGTATAAATTGGGCCAATTTAGAGGTTTTGGGGTGTTACTTCGTTTGTTTACATTTTATTGTGTTATTGTGTTCATTACTTAGCCTAATAAAATAAAATCTAACCTAGATCCCCAGCATGAAAATACAATGAAATGAACAAAAATGAAACATATTATCCAGATTCCTCTTCATAACTGCTGCAAAAAATAGCTTTAGAACTAAATTGAGCTTTTTTTTCACATTTACATGTCAGCTTATATGTTAACAGTAATTTTCCTTCTGTTCACACAGAGTTTTGTTCTGATTTGTTTTCCAATGAAACAACTAAATTTGTTTCTTAAGAACAGCAATGTTTGTTCCGGGAATGCCAGTGTGCCATTCACAAGAAAACATATTAACTATATACAGTTATATCATGATAATGGCCAACTGCAATCAACCCTCCATTTGCACCATGTTTGTGGCTATCAAATAATCCAATCTTCCTTTGTGTAGGGTCAAAACAAAGGAGCATTGATTTGTCAGGGGGAACTATCATAACCGCACATAATTGTTCTTGCATCTGACAAATTTCCAGCAATTTGATTTCTAAACAGGCAGTGGAAAACAATCCAAGGTCTTCACTAACTGTCAAGGAAAAATGATCAGTCCTTGTGGCCAGAGCCTCTTTGACATCTAGGTTGACTTGGCCTTGCGGTAAGTTGATTTGACTGCAGATAATGTTTCCATCCTTAATACTGTTAGCAAATGATGAAACTGATCTCAAAATGTTGTATTCACTTGATGGTATGTTTAATTGGCCTGACAAAAATTTATTTACACCAATTGCTGCAATGATGGTACAGGCATTACTACCTTGAGGAAAACCAAAAATCATAGATTGGCAAATTTGTGGTGGTAGTAGCCATTCCTTTACGCTGCCGTGTGATGTGACTTGCAATGTAACTTGAGGAACAAGTGTTTGTACCTGTACATATAGCTGTTGCTGTTGCTGTGCCAGTGGTTGTATGTGTTGTTGTTGTGCCGGTGATTGTGTGTTTGTTGGTTGCTGCTGTCGATCCTGTTTAATTTCCTTCGTTGTACCGAAGAATATATTCGTATAGATTGTCGGAATCCTCAATTTCTCTGAAGTTTGGCCACCATACTACTAGTTGGTTATGCGCTTTAACCAGCTTAGCGTTAGAGCTTTATCGTGGTTTCGCAATCAATCACTAAAGACCACCATGGTTGTCTGGTTCCACAAAAATCGTATGAAGTACCAAGGTAATGAATTCTTCCAAAACTTTGGGAGGGGTACCTAACACCAAGCTAGGATATATCATTTCCACAAGCAAAATTTCTCTTATAATGTTTATTGTCCCATGAATACACAATCTTCTTGCATTCTTGTTTTTTTCCAATCCCTGCTTGACTTTTTTTTTTCTGAACTAATGGCTGTACGTGAT
This sequence comes from Cladopsammia gracilis, assembly GCA_022457155.1. Lineage (NCBI taxonomy): Eukaryota > Metazoa > Cnidaria > Anthozoa > Scleractinia > Dendrophylliidae > Cladopsammia > Cladopsammia gracilis. The sequence goes on from JAJGOT010000074.1 coordinate 303,567, forward strand.
ATGTAACAAAGATTTCTAAAACATTTAGCACATTTGCTGCTTTAAACTCCGAGTGGTTCACATCACAGTTCTTTTAAAGGGGCCCGATCCACCCCAACTTCCCGTTTCATGGCATTGATGTTTTAGATCGGAGGCAATTTAAAACGTTTAAGTTGTAGAAATGAAACTCTTGCGGAATCCAAAACCGATAAAACCGCTGTAGGGTCGCCAGCAAACTGGAGCAGTTTAATTTCCAGACCGTTCATTTTATTCCTTTGACATTTTCTTGCATCCTAATGGCAATGGACAGGATTTTAACTGAAACTACAAAAATAATCATAGAGGCGAAGGGGGACATCCCGTATAACTCCACGCATGTTAAAGGAGAGAGAGCATAGTCCGTTGTTAAAAAAGCGGTTTTTCCTATCGTCCCTTTTGCAAATGACTTTCAACTAGACGTTCCCCTAAAAAAACCCCAACGTCGTATGTGAGGCTCTGTAGGTAAACAATCATTTCCAGGAACCTTATCCGATGGAAAGGAGTTAAGACCTTGGTGCATTCATCAAGGGTTATTAAACTTACGGGCTGCTCCAGAAAAGAGATGAACATCAGGAGACTGGAGGGCAAAACACTAACGCCCACTGAGCCAGATGACAAAAAAGAGGCGAAATGAGTCAGGAAGAGAGGGACTCGGTTCTCCACTGGAGTTCATGCAAATGCCTCAATGGAAAAAAACTGTTTCCTGGCCGGGACTCCCGCCGAACTTAACCCGTCGGAGCTGTCGCTCTCTTGCTCTCGTTGAGCATCTGGAGGGCAAAACTGAGCAATCATTTCCATACTGGAACGCTGAAAGCGTTGGAGTGTTTGAGACGCTTTCGAGGAATAAAATAGCAAATAAACCAACGGGATTGACAAAGGATAAAGATTAGAACAAAAAGAGTAACTGACAACCCAGGGTTAAGGAGGGAGTCCCAGCCAGGAAACAGCGCTCCAACACGCCAGCGAACGGACAATACACGTGACACCCGATGAAACGGACTGTCCGTGCGGATTGCTGTTCCCAGCCGAAAATGATTGTGATCGAAAAAAGGATAACTGGGAAAAACACAAAACTTCAGAAAAGGACTACAGTTAATCATCGCCAACGCCCTTGCGAACGAAAACACTTTATTGGGCTTTGGGCTGAAATAACCCGCTAAGCAAAAAACAAGGCAGCCTATCAGACCAAGACAAAAATTAAAACGGCCCCGCCCTGTTTAAGGGCGCCGTTCATCCCATGGAGGACGCTTCACAGCAGGTGGATTCCCCAGGTCTCTCTGCATCCTGAAACACCAATTCTGCGTGTGCACTAGGCCGTTGCAATAGAAGCAAACGCCGCTGTTTTATAGGGACTGGGTGCTGCCTTGGGGTTTGAAGTTTTGCGCAGTTTTGACATCTCCAAGAGTCTTTCTGGTGTGTGGGGCCGTACACTTGGCCGTTTAGATCGATCTAAATGAGATCGATCTTAGATCGATCCAAGACCACTTCCCGAGGCGGTCGGAGCGAGCCCCCGGCCAAGCAGCATGGGTAACAACCCAAGACGGACTCAAGGAGTGCATAATCCTTCAAAATCAAAGGCGGAAGCCGCCCAAATGACAAAAATAATTATCCGTAAACAACCCAAAAGCCGATGAAAAAGCTCCACCACTTCCTCAAAAGAGTGGGGCCCGCAGCCGTTCGGAGACTCGAGAAGCTCTCTATAAGCGGTCCTAAAGCCCACACAGAGCACAAAACTTCTGTGAAAAAAGGGCCTGAGGGCAATCAGAGACTCGAAACAAGCTCTCTAGAAACGGACCTAAAGTCCGGAGAGCTACACCAAACTTTCTCTGAAAATGGGCCCGAAGCCAATCAGAGACTCGAACAAGCTCTCTATAAACGGACCTAAAGTCCACAGAGCTACACAAAAACCTCTCTGACAAGGGCCCGAAGCCAATCAAAGACTCGAAACAAGCTCTCTCTATAAACGGACCTAAAGTCCACAGAGCTACACAAAAACTTCTCTGACAAGGGCCCGAAGCCAATGAGAGACTCGAACAAGCTCTCTATAAACGGACCTAAAGTCCACAGAGCTACACAAAAACTACTCTGACAAGGGCCCGAAGCCAATCAGAAACTTGAACGAGCTCTCTATAAACGGACCTAAAGTCCACAGAGCTACACAAAAACTTCTCTGACAAGGGCCCGAATCCAGTCAGAGACTCGAAACAAGCTCTCTATAAACGAACCTAAAGTCCACAGAGCTACACGAAAGCCTCTCTGAAAAAGACCCGAAGCCAATTAGAGACTCGAACATGCTCTATATAAACGGACCTAAAGTCCACGGAGCCACATTTCCAAACCTGAATAAACGCTCGAAAGTCGCTAGGAGACTTGACGGGAAAAACTCTATATACATGTGTCAAAAAATCCCACAGAATGAAAAAAACCAACCACCAAAACGGGACACCGTGAAGTGAAACAGAAACATGAACACGGTTATTCTGAATTTCTTTGACGATCTAAACACACGTGCGCGAGACAAAGAGGCAAAGCATGTAAAACTAATAAAATCTTTGGGAACCGCGTGCTATACTGAACCTAAACCGAGGACAAACCACGAGTCGACCAAGAGAAAACTAAAATAGCAACACAAGTAGAAGCTTTGAGGAGAAAACTTGCTTCTAGACGCGAAGGGCGACGGACGAAATCCAAACAAATGTGCTCGAAGAATTGAAATACGCTAAATAACACCAAGAGAAAAACAACAAACCTAATAACAAACCTCGACAGCGCCTTGCTGGGCCGGAGCCGGTGCGTTGTTCTCATGGATGGCCTGAGCAAATTGCCTGACAGCGGAACCGCGATGTCTTGGTCGGGCGTGATCTGTGTTCGGAGTTGATGCAAACAACAAAAGCGAGCTTTCCACTGCGTGGTTTTCCGCCAAAAGATGCCAAATTAAGCAGGGAGCGGTTAATATATACCCGTTACACCAATGAGAGCGCCCTGAGGGGATTCCATATCCATTTGCACGAGACTGCTGGTTGCATGCATAATAAGGTATATTCAAATGACTTTGAATAGTGCACATGCTTTTTGGCAGTCATATTTGATCAGTTTTGGGTCTTCGCTTTGTATGAATAGATGTGTAATCATCAACAATTAATACAAGTTGCCACTGTTGTTTAATTGCTTCACAAATCAGCTCATTGATCTTATTTGTATTGCCATAAGCAAGCTCTCCATATAAGGTGGTCAGTTTTCGTCCCGAACACGAATTTCCTATTTCCCTTTCGGCCTCCAAACCTTTTTGATTCAGATTTGATTCTTTGAGAAACAAAGCATGGTCAGTTTGTAACCAGCAGTTGCAAACCTGACTAAGCCCATAGCAGAGCTTGTATATGATGGCTACAGTCCTTTTCTTGTTTGTTTCTTGTCTTTCACGAGAGTGCCTGGGGTCTGTCATAGCATTTAATATTGTACCAAAAATAGTCAGGGCTCCAGCTGAGTCGCACAGATTTTTAAATTCTTGAGGATCGTAGATGGGATGCCTGTTGCATAAAGTATATTATCGATACAGTTGTTCTTTTATAAGAAGAATCTCCTTTTGTACGTCACACCCTGAAAGATGATAACAAAACAGGTGTGATAAGTTTCGTGTACCCTTGGAATTATTTGCGCTTCCAAAATAATAAACATTTTCCCAAAAATATTGCTCACGTTTTGAGAGCTCTTTCATACTATCCGCAACTTCTTCAAAAAGTCCTGTGGGTAGTAGAGTCTCACCGCTAAGGCCACGGAGGAGATCTCCGAAGCAGGTCTCTTTAACAGTCCACTCTGTTAAGCTCTGTTAAGTTTAACAGACCACGCGAGATATCTGTCGAGATCAGAATTCTGCTGCCGTCATTAACAACTGGTGCGTCAGTTTGCGTCGCCGAAGATTTCTGCATACAGTCCATTTCAAAAGACCCAGCGGTGCTCTTTGTAAGAGGGAAGCCTTTCTTTGGTGGTCAACCTTTTGACTGAACAGACTTTCCAGCGAGCTGTAAAGAAATATATGTGCGTGTTTTTTTTGTGTGCGCCTCATCGATTACTTTTAAAACGCATTTTTCTGTTAGTAAAAAAAATCATACTTACATTTATATAGGTTTTTCCGGTTTTTCGGAACTCAGTTACGTCTTTCCTGCACCTCCCACATATTTTTCCACCGGGTGAATCACCAATTCCAAAACATGCTTGAAATTCAGAGCGATATAAAGCATCGCAACGTGCATCTGTTTTCCCTTTAATATTTTTTCCACAAACGACGCATTTATCTGCAGCAAAATTTGCTTGAATAAAACAGCAAACACAGACCACAAGAAACATTCGAATTACGCGCGCCATCTTTACTCCCGCGATCGCATAATCGCATAAACGCATGCGCATGCAAATTTCCCTCCTGTTTAAAGAGGTCTATTACGTTGCCGAAAGTAAAATTCCGGCCTCTCATTTAAAGCTGTTTGCAATAATATGTTAACCTAGCGCAGTTTATGACGACTTGTCTCACTTTAATCACTTAAAAGTCTATGCCATTTATCCTAAGAACGTTTAAATAACGTTTAGTCCCGGTTCGGCCTGTGCTCAAAAATTTGACGTTTTGGTGTACAAAATTTTAACAGTACGATATACAGTGTCTCGACAATTTCAACGGCAATTTCAATTTCAATTTCTAATTTTGCAAACAATTTTAACGGTAATAATCCCAAAATGGTAAAAATCGGCACTTACAACGGAGTATTCGTTTGTTTTCTTTTATGCACTTAAAAAATTTAAATAATATAGTAATATATTATTAATAAGTTTGGAATAAAAGGTGTTTATGCCTATTTCTCCTACTAAATACAAATGTTGTTTTCATTTTAAAAATCCTCAAATTAAAGTCTTTAACTTGCAATAAATGATGTGAGGTTTATTATACAATGTTGAAACATTGATACTTCTCGATCGCTTAGGAGCTAGGAACGCGATACCAGAAGTGAATAATTACTCATTCTCTGTATAGCCAAAATGATGGAAAGAGACATCAATTTCGTTATAATTTAAGGGCAAAACGTTAGTTTCACATGCATCCACAAGAATTCTAAAAAAAAAAAAAATCTAATAAGCCTCATTCGTTACGTCTCTGTTTGGGTCTGAGTATCTAAAACAGCTTTTGTTTGAAAAGCAGTGAGCCCTTAAATCACTGAAGTGAAAATAGGGCTGATGCTCCCAAAAAAGAGAAAGAAGTGTTCTTACCAAATACGTCGCGTAAAATATCTGCTTTAAACATCCAGTAGGTTGACTTGAAGGTATCAACTGATCAAGACTCGTGAATTAGTACTTTCACCAGTAAAGCAGCATTCGCTTATTGAAAGAAAAATCTGTCTACATCTTTGACACAGGACAGGGAAACATTGTCAACTGGCGTTTGCGTTGTTAGCAACCCTTTTTTCGTCGTGTCACATTTATGACATGTTATGCAGGCAAGGAGAATGTCAGCAATATTTAAAGAGAAAGACTTCTTCATACTAACGGAAATAACTGTACGGAACGTGGTTTTAAACTTTTCTTGCCCAACTATGATCTTTATGCCTTATAGTTTTATCAGAATTTAATTTTTTTGAGCTTTTAATTAATTTAACGTCAGATGCGCAGTTGTGACAGTTTTCGCTCGGGACGTCTCGGCTTGACGTCTTGACATGTGATATTTTCTCTTATTTTTAGTGGAAACCCGTTATCTGGGACATATCCAGGTGTTTTATAAACGGACTGACGCTTAAAACCTTATGTTGTTCACATTGCTAAAAAAATTAATGGGTTAAAGGAAAAGTGACGACTTTTTTTTAACCCTTTTGGAAGAGAGATGTATTCATGCTGTCTTAAAATGTGGTTCCAACTATTCTTGAGTCGGCGGTTAGCATCCTAAATTGTGATCATATCAATGAAAGCTACTTCCAGTGATCAAGTGAAAATTTTAAAACAGAAATTGAATTCAAATTTAAACAGTGGCACTCTTAAATAATTAATCACGCGGGAAGTTTGCCGAAAATACAACATGATCCATCCTATTAGCTGAAAGACACACATAGTCTTTTAATTACAAGAGCGCAAGTCTGCGGTTAGCATGATAGTTTTTCTTCATCCCGACTAAAAGAGTCTAAGATTCAAGTCTTTTTGCGACTGTCATAGTTTCTCTCTAGAATAATGGCATCTTGCAATTGTTTTAGGCTCCTCAGAGTTTATTCTGTTTATTGTAACTGCTTTTAAGTTGTGTGTTTCGGAGCTGGCTGTACCTCCGTTGTTAGACGTATGTCTTTATTGCATTCAGTATGAAATATTTGATTCCCGGGGTTGGGGAATTGTCTCTTTCTGCGTCCCCGGTAGTGGGGAATAGAACGTCAAGTGAAAAAAAAAGGCAAACGCTCCGAGATTGGCCGGGGGGAAGGTAACAGCTAGAATTGAACCATGCATTAGCACCACCGTTTCTTTAAGAAACTAAGGGACTGTGCAATAATTACCTGGACGGGGGGGGGGGGAGGGGGGGGAGGGGGGCGGCAGTAAAATGGGTGCAATATGGCCCAAAACTAAGTCATACCCCTCCTCTCATTAAGCAAAACTTAATTTCATCCCCTCCCCCCTCACATAATGATAACATTAAGGACGCCCCCCCCCCCCCCCCCTTTGAAAAAAGTCTCCTCCCATTGATTCCCTCATATCTAGTTAACTTGTTCGATTTCTTCCTCCGGTACAAACATCAGTTCAAATGACTCTTCGATGTATGTTGCCTTTTATTATTATTATTATTAACTAATATTTTAATAGGATGCCCTTTCATTACATGATTTACAAAGAGGTCCTACAAAATATAATCAATTAACTAAACACATAAATTAATAAATATAAATTTAAAGTCGAGGCCAAACGTGTTACGGGGTAAAACGGTTGTTGTAAAAGTCAGTTTTAAAAGAAGCGCTAGTAGTACTGTTTCTTACATATAAGGCTTGAGAGTTCCAGTCTTTAATGGCATGATAAGATAGCCGTTGCTTGCCCCAGTTGGATTTGACGGCAGGCAAACGGAAATCCTGTGCATTTCTGGTGTTGTAACGGTGTACATCGTGTAACGTAACTAATCTAAGGTGTGACGCTAATAAATCGTTTTTACACTTAAAGACGTAAAGACACCTATGAGGACTGTGAGGACTATGAGATGCCAAGGAACACAGAGAGTGGTTATAATTGTGCTTAATGTTCATGTCCGCCAGCAAAACACAAACGTGACGACAGCAGCTCTTCGAATTCCTTGACACCTGAGTAGTATTAGAGTTGGGGGCACCAGATCAAAAATATATTTTTTTGATCTGATACCAACCCAACTCTATACTACTATCCATATGATGGCAACCAGTTTTTTTGTTTACATTTAATGTAAACCAGTTTTTGGAAAACTATATGTTTCATTAAAATAATTAAACTATATGTTTCCATATAATGGCAAAAATAAAATGGAAATATTAAATGGTAAAATCAAATGAAACTATATGTTAATAAAAACAAAATGGTGCGTTTATTCCATTGCGTGATTTCCTTTGCGTTTATTCCATTGCGTGATTTCCTTTGCGTTTATTCCATTGCGTGATTCCACATAATAGAATCCTTTGCGTGACACAATTCTCGGAAACACAGGAAGTCTACACAGGATTGAATTAAGGAAAGTTATTTTTTGATTTAATTCTTTTTCATTTTATAATGTCCATAAGCATATGAATTTATACCATCTTCCAGTATATATCTTTTGTCATCGAAACAGCTGAGTGATACTTTATTGATTTCATAACTTCCTAATTTATGGTTTTGACTTCTTATTGTTTTCATAGTATGATGCATCTGTTTATTTCCTAATAACGTTTCTTTATAATCTTGATGCTTGATATTATTTTTGATAATATTCTTTTTGATTCCCTTGGCAGTCTTTCCTCCTTTTTGGTTGTCTTTCATATAGCTATACATTTTTGATCGTAGGCCGACAAATTCACAAATAGGAACTCCTGCAGCCTCATCTTTGAATTTTTCAATTACTTTTTTATTTGTCTTATCAAAATATTGAGAATCTTGTGGATAATCACTGTTATCGAATCTTTTTTTATTTTTCCAGAAATCCATGTAGACATCTTCAGCTTCGATTTCATATGTAAGACTATCAGTGTCGGTAAATAGCAGCTTAGCTTTGTCTCCATACTTCTTTTTAATGTAGTTGTAATGAAAATCATACATTAACGTCTTGCTTAGATCTAACATACACATACCAATATATGCCGGCCTGTTTAGGGTTAGTGTTTCTTTAATCTTATGCACAGCTACTAGATTTTCATTGAATATCTTACTGCTGACATATGTTGGTTTAGCAGCCATTTTTAATAGTTTCTTTTCATCGGTCACTAATCTAACATCTACTCGTTTTCTGATGTTTTCCATCGTTTTTCCGAAGACTGAATTGTTCATTAATTTAAAAAAGTCTTTATCAAAAGCATTTTTTGCATTAGTTCTTTTCTGAGTGTTGAAATCAATATATTGCTTCAACCATGCGGACTGATTGAACTCTAGTACTCGATGGACTTTAGTTATTTGCAAACCAAGATCAGTGTATATTTGGAGGTTCCTATAATGGAGCACGTATTTTTCTTTGTTGCTTAATGTTGGTATCAATTTATGAACTAAACCAGTCGATATTTTATATTTCTTCGCGATGTTTTTACAATACCCAGACAACATATTTGCAGTTACTTTAACCTTTTCCGGTCCTAGCGGGTAGTCATTATGGAGGTTGTGTAGTTCTTCAGGATATTCTAAATCAACTTCTAGTATCAAACCTTTTTTACTATCTTCTTTATACTTAGCTAAGTCTAAATTATCAATCTGCTTTTGGTTCATCCATTTGAAACCACCTGTTGGTAAATATTGACTCATTGCCCATCCAGACAGATTGTTGGCATCAAGATACATGATATACTTTGAGGGCTCCTTCTTATCGTATGTTTTAAGGTATTTATTGTTAGCTTTTCCGTATCGATTGGCTATATATGATATACCTCCCCTCATACCTTTTTCAATAAATTGGAACATATCAATATCAACCATAAGCTCTAATTTAATGTCAGTCATCTTTAACATAGCATCCCAAGATAAACCAGGATATGTAAAATAATGACATGGATCGAGTTTGTAGTATTCTAAACATGTTTTCCTGAAGTTTTCAAATACATCAGCTAATAGAAGGATGTCAGATTTTAGGTATAGGTCATGATACTCACCCATATTTTTAAGGGAGAATGTATTACACACATTTTGAGCATGTTTATAATCTTCGTCTGATATATGTTCATCATTTAATATGCTGTAAAATTTTTCTTTCGGTGGTAGCTTTTCATTGAATTTTTCAAAACTGTCCATGTAGTCATAAGGATATACTCCTTTTCGAGCCATCAAATCCAGCTTTTTACCTTTGAATTTTTGAGAGGTATATTTTAATGATTCTCTTGGTAGATTACTCACTAGTTTTTCCAAGCTAGAGCTCATAAATTGGAAACTATCAATGAAGGTTAGATGATTACCCAACATGAAAGCCATATACTTCTCCATGTTGTTAGGTATGGCATTGATATTCATTTGACACTTTTCACCTTTCTTATTTGTATATGTATGCTTCTTAACAATTTCACCAATCTCTTGCATTATAAAATGACTATCATAACCTCTTAGATTATGGAATATAACAGGAATTTTTATCTCTGCTGGATTTACTCTAAGTTTCAGATTACATTCTTGATGAGCTGATCCTCTATACTGACCAGTAATATGACAGTGATCTCGAACTTGAATGTCTTTTTCAGTATATTTTTATCACAAATATGACATTCTTTAGCTTTTTGAAATTCCTCTTCATCATCTTTTGTCATTTTTAATGGTTTGTTGAATTCCTTTTTCATAATATTTTTACAATATTTAACTTCATCCAGCATAGCTTCCATAAATTTATATACAGCTTTTTCACCTCTATATGTTTTTGCATCTTTACTATATTTATCATCATAAAAACAAACAATCTTATAGCCGTATCCACAGTCTGTATGCTTCTGGTATGCTTCGGTATATGATTTATCATTATTAGGTTGACAACCGGATATCTTTTCTGTTATAGCCTCAAAGTCAGCATATGTTACAAATGGTACAGGCAGTTGTTTATGAAAGTTGTTGAATCTTAGTATATTATTATCCTTCTCAGGCATTTTTATCGCTTGTGTGCCATTCACTTGTATACAGTTTTCTTTATGATCAGTTAATACTCTTTCAGAGCTGAAGCATTGAAGACAATACATGCAGAAATGTTTTCTTTCTTTGTGTTTTGTCTGATTGTACATTAACTTGTTAAAATCTTTGATCAATACATAGTGCTTTTTTTCATTTTCTGTTATCAGAAGCAGATTCATACGGTCTTCATATTTTTCTTTTGAGACATAAATTGGGTATGGTTGTCTATCTTCATAACCGAAAACATTGATGTTGATCTTATTTTGTTTTTCTATCTTGTTGTACTGTTTGGTGGTGACTGGGAATTCAATCCCCGAATAATTTAAATTTTCAATGAATGGTTTGTCAACTTTTTTAATTCTCTGTGGGTATTTGTCTTCAGGATTCAAATGTCTAATGTGACACCACCTAAAGCATTCATCATCCTCATTTTTCATATTTATCAATCCCTTTGCACTGTTTCTGAGTTCTTGTGGTAGTTTAATGTATGAAGAGCCTCTCATTGGTTGATATTTTACTATGTTAATATAATGATTATCAACCGATTTAACAGTCCAACCAGACCCTTCAGATATCCATTGAGCTATCTGATTCAAGATTTGCTGTTTTGACAATTGTAGTGATTGATTTAGTAATTTCTAGATTATTTATGATTGTTTGAGCTAGACTGTTGAAATATGCGGTCTTATACACTATTTCTCCGTCTGACATTTTTGTAAATGTTACCTTAAGCGTTTCAACAAATTTCAGTCCTTTCATTGATGTTAATATGTTTATGAGCTGGTATTCAATACCCTTTCTAGTGTTTTGTAGTTGAACTAATGGGTCTTTATCGTTTTTAATTGTGATTTCATAGGATTTAGTATAACCTTTTAGAGCTTTGTCTGTTTGCTCTATTTTAGTTCTTGGAGCAGGAACTGGTTTTTCTGCAACTGACTTTTTAGTTCTAGGTGCTGGAACTGGTTTATCCCTGAATTCCAATGGTGGAAGAATTATATTGTTTTCATAATCTTGAACCATTTGAATTACACTCTTACGAGGTGCTGGCACTGGTTTGTAAGTTCTTGGTGTTGGAACTGGTTTGGTATCATCTACCACAATACTTTTAGGCTTCTTATCCTGTTGCTTTAAAAGCAATTTGATGAGTTCTGATTTACTAAGTTTCTCAAGATCACTCTTGTTCATTTTATATACTATAGTATAGATAATTCTTTATATGTATTCAGTTGGTGCGTTTAAGTATGGTTGAGAATTTAAGTGATCCAATCATGGATCCATTAAACTATATGTTTCTTAGTTTTCATGGTGTGTTTCAATGATCAAATCATGGATCCTCCTATTAATATTATCTATATGTTTATTCGTTTTCAAATGACAGAATTTTCCAGCAAGCGAGTAGTTGATATTGTTATTGCATACACGGCAATACCACTCTTTATTTAACATATAACGAGTTTTGGATCTTCTAATAGCTTCTTTTTTGGCTTCTTGGGTGTGGTATATAGGCGGTCGTCCTCTACCTCTTTTTATTACTTCTTTTTCCATTTCTATATAATACTATAGATATTCTTTTAAATAGTTTGCATTGATGCGTTTAAATATAGCCAGAAACATTAATATTTTTGGCTACCAATGAATATCTCAGAAATTTCTGGGATACTTGTAAATAGTAACATCTCTTTAAAACAATTTTGTATATCCCTTTAAATCCCTGATTAGTGTTCTAATGTTACTGATTGTATTTTTTAAACCCATGTGCCCTGAATCAGATGAATATTTCTACATCTTTCCAAATCCGCGTTGCTGCTTGTTTTTGTTATGCCAGATATACTATTTTCTTGTTTGAGATATTTAATATTATCCATTTTGGTGGTTTTTAAAACGTCATATGAATTGTCATATCGATCAAGTTCCACGTCATTTATAATGCATTTTATTAGATCTTTCAATGTGATATCATCATCCATTTCTTCTATCTTACGCGTGTATAAATTCATCAATCGTCTTTTATGAGATAACCAATTGATTCGTTTATTATGTGTTTCTATTTGCTCCTCTAAAATAGCTATCTCTTTTTCATGGTAGATTATTTTTTCTAATATTTCAGATGAATAATTTTTGAAGTTTTCCATATTTGTATATATGTTAGATATTTTTGACATCTTTTAACGGTATCCATGAATTAAATTCTTTTGGATAACCAGACCAGGATACCAAAGCTTGTTTTTTCTTATAGTCTCTTTTGATAACCTTATCTATACGAAAAACATCTTGTTTAGCTTTCAATAACTCCTGTTGATAGAAACTTCCTTGTATCTCTTCATCATTGAGATCCTTTAGTTTGTAAGTGACTGGTGTTGTGTTTTGAATTTTATCAACAATAAATATTTCTTCACTAAAATTGCTTGTATAACCCTTATCAAAAACTGGTCATTTGTATTTGCTTATCCTAACCTTATCGCCTATTTTGAACTTCAGCTTCTGTTTTGAGGATTCCATATCACCGTATAAATTGAAATATACTAAACCTTCATTCTTCTTTTTGCTTGCTTCTGTAGGAGTCATTTTAATACTTGAATGCTTTGTACTGTTGTATTCATTTAATAGTTTTGGTAACATGTCTAAATATTGTGTTGTATTTCGAGCTGTAAATTGTTTCCACATTTTAGATTTTAATGTTCTGTTAAATCTCTCAATAACAACAGCTTTACCTTCATTGAAAGTAGAATACATCTCAATATTACTTTTCTTTAACCAGTCTTTGAAAGTTTTATTACAGAATTCAGATCCTTGGTCTACCCAAATAAATTTCGGTTTCCGTTTTGATTTTTTGATAACATCATTAAATGATTCAGTGATTGTATCACCTGTTTTGTTTTTAATAGGAATGCTCCAAGCAAATTTAGAAAACACATCAATGATGTTTAACAAATATCTATAACCTTTATTCCATTTTGAAAACTTCTGCATTTCTACAAGATCAGCGCTCCAAATATCATCTATTCCATTGACAATAACTCTTCTAGTTCTGAATTTTCGTTTGATTGGCTTATGTAATTCATCGGGTAATTGTTGAGCCCAATCATTTTTACTCAACGCCGCTTTCCGTTTTTTGGCTTCCTTTTTTGTTTAACACCAAGGCCTAATTTCTGTTTTATATCAATCGTGTTTCTAGCCAACCAATGACCCCATTGTCTCTCATCATATGGTACTTCATCTAAAGCTTTGACCATTTTTCTGTCTGCTCTATTCTTGCACTTTCTGTCGTCTTTACAAACACTATAATCAACATCATGCTGCATAGCAATGGCATCCGTTCTTCCTGTAGGTTGGTCATATATTTCTAATATTTGGCCAGTTGTTGGGTTATATTTCACTTGACTCTCTAAATCATTATAAGGCCCAGTATATTTATGACCGGGTAATGTCCAACCGCCTTTAGGTTTTGGTAATTTACCGATAGCCTTATGAATATCAACAGCACCACCATGAAGAGGGTCCAGTTTTCGGCTTATATCACCAGTAAAACTGTCAAGTGCTTGATCTAGATATTTGTTAGCCATACCTTTGATCTTTTGTTTCGCATAATCAGATTTAATTGCTTTTGATGCTCCGATTCTGCCTAAATTATACAAACCTTTTAAAGCGCTTTTAGCTGCAATTTCACCAAGACTGTGGGAATTTGCTATATCTAAAAAACCGCCAGCCATCTCTGACTGGCTATTTAGTTTAAATTTTTTTTATTGGATACAAAACGTGTCTTAGTGGCCCCACATTCGCTACATTGAGATTTTAGCATAAGACGATTATTTTTGGTTTTAACATATTTTTCAGTGCCTGGCACAGATTCTGTCTGCTTCTTCTGTTTTACACAATAACTTTTCACCATTTATATATATAAATTAGATATTTTTGAAGTAATGTATGATGAATTGACGATTGACATGTTGATCCCTCATATTAAACAATGGATTGTGAATAGTTTCTAAAATAGTTTTACCCGTCTGTCTTTCATATAAATAGTATAAACACCAGTATCCACACAAAACAGAATCTCGTTCTTGTATTTCGTCTCCCGAATAAATTATTTGTTTTCCACTTGTTGATAAATACGTTTGAACCTCATTCGGCATAATTAAACCAAAACTATCAAAGTATTCATAAAATTGGTTGATGTTTCTGTAGCATATCCAATGGGTGCCAGCCCCTATTTTTCTATCAAAATTAACAATACCACATTCTTTTTTTAATATTATGTCTGGTAAATTATCTCGACTGAATATACCTCTGAAATGTTTTATTTTGAGTTTATTAATCCATTTCATTAGATTGAGATTGCTGAGGGGCTTATTAATGAATCTTACAGAATTGCTCCGATTAATGGGCTTGAGTTGAATGGGCTGTTTTTTCCTAATAGCAGTCCCTTGCCTTTGGGAGCTTTTTTTTGGTTGGTAGTCCCATACCAATAGGATTTTTCATTTGTTCCCATGTTCCAAAAAAAGGGACTGGTTGAAGCATATATGGATTAATTAAACCACCTTTTTTTGGAGGAGGTGGAACGTAAACAGGAAGACTTCTTTTAGATCGTTGTCTATCAACCTGTAAACCTTTCCCAGTTAGTGCATTCAACAAAAGTGGAACTCCGATTGAAGCGGGAAGAGTGCCTAAAAATCCACCAGATTGATTTTTTGTGGGTTTAATAACTAGCTGACCTCCAGTCTGAAGATCATTTAATATTTGCTTCTTTTGTGATGCAGTCGACCAATCTTTATACTGAATCAATTGATTTACTTTATTTTGAGGAATCAGAAAACCACCTGTTTGTCCCTTTCCAAAAATCTTATCAATTCCAAGGCTTCCTAAAGCACTCATAGCGCCTGTTGCTAGAGCTGGAACTGCTTTTGTTACTGCTTTTGTAGCATAAGGCAAGAGTTTAGTTCCAAGTGAAATCAATGATGACCATAGACTGCCACCATGCTTTACAGCTTTTCTTATCTGTGTTTTACTTATTTTTATATCAACGCCGGTACCATTATTCATAGCTTTTTTGATTCTATTCAGTTGTGTTCTGTTAAGCATGAGTTCATCATTACCAGTCAATTCATTTTTATTCAGTCTGATAGTAATAGCAGAATTATTTTGATAAGCTCTTGCTAATTTTTGTCTTTGCCCATCTGATAGACTTACTCCATGAGAATAATAAGTTGTCATTTCTTGTATATAATATATGTTATATAATTTTTGGGTTTATAAAACATATTTAACTAAAGAATTGAATAATTTGTATTTGATTTAAGATCGAAGTAACAATTTACCATCCTTCTGTTGCAATTCTACTTCTTGCTCATAAAGTGTTAAAGCATAGACACTATAATTTGCGTTTGGTGCTCCAGATAATTTATAATGGAAAGTAAGCTTTGTGGTTCCATCTTTGATATCCATGTTTTGTTTTGTTAAGTCAAAATAAAGGAATGAAAATATAGTGCTGAAATTATCTCTATGAAGCAATGTTCCACCTTGATAATCATTGTTTGCATGAACATATTTCAAAACATCTCTATACACACGTGTGATATCTGTTGTTGGTGTATAGTGATTGTCAGGATATTCATTACCATTCCCTACCTCAAGATGACAATCCACAAGAGTTCGATTATTAGCTACACTAAATGTATTATACAAAAATGAATTTGCTGTTTGAGTATCTATGCTTGCGTCATTGATTATAAACACAAAAACATGACGAGGTCTTGATATCCCAGATGTTATTTTGAAATTACCAGTTTGAATTTGTGAAGAATTACTCCTTTCCACATTTTCACGGAGGTAAGTCCATTTATGTGGTTGCAGATATTGGCTCATATACAATGATTGTCCTTCTGAATTAAAAGTGATTCTTGGTACCCACAATTGCATCCTAGTAATGATAACCCTACAGTCATCTGCCGCCTGCCAAATCAAATTGCCGTCACTTTCAATTTCAAAATTCAGTTCAATCCTTGTGTTTGGCAATAGTTCATCCTCAAGACTTTCAAACAATGAATACCTGTTTAATGGAATTTCAGTATGAACTGTAGTAGATACACCTAGTAAGATTTTTCTAGTACCAAAACCTTTATTATAAGCAGCTTCAGCAGGTCTTTCTTCTGCATGCCTATTTGTATCCAGATAAAAAAAATTCATTTGTTGCTGTACTTTCAGCATATGTTGGACTGTACTCTAAGAGATTTTTTATATTCACACAATGGTTAGCATTATTACAATCATAAAGTTTCTTACCATTTACTTTGATATCCAAATTTTTTTATGAAAGAAGATGAACCATTCACAATGCCGTTATGATCAGTAACTGTGAGATCAGCACCATCTGCTGTCTTATTCACTTTGAAGTCTATGGAAAGTCTAGCATTATACCAATCAAATGGTGTTACTTCACCACTATTATCAGCAACAAAACGATATCCATCCTTTTTTTGTCTAGCATTATTGCCAACAACTGTATTCAGAGCTGTTTCTAATTCGAAGACTATATCTTCATATCTTTCAACATATTTAGGATTTCTAAAACTCATTATATATAATTAGATTAGATAAATTTTAACTTACGAAGTTTACCACCAGCTAATAATTGACTTACTCTTTCACTAATCTCATAATCCGTTAATGGTTGTTTAACTGTTGAAGTTTGTCGTGTCATTAATGGTGTTCACATTTTGTTTCGTTTTTTGCTTAATAGTTGAATTATTTTATCTCCAGCCTTTTTTGCTGCAAAATCACCAGTTTTAGTAGCTGCGTTCTCAATAGCTTTTTCGGCACCCTTTTGAAGTCCAGTTTTCAATGTTTTTTTCATCGTTTGTCCAAATAATTTTTTACCAATTGATTTAAAAACATCTGTTATTCCTTCACCATATTGTGTTTTTATGTCTTCATTATAAATATGTGTTTTTACACGTCGACCTAATTCTGGATTATAACGTCTCTTATATTCACATTGTCTCATAATTATATATTATTACATTAGATTAAATAGGTGTTGATCTGAGAATCAAGGTTAGAAACCAATCTATACCATTCAGATTTATTGGTCTTCCTAAAGCGTCACTAACATAAAACCGCATTTGACTTATATGATTTGAGGCCACAGGACAAAATAATAATCTTTTCGGTTCATATGAAAACGGGTATGAACGAGTTAAATTGTCTGTAGGAATGACAGCGATAGTATTCGTGTTCTGCCCATCAACAATGCTGTCTCTTATACCATCACTATTTATATAAATAATATCAATAGAATTTGTTATATTCGGTAATTTTGTTCCATATTCTGTTTGTGTTACTAGTTTTTGTTGAAAACCGATTAACTCTCCAAAATTAGTGTTTCTTAGATCTAACTGATAATTATTGTCAATTTCAATAACTACTTTATATGATGATAATACAAATATCAAATTACCCTTACCAAACCAAGTGTATTTTAAAAGTGATTTAAAGGTACTTTTAATGTATTTGAACGATTTGAACTATATTTTGAGCTCATCATGGTGTATTTTTATTATATTTTAACAAAAATTCTAAAATAGTGATAAGAGCTTGAAATGTATTTGAGGTATAGTTAAATGCTATTTAATAAACCGAATAGGTTTTTCCATGTATTTGTAAGCTATTTGTTGCCACAACTACATTTCAAATAGAGTATTTGAACACTATTTTGACAACATGACTGCCGAAGTGTTACTCTAAATTGTTTCAAATAGACTATTTGAACACTGTTTGGAAAAGAATCACAAAATGTTGTCGATTTATAATGTAGTTGTAACAAGTAAAAAATAAAAATACGTTTTAAATATGATGTTTAAATACTATTTGAAATGGACATTCATTACTACGCTTCTAAATAGCTCATAAATAGTCGATTTAAAACATGTTTGAAGTTGAATTCACAAGTCAGAGCTATTTGAAAGGCGATTTTAAAATACTGAAACCAGGAGCTGTTTCCAAACAGACTTTAAACAGACTAGTTTTTTAGTATTTTGAGAGAAAAACACTTTGTTACAGGTATGTGCACAAAATATATTTAAAGTTCACCTCCCCCTCCATAAGTCAGTAAAACTGTTTTAAACGTATTTGTGACAAACTCACAGAACAAAATAAGAGCTATATCGGTTTTCCTTTTTATTGCAGCAGCAATGAAAACGTTTATAGAGTTTTATAGACACATACCCGTAGCCACCCCCCGATTCGATCCTTTACTACAGAATCTGGTGCTTCTATTCGTTATGGTGGTCTTTGCAAATACAGTTCCTTGTTTATCATCATGACAGTATAATACGGAGGCCGAAGTTAATTATCAACCTCACACGTGTAGCCGAACGCCGACTTGCGGGCCGGGAATTGAACCGGAAAATTGAATAGCAAGGCGGTATCGAATGGCGCGTCAAAATACATTTTACTTTACATTTATCCAGACATATTCATTTTCTGAAAAGGTATTATTAAATGCAGTAGCTCGCTGTCAAATCAAACCATGGTATAGCTCCTCGCTTAACACTGGATTCAGTAATAATATCGATGTGTCCGAACGCGTTGTAGATCGAAGCATAAATGTTATGACGATCGCTACGGCAATGCTTTATTATTATAATTCTGCGAACCTCAGCGTATGTTGTATTCTATTTCGCTCTATAAAGCTTGTGTTTAGAGTAGCGAGGCCTACCGCTCGTATATATTTAGCTTACATGTAAGCTATATGCGAGAGCACACATTATTTTGTAAACAGACAATTTATGGAGCGCTATAAGTTATACACGAATGATGATTACAGTTAAGTCTCTTCTTAAGAATTAAAAGCCATACCTTATATCTGTTTTGGGCCCTCTTATCATGGAATCCTGCACTTTTTCACTTGAAGAACGAGGAATTCAGTCCTAAAGCATTGTGAAATTCCCGCTCAGTCTCGCGCGCTAATCTCGTTCCCAGTGTCCTCTCTATCCAGCGTCACATATCACGTGAGCTATCTCACGTGAGCACAAACAAAGGTCGTTTGAATTTTGTGCGCGGCCATTATAGCAACCGTTTAGAGATTTCGATTTTGTGGACGTTGTTTTATCCAAGAATTGGGCTTATCAACAATTTATCAGCAGAAGAGATGAATGTCTGAGACGACAGTCTACATCGGGACGTTTCAAATGTGAGTACAATCATTTGTTTAATCATTTTAGTCATGTACGAAGCTTGAGGTGGCGTTCGATTGAACGTATTCCGGAATATTAAGAACATGAAAGCTGTCGAATTATAACCATATTTTGCCAGATTTACATGTGTAAAGTGCAAATGTGTCTCAACAAACTATAAAGAAAGCGCTGTAGTGTTTATTTTTATTCCGGAATGCGGTTATTTAGTTAATCGAACGAAGCATATAGCGTACGGTAAGCTACATGTAAGAGATTAAATACTGTAACGCTCGACTTTGTGCAATGTACGATTAGAAGACGTGATTATTTCTTGACAACAGTGAGTGGTTTAGTGTTATTATATAGTTTGTTGGGGAGAAACAGCATTCGTTCTCCTGCCAAATTAAATTCAAAATATATTAACCTCGATCGGTCCTCGATAGTACGTGCAATTCATTATAAAATGAGACTACATTCGATATTTGTCTTGGTACAATTTAAGCTTAACTTATATGAAAGTTAAAACATTTCGGTTTTTGCTTTGAAATTAACTGGTCATGATACAGATTACATGTATGAGCTCCAGAATTTACGTTTAACATACAATCGTCATAAAACGCCGAGATTTTAATAGATCGAAGCTTGTACATGAAAGATCATCTGTAGTCTAGCTTCGTTTTGCGAGTTGTGTCATACCTGTAAGCTTGTAGTGAACTCTTGCTTTTAATCTAGTATTTACTGCTATAAATAATGGTTTGTGTGCATGTGTTATGGATATTTTTTGTTGGACCACTGATGTTTCAGATTTCAAAGCAAGTAAAAACATTACTTGACAAAATGTTGTGTTTACACTTAAACGTTTACCAAGGTTTCAATTTCCTGAGGTCAAGTTACTTTACCTTTGCTAGTACTCGAATCACCAGTGCACAAATTGAATTGGCTTGAATTTCTAAAAACATGCCTGCTATTAGAAGTGAAGCGGTGGCTTTTGTGTTCATTGCCTTTTATTTTCTAGTTCTTGAGCGGCAAACAGTAGCCTTGAGATTTCAGCAGCTGTTAACTGCTACAGCACCTCACTAAACTGAAGGGAAAATGGATAGTTTTAACTCAAATTGCATTATGAAATACAAGGCCTGCTAGACATGCATGGCTATGGCCAATGTACCTTTCACATTGTCTGCCATAAGGATCAAAGGCTTTACCAGGATTGTTTTGTGAAGGATTATTTTGTACCACAGCTAAAAAGCTGTGAACATGCAGTCAAATAAAGTGATCTGAACACCACAGGAAGTGAAATAGTATGCCACCCCAAGGGGATGTATCTGTCATTTTTACCTCGTTTACTGACCTAAATCAGGGATGTAGATTCAGTTTTTAACTGGCGGGAATATACATGTACATGTAGAACTGACAGACGGGTAAAAAATAGAAAAAATGTAGTCCTTTTAAAGCTGCACTAGGCCTACTTCGCACGCAATTCATCTCGCAACGCCATGCTATGTCATGTACGAGCACGCGCAAGAGAAGAAATCTAAGCATATAAAGGACTGGTAGCCGTTGCATTAACTTTGCTTAGATTTAACTCACTTTGATGGTCGGTGACCCCCAATTTTTTTCTTTGCCACTTCTCGACAGATTGTGAAAAAATGAACAAAAAGTCAATGTAGGAAATTTAATTTTTTTTCCATTTTTCTACCCGCGCAGCCTCGAATCCTGCCAATTTGCTGCTGTCAGAGTTTGCAAATGCTGTTGTTTAAAGATTAAATTTACTTAAAAAAACGTCACCAGTTGAATGAATTTGCTGAACAGACCTACTCGCATAAAATTTGGGAAAGAAAGTTGCATTTTAGAGATTTATTTGGAATATTTTTAGATTAACAGACAATGGGGTCTCATCCCGTAAGGAAGACCAGTTTTTCAAAATTAGGGTCGCCTTTCAGATAAATTATCTTATCTCAGAAACGAAGTCAGTGACCCCCTAATTTTTTTTTTTTGCATTTCTGACACGAACATCTCATAACCTAGCTGTAGTAAACATTTTATAAAAAAATCAGTGTTAGAAGATTTTCACGCGAACGTCCTTAACAGCCGGAAAAATGACGTTCACAGCCGGGTAATTTCCCCGGCTCCCCGCTATTATCTACATCCCTGCTAAATACCATCTGTACAAATGTAAGTCTCATGTAAAGTATGTTATTTATGTCTTATAATGTAGATACATGTATGATTTGTAATTTAGTATACCTCATGAAAGTCTTCTCAGCTCAATAGTTGTATCCTACATGTTGATGTAGGTTAAAAAAATAGTATTTAAGAGATATAGAGACATGTTTATAATTTAAACATACAGTGTAAACATTGTGTTTCATGAACTGCATAAAAAATAGATGAAGTTGGCAATCTTATCAAAAGTGTTAATAAATACATGTACATGTACAGTATAATCAAGTTTTTACAAACCATACTTGAGTGTCTCAATCAAATCAATAAGTACATGGCTACTTTACATTCAAAATTTCTATTGACACCTTTTTTGTCAATGTTGGTCTCTCAAACACAAGCCAGCAATACTTGTATGTACATGTACATGTAGGGCATTTCCTATTTTTGAGTTGGCTAACAGGAGCCTTTGACTCTACTTGAACAAGAAAATACATGTAGATGTGTGAAAAGAGATTTCCTTGGTTGATTGTACATGTACTATTTTTTGATAAGTGCCTCCTTACTGTGGTGATGATTAACTGGTTACCGGTCGCAGGGATGTAGATTCAGTTTTTAACTGGCAGGAATATAGATCTGACAGATGGGTAAAAAATAGAAAAATGAAGTCCTTTTAAAGCTGCACTAAGCTTTAACAGCCGGAAAAATGAAGTTCACAGCCGGATAATTTCCCCGGCTCCCGGCTATTATCTACATCCCTGGGTCGTAGCCTGCTAGCAGAGTTTCCTATTCAGTTGCATTTTCAGGTGGGAAGAAAAGGATTGCATTGGACTATCAACCCGACTATTGATAGTGCAAACCCTGCTCTTTGTTGTTTGTATCTAAATATAGTGCATGTGTATACACTTTTGATTTACTCGAATAAATCCTCAAATGCCTCAACTCATTTAAATTTCCCCTGGAGTCCTTCTCTTCCTGAAAAAAAAAAACACTCCTTAATTTAATTTTAATTTAATGTTTATTAAGAAAGGCCAGTTATTGTTCTTGCTGGCATTCCATATTTCTTAGCTTGCTTGTGTTATTCCTAGAAAATTAATATGTATACATGTATATGTTGTGATTCAATGTTTTCTATAGTTTAAAAATTTTCAAACCAGTTTGATTTTTGTTTTTCTTTGTCTCATATTATGATAATGAATCTGAGACAAAGAAAAATAAAAACTAAACTGGTTTGAAAAAATTTAAACCAAAGAAAAATTTGAACCACAACATATATAACAAATTGATAGGAGGATTTCATGCTGTCCAGAGTGTCGTTAGAATTATTTTCTTTCTTTATGCCGGTGTTCGGTGCTACATGTAGCTCTATTGGCAAATATTGCGGTGTGTTTGGCTCACTTTTGTTGCACGATAAATACTTATCGGCTAAAGTTTGTTATCGCTTTGAAAATGCTAGGGTCGTTACATTTCTCAGGCTGTGATTTAATGTCTAAAGACTGGTGTGTAAGACTTGTGAGAAAGTGTTTCCCATCACAGATATAGGCATCTTAGATGCAAGTCTCAAAATGCTGTAGTCTACAATTCCACTGCAATGAAATCATGAATTCTTGAAATTATTTTTAGCTCCTTAGTTAGTTCTTTAGTTGAGTAGTGTGTCTCAGTGGAGCTAGGATTAATCTCTGCTGTTTTGTAATAGCGTTTAATTTTACATCCAACAGATAATCTGCAGCATGGTTGCTGTATTGTAAATTTCACATTTTTTATGCTGGTAAATTCTTACGTTCTTTCCTCAAGCAATGAATGAGACATATTAATGTCCTTAGGCAAGACTTGACTTGCGGTTCTTTGGCGAACATCCTCAGTTGCTACCATGTGTATATGTCTTGTACACGTAGAATGATATGAAACCATTCAGTTAAAAATGAAAAATTTGTCACTTTTGTATTCCTGGGAAGGATCAAATGTTTTTTTTTTCTCATTGGCTCTTGTAATTGAGCTGATAGGATTGTTGTAGTTTTGATTTGATGTTGTATGGTATTTCTTCAGAAGGCTTTTTTGTGATTTCTTGTGCATGTATAGTACTTTTTGACAAAAAGGGTAGCTCTTGTAGAGTTGTACAGAGGTGTTCTCGCAAATGACTCAATAAATAAGACATTATTTATGTATCTTGTACAACAAGCATGTGATCCTCGTGTAGTAGTATTGTGCCACATGCATTCAGATGTAATCTTGTGTGTCGCAGCAGGACGAAGCACTGTCAAAAAATTTTAGATACCTATGCAGTAATATAAAAATAGACAGGCTAAACATGACTCCCACTTGGTACCAAAAATGTATTTAAAAAGCCTAAAGCATAAAGATTTCAGAGAGAATTGCATCTTTAGATCACAGTTATGAATTTGTTCTCTTTGATGATGTCGGCCTTTTGATCTTGGCAGATTATCTCTCAAATTGATAGGAGGATTTCATGGTGTCCAGAGTCGATAGAATTATATTCTTCCTTTATACCGTGGTTCGGTGCTACAGTAGCTCTATTGGCATACATTGCAGTTTCTTTGGCTCACTTTTGTTGCACGATAAATGCTTATAGGCTAAAGTTTGCTATCGCTTTGGAAGTGCTAGGGTCGTTAAATTTCTGAGGTCGTCAAAAGTCTGTGATGTGCAAGACTTGTGAGAAAGTGTTGTCCATCACATATACAGTTTAGGCATCTTAGGTCTGAGTCTCAAAAGTGCAACCAACTAATGTTAATGCTCCTCCACATGATTGTACAGTACATGTAAGTGTATAACATAAAATTCCTATCTCAAAAAATTAAGTAAGCAACCTAATT
Source organism: Cladopsammia gracilis (assembly GCA_022457155.1). NCBI lineage: Eukaryota > Metazoa > Cnidaria > Anthozoa > Scleractinia > Dendrophylliidae > Cladopsammia > Cladopsammia gracilis. The sequence continues at coordinate 328,048 of JAJGOT010000074.1, forward strand.
CTTGAGCTTCTAAATTGGAATACATGTAAGTGCCTAGACACTTAGGGCATGTTTACATGGAGGGAGGGTGCCCTGGTTAACTGAGCTACCCTGGGAGAGCCAACTTTTCATGTTTGTTAAGAAAATGCATTCAAGCGTGTACATGTTAGAAAGGGTAACCCACCTTCCCGAGGCACCCTTCTAGGAGGGCTATCTTTTTGCCATGTAAACGGTTCGTGCCGGGTTACCCGGCTAGCCAAGGTGAGAAGACCGCGAAAAAATGGTGGTATAAAATTACCATCCTGGGGAATTGTTTCATTGTTATCCCTTACCAGTGATATCTGCTGAACAGAATGAATTAGTAGAGTGCAAAATAATAGCCCCAGACACTGAAAAGCAGCCGCTTGCAGAACGAATAATAAAAAAATTAAACTTGCCGCCAAAACGTTTCTTTTGTGCGCCATCTTGTTTGTTGTGCTTAGCGGCCACTCAAAAGATAGCCCACTGACTTTGAAGTACTGACATACCCTTTCAAAACCAAGTAGCATAGAACTGTCGGTATAGTTTGAGGCAAAACTACTTTGAGTGGCCTAGTGTCAGTGTTGTGTACCAGGTTAAAAAATAACCCGCAATATTTTTTATTATTGTGCATTCTTTTTTTTCAATTAACTTTGATTAATAAGTACATTCTATTATTGTTTTTCTGCAGAAAAGTATGTGCAAATGAAGGGGAAAAAAGGTCCAGTCGGTAAAGGATGCATAACAGGGCTAACTCACAAGGATAAGGGTACGTCCGATTGACTAATTCCGGAGTAGGAATATGCAGAATGGTCACAAAAAAATCACATTCTTTGAGATTTGGGAGCCATAAGAACATTTAACTTTTGCTACTGTCGTATCATAAACATGTTTTAACAGATTTGCAAAGCAAGTATACTTGAACAACCAATTCTCAGAGACTATTCTGTTTACACTTATTCTGGAAAATGGTGAATTGAATGTGCCCTACATAATGGCATTACAAATTCAAATATTTTGATTTGACAATGCAAATGTTCCTTACTTCTTACCGCACAAAATATCTGAATGATACATGTGGATTTGTGAGTGTACTGTAGGTTGTTTGCAACTAAACTTGAATGTGATGCTGAGTATGTGCTCGGTTTTCCTTTGATATTTGGATTTCATCTGAGAGGTGCACAGTAACTTTCATTTCCACAAAAAAAATACAAGATGTCAAGTTGCATACACCGAATTGAAGAAACATTGACCCGTGAAAAGCATAACCCATGAACGATGAAACCGATTGGGATTCTGGGTAGGCAGCATTGGCAAGATAGTAACATTCTATTTCTTGATAATCAAGATGTTTTCTTTGTTTGAGACATTTAAGAGCATGATTTATGCATCCTGTGTTAATATAATGTGTATTCTGTCACAGACAAAGGTTAAATTTTCTAACTTCCCAGTAAACCTTTGGGTCGCATCATTCATGGTTTATGCTTTTCACCCGACAACGTTTCTTCAATTTGGTGTAATATATTTTGAAACATCACCCATTTTCTCCATTCACGAAATATAGAGGCCTTTCAAAATACGTCACAATAGTGTTTTAAACAGGTTTAAACATCGTTAAAATAAGTCAAAAACTACTTAAAAACTATATTTCAAGCACGAATTTTCAATGTATTTTGAATACAAATACATTCAAAATAGCTTTCCAAACAGTTTGCAAATAGTTTAAGAATTGTTTTTTAAAAATTTGTAAACTGTTTTGATGCTAATTTTCCACTATTTCAAATACGTTTCAATATCGTTTTAAACAGGTTTAAACATCGTTAAAATAAGTCAAAAACTACTTAAAAACTACATTTAAAGCACGAATTTTAAACGTATTTTGAATACAAATACATTCAAAATAGCCTTCCAAACAGTTTACAAATAGTTGGAGAATTTATAATGTATTTTTAAAAGATTTGTGAACTGTTTTTAAAACTATTTTTAAAGGTGTTGAAACGTATTTGAAATATATTTTAAAACGTATATGCGGATCTGAATTCATCGAAACTACACTTTGAAAAGGTTTTAAAAATATATTTCAATATCGTTTTAAACAGGTTTAAACATCGTTAAAATAAGTCAAAAACTACTTAAAAAACATGATTCAAATACATATTTTTCATATATTTTTCAAAAATATATTAAAAATAGTTTTTCAAAATACATTAAAAACAGTTTTAAAATAGTGTTAGGTTTGGTAAGGGTAATATGATACTCATTACCTGTTTTGTGGTTCTTTCTGTCCATAAATTGATGTAAATAATCGTTAATATAATTGTATGAATACATGCCATCAACAAAAGTTACTGTTTCCCACGTTTTTCCACTATCAGCACTATATTTGATTATGTTGTTTTTGTATTCTTGATTGATATTGTGCCAAGAATATGTCATTGTAAGTCTATCTACAGCTATTTCATTTATCATATCATCTTGTAATTTTAAGATTGGATTGAATTTAATTACGAAATCCTCAGCTTTACTTCTTCCTACTTTCACTCTATTAACTGATGAAATATGAATTGCTCTTTCTGTCATTATATATTATTAGATTACATATTCTTTGATAAGATCATTGAGTTGCTGGTTATCTATTGCTCCGAGTTTGTTTAATATGTGTGCAATTTGTGAAAATTCGTCTTTGACACCATCATTTCCAGCCATTATTGAACCTCCTAGCAGCTCTAGACGACTCATAAGATCATGCGGATTGTTATAATAAACAACACCACTACCTATCTTTTTATATTTTTTGGAAGTCCTATGTATTGGTATTTCACTAATTCTATTCAAGTCATCGAATACCATTTTTGATAGAGGACTATATTTCTTCCTACTGTTGAACCTTTTGGTCAGAAGATCGAGTGTATCAAAATCAACTTGTTTATCATATACTTTTTTCTTATTTTGGTAGGCAACTAATCTAAGCTGACCATATAGTTTAGGGATATCAATGGTTAAATTTCCATAGGTACCAGATTCTGGGTTAATTTTATATGCATTTCTTTTTGTTTGTGTGTGAATACCCTTCCCTACTTTAAGAGTTTTTTGCCCTTCTTCTATTATACCTATTCTCTTTCTGTATTTTTTTAAAGTTTGAATTTGCTCATCATATTCAGCTATTTCATCTTTATTTTTTTCTTTGCTGTTTTTGTTGTAGATAAATGAGCCTTTTGTCTACCTAAATTCTGATTCATTACACCAGATTTCTTTAATATCTCATCGGCAATAGTCGGATCTTTTAATGTTTCAATAAAAACATTACCTGGTAGAGGCAAATTAGATTTTTGAATAAATGCTAATTCTTGGTCTGTAAATCCTTTGTTCATATCAGATATCATTTTTGGAGATTGTTCGCCGGTAGGGCCAGGCAATGCTAATTTTTGTACTTGTTCAGAATATGGTATGATTTGTTTTTTCTGATATTCATCTCTCAAATTACTGATTTCCTCAATTTCTTTTTCTAATTGCTCAGTAATCGGTTCAAATTCTTCCTTCTTTTTCTCGAAAACATCTTGTTTAGAAGTTTGTGTTTCTTTGATGACATCACGAACAATTTTAGTTATTTTCCCAGACTCGATTTTAGGAATAGCGATTTTCTTATAATGATCAATGTCCATATATTTATACATTATATAAAGTTATCTAAACTTATCTCAACTTATCTCAACTTATCTTTTAATATAACATAATTATATATATGGAAATTCCTAATTATGATTCAGGAAACAATCAAAATGAAAATTTCAAGCAATTGTTTCCATACATGCCAAGGAACACATTTCGAATGTTAATATGTGGTAACTCGGGGTCTGGAAAAACTAACCTTTTATATCATATGCTGATGAGTCCCTTGTTATAATATATATTGATAGCCTGAGCCTAACAGCGTCGCTCTTTGAACAGTAAGCCGATGATAAACTTAACTGAGGTGAAAGGTCGGAAGCACAAGAATAAAATTGACGACCGGGCCTATCTTTTAATTTTAGAAATTCTCAAAAACAGACTTACGCGACCGTTTGCACAGTACATTTAGACCGTACAAAAGTTCACAAAAACAACTTTTTCTCCGTCTAGAATAATTAGTACGACTAATTTCCAAATAAAATACACCTGCTGCTTATAAAAATTGTCCGAGAAACTGATTTGGAAATCAAAATTGCAAAAAATACACAAACATATTTGCATAAGACCACGCGTGTGAAGTATCCAAGTCTTGTTTTGTTTTGTTTACATAAAATCGCTTTTCAACCTATGTAATGAATGAACAAACACATAAAAATGGACAACACAATCTTCTTTCGAAAAAATTAATTCAAATCTCCATAAGTTTGTGTTTAAAAGCAAAACGCGAACCATCAAGAGGCCGAGATGTCTCCGGTGAAAGAAATCAAAACAACTGAATTTAATTGAGCGAGTGTTATAAACAATTCTCCCGAAAACTAGCGAGAACACAAAAAAGTCATTCACAGATTGATATCAACATAAATTCCCATCGAAAAATGTATTTTGTTTTACCTTTAAGTCCATCCACTGCTTGGAAATTGTTTAAATTTCCGCTTCTTCAGTTCTGAAACCCGAAGTGACAAACATCTTCCCGCATTGCTCCCATCCTCGAAGCAAGATTTTATCTCTGAAAGCTCTTCTATTTCCACTATAGCGGCTTCTGAGTATCCCATAATTAGTATCCCTGTCTTGAGTAACAAACCGCGAAAAAATTCAGGAGAATAACGACTTTAATTTAAACGGTTTTCTCCGCTAAAACACAGCAGTGTTTTCCCAGGTGACGTGAAAATTGCAAAGATCCCGGTGTGGCGTCATACGCGCATGTTTTGCGACGGTCTACGCGCCCGCGAGTTAATAGCCCTAAGCGACGGCGGCGGACGACGGACGACAGCGGCGGACACACAACGCGCCCGCGAAACATTCCGCTAGCGATGACCATGAAAAATGACGGCCATGGGTTCTATGGTTCTATGGTTCTCTGGTTCTATGAGTATGGAGCTGCGCAGCCGGGCCTTCGGCCCGGCGAGAGCTCCGCTATTACGATCAGATTCATTTATATGCGAAAAACCTTGATCAAGATAAATATATAAACATGATGGATAACATAAATGAAACCAGTCAACAGGTTGGTTATGATGTCCTAGTTTGTAATAATAATGATATCATACCAGTTAGTGATATACAAAATACAGACTTACAGAGAATAGTTATTTTTGATGACTATGTGTGTGAAAAAAATCAAAAGCAACTTATTGATTATTTCATCCAAGGGCGACATAAGAATTGCTCAGTTATCTACCTAAGCCAATCATTTTATAAAACTCCAAAAGATATCAGGCTAAATTGTAGTCATTTTGCAATCTATGATTTTCCAAGTAGTAGAGAAAGAAATTTGATATCACAAGAGCTTGGAGTCATAAAAGACCAATATCTTAAAGCCACAAAAAAACCATACTCATTCCTCTATGTTGACAAACCTATGAAAACAGTTAAAAGAAACTTTTTTGGAAATATCTAATATACTAATATAAATGGGTATTTTTAATGAACATTCTAAAACTATTCCATCATCAAATAACACGGTAAAAGTAGGCCCTCCGGGAATAGGTTTTAAATTAACAGAGGATGGTGATTACGATATGCAAGGTAAAAAATTAGTAAATATAGGACAAGTTACTGGTTTGGATGAGGTTGTCGATTTCAAATTCGTTAGAAATACATTCGTCAGCAAACATCTGCCGTTAGTTACAGGAAATCTGGACATGAAAGACCATAACATCAAAAATTTAAAAACACCGATTTCAGAAAAAGATGCTGTTAACAAAGAGTATGGAGACACGCATTATTTAAAGTTAGATGGAACAACTCATATGACTGCAGATTTGGATCTGCGAGGAAATAAATTAATTCTACCTGGAGAAATTGATATGAATCGAAAACTGATCACAAATTTGGATACGGATGAAAACAATGATTTCAGTGCTGTGAATATGATCACTTTGAAAAAATATCACCCTGATGCCCCAGCACATACACATGAAGTGACCAAAGATATTGATTTGAAGGAGATGTATAATGTTACTAATAGCAAACAACAAAATTTCAGTTATTATCAAACTCATTATGATTCGATTCCATGTTATGAAGATATAAGAAGAATGTTTTTATCACGAAAGGAAATTTCTCCAATGGAAAATAGACTTGATATGGCACATCATAGTATATTCAATCTTGCAGAATCAAAATATGGTGCAGAAGCTAGTACAAAGACATATGTTGATAATTCTGTCATTACAAAAGCTGATAAATCATATGTAGATTTTGAAGTTAACAAAAAAGCTGATAAAAGTTACGTTGATTCAGAAATAAATACAAAATCTGATATATCATATGTTATACGTTATATTATGGAAGACATAGATGAATCAAGTTCTGAAGAAAGGATTATTGTTACTGGCATTACAAATTATAACTCATCACCTCATAATTTTAACAAAAATGCATACGATTTAAAACTGTTAAAAATGAATGACAATCAATATATATCTCCGATTGCATTTAACATGTATCAAATACCAATAAATTATTACACTATTTGTATAGAATTCTTCATGCCCGATATAAGCAAATTTCAATCATTAAATTGCGTCTCAACTGTTTTAGGGATAAATAAACAAACAACTAAAAAATTCCCAAATTACATCAGATCAATTATCAATTTTAGAAAGGGAGTACAGACGTCTCCAGTATATTTAGACGTCGATATGCATTTATCAGGTGATAATAATTCACCTAGTCAGTTACCTTGCTACATGATTGTATATGGCATATCAGGAACACATTCAAACGTTTCTCCCGCAGTTTTTGATTCGATATATTTCATCGAAAATAATAAAATGACAATGCAGACTGATTTGGATATGAATAGTCACAGAATAATTGGCTTACCAAGCCATAAAAATAAATTCATATTTTTAGGCAATTATATGAAAAATAATAACAGTCATAATATCATATTCAACGGTTCAACATCGTTTATTGCATTAGTTATTTAAAATTAGTGAAATTATGGTTGATGATATTGGACGATAAACCGCCTGAAGGATACAAAAAAATGTTTATATTCATCGGTGGCACCACTACATTTGCACCTCAACAATGGAATAAAACATCAAATAAAATTTATTACACTTTCAATATATTATCATCAGTTATCAATTTCAGGGAAGATACAGTTGTACAAATCAAATTAGTATCCATTGATAGTGATTTTATATTTGCACCTTATAATTGCCATATCAGTGCACTTTTTGAAGAGTTTTAATATAATCAATAAATATACATGTCGAATTTGAAGCAAGCAATTAATTTTTGTAATAAATTTTTCACAACCCAAAAATACCTACATCCTAATACTAAAGATGAAATATTAAAATCGGCTTTAATATATCAATTTTTGTATGTAAACTATTTGAATGAGCCAATATCAATGAACCAAATATTAGAAAAACACCCTGGCATTGGATTAATAGGACCAGGTTCTTGTACTATAAACACCAAATACCAATTTTTAATTAAACATGCTATTTTTCATGATGCATTTGGAATATTTTACAATGACTATGAAAAGGGGCCTGGATACACATATTGCTGCCTTTCATTGCCTAAGAAAATAAAAAGATCTCCAATAATGGGCCAAATAAGTGGTGTATTATATTGTCTTCTTTCAAATCCTAAAATATAATTATCCAAATATATAATATAATGACTAAAACAGATATATTCAATTTTAATCACATAGATAAAAACATCAGCCAAGAAAAATTATCTGAAATCAAAGCATTGTATAAATTTTATCATAAACGGTTTTGGTGCTATAAGAAGGCTTTCAAATATTTCAAGAGATTGAATTTGGCTATGAATTTAACATCAGTTTCTTTAGTAGCCGCTGGTACAATAGCTGGTTCAATTACATTAAACCCTATTATTTTAGGAGTAATTAGTGGTAGTGGTTTATTGCTTAATACATACAGTGAACTTAAGAATTATAAAAAGAAAATCGAATTGTCTCATTTTACATTCACAACATATCAAAAAGTATTAGTTGATTTACGCTCATGTCTCAGAGGAAATCAATTCAACCACACTGTTTTCATCAATGAAATGAGACAGTTAGATGAAATAATCATTGATCTTTGTCCTCTTGCCGATAAATTTGAAAAACAGTACGATAAAAAATTCACTTCCGAGTAAACTTTTACGGTAAACTTTACTAACAAACTTTATTCAATAACTCATTCATAGGGAAAACCCCCTTTGCATGACGTATGACTTCCTGTTTTTTCTGAGAATCACGCAACAGGTCACCTTTTAATAATTTTGTTGATATCATTCTTTATCAATTCATAAACATGTTTAAACCAAGTCTCATAGAATTTTAATGTCTTCATTGACTTCGTTACTTTAATACTCTTGTATGGAAGCTCAAGCATCCTAAATAATTGCTTAATAACAAATTTAATACTAATCATCCGTTTACGGTTATTGTTAACCTGCGCTAATACTTCATTAATTAAAGCGAAAATTCTGAGAATATTCTCTCTATTATCATTACTGATTTGTACATGATTCTGTTGTGCTATATCACTGACAACGTTTAAAATATGATATTTTCTTATATACACACTCTTTCTCGTCATTTTATATTTGTTATCATGGAAATCAATATATGGAGCTTGTAAATCATACCCATTAACAACACCACAATTTTTACAAACATTCATTCCATTGTCATTAAACATATCTTTTTTATCACAACATGATTCAACAACTTCCGTATTTCTACCAACATCTGCTAATTGCTGATCACAAAAGGGACAGGTCGACTCTCCCATATTCTTTAATTCATCATGGATTACAGAATTACAATTCATTATATACTATTATATGAGATTATATTTTTATATGTGACTGTCACTAAAATCCAAAGAAGTCATTAAGTCACGGCACAATTGTGTCGGCCTACCTAAATAGTTCATCAACGTAACTTACAAATTCCTTGAAACGTTTCTTGTTCATGTTTTCACTGAAATACTCCTTCCCTTCAACTTCATTGATTTAAAAAAGAATCTGTCTGATGCATCAGACAATTCCTCATTGGTTGAAAAAATCATACGACTGTCTCATGACCTGAAGACAATAGCTATTAGTGATGACTCATTTCCTGTGACTTAAAACAATAGCTATAGGCGATGACTCATTTTAAAGGGGGTTTCCCTGTGTTTCCGAGAATCATGTCACGCAAAGGAAATCACGCAATGGACTAAACGCACCATTTTGTTTTTATTAACATATAGTTTCATTTGATTTTACCATTTAATATTTCCATTTTATTTTTGCCATTATATGGAAACATATAGTTTAATTATTTTATGGAAACATATAGTTTTCCAAAAACTGGTTTACATTAAATGTAAACAAAAAAACTGGTTGCCATCATATGGAAAGTAGTATAGAGTTGGGTTGGTATCAGATCAAAAAAATATATTTTTGATCTGGTGCCCCCAACTCTAATACTACTCACCTGTTCAGCAATCTGTCAACCCAGGCAATGACGAACGGGATTTAAGGAGCTCTTACACTGCACAGCCTCAGCAGAAGTGGAAACACAAGAGGTATGGGTGGGTTCCAAATGCTAAGAGGAATATTAGCTTGTTTGGAAATGAGTTGTTACCACGGTTCTATGACAGTTTCAAAGAGAGAGCAGGTAGTGACCCCAGTGTCATGAGATAACTGTTCATAGCAGAGAGAGATAGACAATACTCAATATCTCAAGATCGCAGGAAATTTGAAGCCAGCTGTGAATAAATGATATGTGACAATCCAGCTTGTGCTGGGCGGTTTTTTTGTGAGAAAATACCACATAAATAGGAAATATTCATAGGATAATTTTTTTCCTTTGATTTTACATTAAGAACTCTTCGATTTAAAATGGCAATATCATGTTTAGTATGTTTTCCCTTTCTCATGCGATTAAGTAGCTCTGCAACTTTTTTGGCATCTTTTTGTCTCATTATTTCTATTAATTCAAACTGGAAAAGATCTCCAACACATATTATGCTGATTCCACCAAATAGCTGTCTGGTTCCCATTACTTGTTGTAATCACAAATTAAGAAAATTGAACATACCACTTCCAACCATGGAGATTTCATCAATAAATACCGTATCTTTAGTTTTTTCAGTTGTGTCTTAATAGTATTAACAAGAATTTGGTTTTATCGACTGAGTCGATAAGGTAAATTAGCCACCGTAAAAAGATTCGAGAAAGCTGACGTTTCGAGCGCTAGCCCTTCGTCGGAGCGAATCAAGGGATTGTGGGTAGTGTGTGGTCTTATATAGTAGGAGGAGCTCCGCCATTGGTGGAAATTTTGTGACGTGAAAAACAAATGTAAATTAGTTGAATGAAAAGCGTTCGTTAATTCCGTGGGGTTTGAGAGTGCCGATTCGAAAGATGATTTTTTGTTCTAAGTTTTTACGGCTTTCTGTGTTGCCCTGGTGTAGGGAAACGCCACAGTTTGTCATGTGTTGCTTAGAATGGTTAGCAAGATTGAAATGACGCGCGACTGGTTTGGATGCGTCTTTGTCATTTTTTTCAACGTCTCGGAGATGTTCTCGAAAACGGTTGCCCAGTCTCCTCCCTGTTTCGCCAATGTATATCTTTTTGCAAAAAGTACATGTTATGCAGTAGATAACATTTACGGAGGTGCATGTAAAACGACGATGAACCGTGAACGTTTAAATGCGCACGCACACGATGCAACACTTGTCCTTTCATTCACAACGCCAACAAAATAACGGGACCTAAACGATCTATTAAAATCACTGATCGTTTTACATGCACCTCCGTAAATGTTATCTACTGCATAACATGTACTTTTTGCAAAAAGATATACATTGGCGAAACAGGGAGGAGACTGGGCGACCGTTTTCGAGAACATCTCCGAGACGTTGAAAAAAATGACAAAGACGCATCCAAACCAGTCGCGCGTCATTTCAATCTTGCTAACCATTCTAAGCAACACATGAGTAGTATAAAAAAGATTATTCACCGCCAACATCATCATTTCTTACGCTTTCCCAAACATAAACCCATGACACAAAGCAAATAAGCTAAAAAACCACACAACCATTTTGAGAAATAAATTATTATTTCTGCGGATATTAACATGTAATGTAAAATTAACATCAACGAACCAAATTCACCCCGTGTTTCGAATAAGCTGAAAATATCATGACAATTGCTATTTATTTTTTTTGAATTTGAATTGACATAAATCATCGAACCAAATTTACCCTCGTCTTTCGCATAAGCTATGATATTATTTAGCTGTTACGATTGGCAGTCATTTTAGTTTATTGCTTTGTGTCATGGGTTTATGTTTGGGTAAACGTAAGAAATGATGATGTTGGCGGTGAATAATCTTTTTTATACTACCGATGAAATCTCTCTCCCCAATTCTGGCAGTGGAAAATCTCCCCCAATTCTAGCAGTGGAAAATCTCTCCCAAATTCTGGCAGCGGTGGTGGAAAATCTCTGCCAAATTCTGTCAGCGGTGACGACAAAAATTCTCTCCCGGAAAGAAAATGTCTGATTCCGAAGAAGAAGAAATCGATTTCACTCCTGAAATTATTCGAGAAACCCTCACAACATGGCAATCTCACAAAAATCCCAGACTGGAACATTTCAAAGAAATCATTCGGCAAAATCAGGGGAAAAATCAAATTTCACTCAAAGATCTCGAATTTTATCAAAAAGAAATTCTCTCCCAAATTCCCCGTGACGAAATCACAAGAAAAAAAGTCAGGGATTTCGTCAAAGCTTCCAAATGGGAAAAAGTCAATGGCAACGATCACTCAATTTTTAATCATATAACAGGCTACGACGGAAATGATTATGAGCACCTGGAAAAATTCCTCATTGACGACTTTAAATATTTTTCACTGGCATATGATGACCTTCATCTCAGCAGAAAAAAGTTTCTCAATTGCAATCAAATTCTTTTCGCCCTGTTGAAGAAGAACGGTTTCAATCCAAATGAAGATGATTTCAAACTGCTCAAACTCCCATCCAGACGGGCGAAACAAGAAAAAATAATCCAAACAATCTTCAAAAAATGTCATTGGAAAGAAAATGGACCCATTTGAAAAAATAATTTTCAATGAAGCTGAGCGAAGCGAAGCGAGCGAAGCGAGCGAAGCGACCGGAGGGAGCGAAGCCAGTGACCATGAAGATTGTTCTACATGCTCAGAGGAAGAAACAAGAAGCGAAGATGAAACCCCAACAACCTCTGACGAGGAATTCATTGTCTCTGATTCAGAGATGGAGGAAGCTGAGGAAGAGGAGTGGGGAGACGATGAAATTGAAAAACTTTTTGAATCTTTTGCCAATCTCCAGGAGGAACACGAGATTCTCAAAAAGGAACACAAGATTCTCAAAAAGGAACTCCAAAAGCAAAATTGTCTCCTCTGGGAAATCCACGGGGAATTGAAAGAAAGCGGTGATTTGAAATCATGAATATGAATGGCAAACATTCATATTCTAACTTTTTCAGCCAAGTTTTTCCACATCACTCAGCGGAATCCAAGAATTGAATTTATCGGAATAGCCTTTCCATTTTACCAAGGCTTTCTTTTTCTTGTGATCGCGGCGAAGAACTTTTTCAATGCGGAAAACATTTTGCTCAGTATGCGACAATTCTGCTTCGTAAAACGATCCAGTGATTTTTTCTCCCAGCAGATCAACTAATTTATACGTTACAGGATTTGTGCTCAATATTTCATCAATCACAAATATCTCCTCTGTCCAGTTCGGGGTGAAACCTTTGTCAAATATCTTTCGCTTATATTTTGAAATTCTAACCCTGTCGCCGACTTTGAATTTTGCTGGGGCATGTTTTGCATAAATCATATCGCTGAAAAGATTAGCGAAAACCTTTTTCTCATTTTTCTGTTTGCTCGCCTCTGCGGGGCTCATCCGAATGCTCGAATGAAAACGACGGTTATATTTTCCACTAATTTATCAAGTTTATCAAAGAAAATTGTATTATTGTTAGCAGAAAACATCCGGAAGAGTTTCTCCTTCATGGTCCGATTCCAGCGTTCAACAACAGACGATTTCTCTTCATTTTCCGTTGTATACAATTTTACCCCATTCTTATCAAGCAGATCTTTCATTGTTGCGTTGAAAAACTCACTTCCTTTATCAGTCCAAAGCATCTTCGGTTTTCGCTTCGTTTTAAATATATCTCGGAAAGCATCAGCCACTTTTTGACCTCGCTTGTCTTTCAGGGGACGAATCCAACCGAATTTTGAGAAAACATCGATCACCATCAGCAGGTATCTGATCCTTTTATTCCACCTCGAAAATTTCCCCATCTCGACCAGATCAGCCGCCCAGATGTTGTCAATCCCATATGCTATGACTCGCCTCTTTGGAAAGCGCCGCCTGATTGGCCGGTGAAGTTCATTTGCCAGATTTTGAGCCCAGCCTTCACTCAAAATCTTTTCCCGTTTTTTGGAGCGCCGAGACCCAGTTTTTGTTTTGCTTGAATTGTGTTTCTCGCCAAAGCATGCCCCCACTGTCTTTCTTTCCAGGGAATGGCATCCAAAGCGGCAACCATTTTCCTGTCGGCTTCGTTCTTGCATTTGCGTGGATTCTTTCCTTTCGCGCAGACTGAATAATCAACATCGTGCTGCATAGCAACTGCGTCTGTTTTTCCTGTGGGCTGCTGCATAATTTCGAGAATTTTTCCCTTTTCATCAAATCTGACTTGTTTTTCGAGTGGGTTATAAGGGCCTGTATAATTATGCCCTGGGAGGGTGAAACCTTTCTTTGGTCTTGGCAGCTTCCCAATCAGGGAATGAACATCTAAAGCACCCCCATCCAAATCTGCTCGATCTGTCTTATATTTTCTGTTTGGCCTAATCGCCGTGGACAACTCATTCATCATATCCGCAGAGGTTTTGGCAAGAAATGGTTTCATCTTGTCCAACGCAAAATCCAATGCTTTCTTTTGAGTGTTTTTGTTTCGCAATAATTCACTGGCTCCATAACGACCCATTTCAACTGTCTTTTTTCCCAACCAAGGCAGCGCATGCGCAACGCCAGTCAGCGCAAGTTCACCAATGCCCCCACCTTGTGAGGGCCGACTCAGTTTCCCGATTTCGCTCTGCGGCTCGCTCCGCTCGCTTTCACAAATCTTGTTTTTTTGATTCCGCAGGAAGCGCAACGGCAAAACCACATCTTTCTGCCATTTTTTGCAGTCTGGAATCCAGTTGGTTTCACGCATTCAGTTTGTTTTTTTTCCTTCACGCAATATGATTTCATTTTAGAGGGAAATCATATAGTTCACCGTCTGAAACACTTACTTAGCATTATCAAATATTCTATTTTCCAATCCACTCTTTTAAGATCTTGTCTGCTTATGCCACTTTCAATGAGTTTTTGTTTTTTCTTTCCACAACTCTCGCAATGGGAGAGGAACATGGGTTGGCCGGTTTTGGTGATAAAATATTTACTTGGTTCAACGCATTTTGTCTGCTTTTTTTCCTTCAGGCAATATGATTTCATTTTTAATCGAAATATTTTTTTATGAATTTTTCATTCTCCCCCGAGTCAGTCAGACTGAGAGGTTTGAGAATATCATAGAAATCTTTCCCCTGCGACCATTGATGGAGGAAAAACAGGCAATAATACCCGCAAAGAACGCTGTTGATGTTTTGATACTGACTGCTGTTCCAAATCACCGGTTTGGAACTTTTGAATTCCTGGGGAAATCCCATCCCAAAAGAGTCGAAATACCACGTGAATTTCTGTCCGGGGGCGCAGCACACCCAGTGAGTTCCGGCATTTTTAAGCGAATCAAGATTGATAATGCAGGGGCTGTGTTCTCGGGGCATGGCTTCATCCCTGGCGAAAATCCCTTTGAAATTGGGAATTTTCAGAAAATCAATCCACTGGAGAAGATCAAGGTTGGTCAGTGGTTTGTTCACGAATTTGGGTTTCGTTTCGCTCACAATATTGCCCCGAGAACTGGGATGTTGTTGAATGGACTTTTCGATCCCAGCAGAAGTCCCGTTCCTTTTTTGGATTTTTTTCCCATCCCAATTTTTCGTCCCCAGGTTCCGATGAATGGGGGAGGTTGAAACGGATGCGCCCCCAATCTCGGCGCGCCGTTTCCTTTGGGCTGCCGGACTCTAGGAGCGCCTTTTCCCTTTGGGCGACCAACTCTTGGCGCTCCTTTTCCCTTTGGGCGACCAACTCTAGGAGCTCCCTTCCCAAACAAATTTTTCACCATGTCCAGCGCCAGTGGAATTCCGATGGAAGCCAGCACAGTTCCCAACAATCCGCCTGATTGTTTTGCTGATGGTTTTATCGTCAGTTGTCCTCCTGATTTCAGGGCAGCCAAAATATCCTGTTTCTGCTTATTTGTCAACAAATGTTTATTGTCAATCAGTTTCTGAATTTTATCTTGGGGAATGAGAAATCCGCCCGTTTGCCCGCCTCCCTTCCCGCTTATCTTTTTCACGACTTGACTCGCTCCTTCACTCGCCAAACCAGCCAATGCTGACAGTCCAAGTGTCTTTGCTAGGGTGGGTGCGAGGGAACGAGCCAGGGGAACAATAGCAGAGAAAAGACTTCCACCTTGCTTCATTACCTTTCGGATTTGCGTTTTTGATATCTTGATTTCAACTCCCTTTCCCTGAGATGCGGCTTTGGCAACTCGGTTCTTGACTGTCAGCATCAGTTCATCATTTCCGCGTGTTTGATTTTTTTTCAGCCTCAGGGTGATAGCGCAGTTTGCTTTGAATGCTCTTCCAAGCTTGCTTTTTTGCCCTTTCGACAGATTTACTTTATATGGGTGATATGTTGTCATTTTAAATGACAAGATATGTTTTTCACAGCCGCTGCGCGTGCTCGCCTCCCTTCGGTCGGCTCACTGCGTTCGCTGCGCTCGCTTCACACGTCACACGATAACCAGCTCATTTCCAATCTTATCAATTTTCACCAGTTCTTCATAGAGAACTATCGCATGTACATTGAAGTTTGCCGCTGCATCTGCGTTCAATCGATACCTGAATATCAGCTGCTTGGGATCTCTTGTTGGTTTTTCAGTTTGATAAGTCAGATTGAAATAGATCAACGGGAAAAGAGACTTGAAATTGGCCAGATTCAACTGCGTTCCAGTGTTATAATCATTTTTCCTCATTGCATAAGCCATGACATCCTGGAAAATCCTCACTTTGCTTTCACTGTCATACTCTGTTTCCGGGTAGAAAACTCCGTTTCCATATTCCAGCCGGCAGTTCGACAAGGATGAGGCGTTATCCGCTGCATTCAGCTTGAAAGTGTCCATCAGATAAGGGCTATCTTCTTCTTTAGCGTCATCATTGGTTCTTTTAAGATAAACAAAAATATGCTTAACATTGTCAATACTTGCGGATATCTGGAAGAATCCTGATGACTGCGTAGGAGCTGATTCGGAATACATCTCCCTCAGATATTTCCATTGTGTTTCTCGCATAAATGCGCTGACAAATTTGTCATAAAGAGAATCTTTCGGTGTCAATCTGGGGACCCAAAGCAAAAACCTATTCACAACAACTCTTCCATCATCAGTGCCATTAGCCATATGAATTAATTCATTATCCTGTTGAAGCTTAATCTCAAATTGGAGCTGCATAGGCACAAGCATCTTATCCTCCAACTCTTCGAAAAAGGAAAAGCGATTCAGGGGAATGATCGTGTTAATGTTCTTTGCACCGCCGCCTCCATCGTTTGCCACTGCTTGAGATTGCACCCGCCGAGCTTCAAATCCAAGATTCGTATTAGCGGTTGTTGCATCAGTATCCAAATACCAGAAACTGTTCTTGGCGACTGATCTGCTGAAGTCATCGGAGTATTCTAGCAAATTTTTAATAAAAGTAACGTTATGCAGATTATCAGTCTCATAAACAATCTTTCCAGCAGAACTAATCTTCAGGTGATTAATCAGGGAATGAGCGCCATTGATCACTGTGATCCTGTCAGCTGCTGCATACCCAGCACCATTCGCCAGTTTTTGAAGTTGAAATTGCACCTCGAAATAAGCATTATACCAATCATAGAATGCGGATCGGTCATTAATCGTGAATTTATAACCACTTTTTTGTTGATGTTGCCCATTAGCTGGAGCTCGGATTGTGTCATTCAGCTGGAAGCGCACTAATTCATTTCTTTGAAGATATTCATTCGATCGAAAAGCCATTTTATATTATTTTTTTCTTTTTCGGACTCCCTGCCCAGAGATCAACCTGTTCAATATGGCATCAGAACTTTCTCCCTTCGGTCGCGCTCCCTGCGGTCGCTCTCCGGAGGTTGACGCAGGGGCTGCTTGTGGTTGAGCTAGCTTCGCTCGGCTCGCTTCGCTCGCTGGTGGCTTTGTTTTGCCTGGTGGCTTCCCCTTTCTCATATTTCCCAGCTTTTTCATGATCAAATCACCAGATTTTTCAACTACTTTTTTGCCGAGTTTATCCCCAGCGTGAGAAATTCCTGATTCCAATGCTTTTTTCGCAATGGGTTTTGCGAATTTATTGAAGACGACTGATGCGACCTTCCTCATTGGTTTGAAAATATTGTCCACAATGACACCTGTTCCTTTATGCCGGAAGACAAACCGCCCCAGCTGGGGGTGATAATAACGAGAGAATTCATAACTTTTCATTTTATTTGTTTTTTCAAGATAAGCGAGAATGCTGTATCAGCCCCATTCAAATCAACAACCCGCCTTTTCCCATCGGTGATCCAGATCCGAATGGAGCTTATTCTGTTTTTATTCACAGGGCTGAACATCACTCTCATGGGTTCAAGAGTGAAACTATAGGAGGCCTGCAGAACAGATGTTGAAAAGGAGAAGATGATATCACTCTCTTCCCCATCCACAAGCGAATCACTTGTGAGATCGCAATGAACGTTCAACATATCAGTATCTTGACTGAGGTTTGGAACTCTGGGGCCAATGTTGACTTTGTCTTTCAGAATCTTTTTATCGAAACCAATGAGATCGCCAAAGTTGGATTTCTCGAGATCAAGTTGCCAGTTTTCTTCCAGCGTGATTGTTACTCTGAAAGTTGTGGGAGAGAAAGCAAGATTGATTGGGAATTTTTCATTCTTTCCTGGTGTGGATCCTGCGAGGGGGCCTGTTGCGTTTCGAATTGCCGCATTCAAAGTGGAATAATCCCAAACCCCAGCGGGAAAGGTGATATCGGAAAATGTTTTCCCACCGTCAGAGCTGAATCTGATCAGCTGATTTTTCAATGCCGCATTGATGTTATACCACGTAAAACTCATATTGATAATTCTGTTCAACCCAACAACATATTGGGAATTTGGATCCAAAACAATGGGCCGATTGAATTTTGTTGTGAAATTTTCTGGTTTGTTTCCCCCAGTCTTGACGGAAAAGGATGACAGGGCAATTTCTCTTTCGATTTCCATTTTAGAGTTTGAAATACTTTCTGAAAAGCTTCTCATGCTGGGAACGATTGATGACTCCCTCTTTCAGGAGAAGATCAAGAATACCAACCCCGGTATTTCTGATCCCCTGATTCGTATTCCCCGCGAGAATGGAGCCAACAATGACCTCAAGTTTCTGGAGGAGATCTGCGGGGTTGGAGAAAAAACGGATGGATCCACCTTTTTTTCTCCTGATTCCCGAACCTTCCAATGTCTTTTGTTTCGCTTGAAAATGTTTGATGTATTCACTCAAAATTCGGGATGAGTGGTCTATTCTGCTATGTTGCAAATTCTTTTGCTCTTGCGTTATTTCCCCTTTCTTGAATTTTTTGGTCCAAGATGATTTGTAGCCCTTCAACTGATTTCTTCTGTAGTTTGCAATGGTCACAAGACCCTTGAGATAATTGATTTTCCTCGTTGATGTGATATTTGGTTCACTGAGAGTTTTCTCCGCAGTATCATAATTCGTGAGGTCCAAGCTATCCAATATCTGATTGGCTTCATCTTCCTCTTCCTCTTCCCATTCCCCTTCATCTCCCGGCACAAGAGCATAATCGGGAGAGTCGTCTTCTTCATATTCAGGTGGATCTTCCCCAATCTCTTCCACAACTTCTTCATATGTTGGCGGCCCTGCTGGAATTTGCTTCTTGGGTTGGGATGGAACGGCCTCATCAAACAGGCCTTCGACATCCATATCTTCAAATGGGTCGTCGACTTCGGGGAGATAATCAATCTCCGCCGGTTTGGCTTTTTTCTTTTTCCGGATTTTCGGGAGTGGCCCCAAATTCGACTCAATCACCTCATCCAGTTTCGATGTGATGGGTTTGAATGTTTTTTCAAGTCCGATTTGACTTGTCTCTTCACCCAACTTTTTCTGGGTGATAGCATTGTGAACAAAGTTGATTTTTTTCCCCAAAGCAGATTTGCTTTTAGCCATTTCTTGCCATTTCAATAAACTCATTTTATATCCCAGAAACATGAATTCAGGATGTAGAACAAGATAAAGAACAAGATGTAGAACAAGATAAAGAACGCCATGTTCATTAATAAAATGAAGATTCCAAATTATGATTGCCAGGATCCAATCACGAATTTCAAACAACTTCACCCTTTCATGCCGGATCGAACTTTCAGAATGTTGATCTGTGGCCCTTCAGGATCGGGGAAAACAAATGTTCTCCTGGATATGATCCTCCGCCCGCTGCTCTTCTACGATAAAATTTATCTCTATGCGAAAAATCTTGACCAAACCAAAGATCAACATCTGCTGAAAACATTTCGCCCATTCAGCAAAGAAGCTGGGTATGACGTTGTGGAAGCATCCCCGGATGAAATCATCCCAGTTTCTGAATTGTCAGGGGAGAATCAAAAGCTGGTTGTTTTCGATGATTTTGTTTCCGAAAAAAACCAAAAGCCATTGATTGATTATTTCATTCAGGGTAGGCACAAGAAATGTTCTGTGATTTATCTTTCGCAAAGTTATTTCGGAACACCAAAAGATATCCGCCTGAATTGCTCGCATTTTTGCATCTTCGAATTCCCAAGCAACAAAGAAATTACGGCGATCTGCAGGGAGAACAATGTCAGCAAAGAAGATTATCGGAAAGCAACGCATGATCCGTTCTCTTTCCTGTATGTGGATAAGCCGAGGAAATTCATTGCCAAAAACTTTGATGAAAGCATTTAAAATGAGTTATTCAAATGGATTGCTGTCTGAAACAAGCACCTCCCAGGGAGGACGAGATGGAAAAGATGGATTGCCAGGAGTTGGTTTCAAGCTAACGCCGGCAGGGGACTTCGACCTGCAAAGGAAACGCCTGACAAATGTCGCTGAAGGAACGGGGAATTCGGATGCAATCTCAAAGCACCAAGTTGACACGCTTGCAACGCAATTGCGGGCAGATTCTCTCCAGGTGGATGGGTCTTCCCATATGACTGGAGATCTTGATCTCAGGGGACAAAAACTCATCAACCCCGGGGAAATAGAAATGAATCGCAAATTGATCGTCAATCTGGACACTGATGAAAACCAGGATTTGTCAGCGGTGAATATGGTCACTCTGAAAAAATTCCACCCTGATGCTCCGGCTCACACTCATGAAGTCACGAAGGATATTGATTTAAAAGAACTTTTCAACGTGAAAAACTCAAAACAACAAACATGGCATGATTTGGGAGCCGCATACAACAACCTGGTTTCTTATAATGACGCCAAAAATATCTTTCTCAGCCGCAAAGAGACGTTTCCAATGGAGACGGCTTTGGATATGGGAAATCACACCATTTTTAACGTGAAAGATCCCGAAGTTGCCGATCAGGGCGCAAATATGCGATATGTGGATGCCCAATCCGCGAAAAAGCTTTCGTTGGAAGGCGGAACAATGACCGGAAACCTGGATATGAACTCGCAACAAATCAACAATATTGCAACGCCAACTCTGAAGCGACAACCCACGTCAAAATCTTATGTGGATAATGCGATAGGAGGTGTGGTAGCCCACACGATGGAATTAGAAGAGAAGATCAAAAAATACGTAAATGAATCGCATATCACGTCAACCTCTCACCCAAAGGACGCATTCCGCTATCTGATGGAAGATGTGGATGAATCCAGCTCTGAACATCATATGACAGTGACTGGGATAAGTGATTTTCCAGATTCGCCGCATCATTTCAAAAAGAAGGCTTATGACTTGGAAATCACAAAAGATCTTTTTAATGAATACTCTGGGAGACTTGGATTCAATATGTTCAAACTCCCAGAGGGAGAATACACCGTGTGCGTGGAATTCTTCCCCGCGTCAATGGATGGCGTGAGCGTCAACGTTGTGAGCGCCAGTCTGAATATAAATCAGCAATCAACTAAGACGTTTTCGGGGTATTCCAGATCCATCATCCACATGCACAAATGGAGGATTTCCCCACCTGAATTTATTTTCCTGGATTTGAAATGGCGAGGCACTGCCGAGTCAGCTGCAGAAGGATCCGCAAAGTTGATCATATATGGCATTGCTGGTTCCCAACCTGATGTTGAAAGCAGCGTTTATGATTCCCCTTTCGTTTTCCAAGCGGGGAAGATGGTCATGGAGACTGACTTGGATTTGAATTCGCACTCCTTGTTGAATTTGCCGCTTCGCCCGTCAAAACACTTCATTTTTGCAAGATTTGTGAAAGGAAAACACGGTGATTGTTTGATCTTCCCAAATGAAGAGGAAGATGAAACAAATTATTGGCAACAATTTGGATCTGACTTCCGGATTTTGAATGTCACGGTTTTCATTCTTCAACGCGGTTCCAACCCAGTGAGTGAAGCAACCATCATCATGACAAGTGTTGTTAAAGGAGATCGCATCACTCGGAACGCAGTCAGACCTTCCACCAATTCATTTGGTTCACTGCAGTTCACCTTCAATCTCCATGTTGGGCAGGAAGAAGCTTTCTATCTGGCTCTCTCGGATGGAAATGCCATTCAAAGAGCAAAAGCGACAATTCTGATTGAAAAATGATTTTCTCCCTGAAAAATGAAGCGAGCGCGAAAACAAAGCATTTTTGCTTTCAATCACATCAACCCCGCAATTCGGGAAGAAGAACTGGAAGAGATCAAAAAACTTTTTCGATTTTATCACAAAAGATTCTGGTGCCTGAAACGAGCGCATGGTCGATTCAAGAAAATGAATCTGCTCCTGAATTTGACCTCTTCCGGCCTGGTTGCAATCGGGACGATTGCTGGAGCCGCGACTTTGAATCCAATCGTTTTGGGAGTGATTTCAGGATTGGGTTTGGTCGTCAAAACCGCGAATGAAATGAAGAACCTGAAAAGCAAAATTGAGATGGCGAAGTTCGCTTTCACCACCTATGAAAAAACATTGAGTGATTTGCGCTTCGCTTTGCGGGGAGGAAAATTCGACAGGGATGAATTTTTGTTTTCAATGGAAGCGATTGATGGGATTGTGATTGATTTGGGGTTGGATTTGGAAAAGTTTGAGAAGGAATGGGAAGGAAGATTTGAGTGATTTTTTCATTTCTGGGAAATGAAAAATCATGCAAGAAATCAGGGGAAAATTTATTTGAATTTCCTGATTTTATTGAATATGTCAACGTGAAATGTTCTTTCACTTTTCCTCAAAGATGAGACAAATGACAATCGTTTCAAGGGTTGAAAATCTTTTTTTCCCATCTTCTCCTCCAGTTCTGCTAGGGCTTTCTCTTTGTTCACCTGAAAAGTCACCCTGCAGATGATGGAAATGATTTTGATCAAGCAAACGGTTTCACCATTGTATTGGCATTCTTTTTTCTTCCAGTCCAATTCGAGATCTTCATCCGCGAATAATTCATTCGCAATCATTCGACAAAGTTCATCAAAAGATGAAACAGCGATCTTGAATTTTTCAAACCATTCCTCATCCATTGGGAGTGAAGAAAAATCGATTTCGCAAGAAAGTTGTGAATCTTCCGCTTTTGGTTCGCCGAGGAAGAATTTTTTCTTGTCCGACCTCCGGGTGATGGTTGAGTTTTCTTTTTTCAATGCATTTGTGATTGCGCAATTTGAGATTCCATATTCTTTTGCCGCTGAATTGATGGAAGTGAAATTTTTGTTTTTTTTCCCATCGGAGATTGAAAAATGCGTTGGTGCTGGCTTCGACATTTTCTTTGGAGAAAAAAAGGAAATAAAAAATTAAAATCCCATTTTATCTGGATAAAGCTCAATTTTATCCAATCATTTCTCCAATTTAGTCAACTGTGATTTAGATGAAATGGGCAGAAAGTTTTCTTGAATTTGAATTTTCCGCTGATTTTCAGCGAAAGATTTTCATCCCCGGAGAGATTTTCATCTCAAAATCCGTTTTCAGGGAGATTTTTCATCCCAAATCCATTTTTGTGGGCGTTTTTTCGTTCTGAAATCTATTTTTGGAGAGATTTTTCATTCCCCCGGACATTATTTCATTCAAAAAATTTGGAAAAAAATTTTTCCTCAAATAATTTGGGGAAATAATGTCCGGAGGAATTTCATTCCAAAAATCAGTTTCCGGAGAAATGTCAAATTCAACGAAATTTATTTTCCCTGAGTCAATTCAGGAAAAACATTTTCCAGAGGGGATTTTGAAAATCATTTTCCTTTTCCGGAGGGGATTTTGAAATTTCCCCTGAGTGGGTTTTGAAAAATTCCCCTTGAGTGGGTTTTTCAAAATCATTTTCCGGAGGGGATTTTGAAAATCATTTTCCGGAGGGGATTTTGAAAATCATTTTCCTTTTCCGGAGGGGATTTTGAAAATTCAACAGTTTTTATGCTGAGAAAAAGGGGAAATAAAAATTAAAATCCCATTTTATCTGGATAAAACTCAATTTTATCCAATCATTTCTCCAATTTAGTTAACTGAGTTTTAGCTGACATGGGCAGAAAAATTTCTTGGCTTTGAATTTTCCGCTGATTTTCAGCGAAAGATTTTCAAACCCCGGAGAGATTTTCAATCCCCGGAGGATTTTCATCCCAAAATCCGTTTTCGGGGGTGATTTTTCATCACAAAATCCGTTTGGGGAGATTTTTCATCCCCCGGACATCCCTTCATTTATTAAATTTGGAAAAAAAATTTGGAAAAAAATTTTCCTCCAAATAATATGGGAGGAATGCTCCGG
The DNA here is from genome assembly GCA_022457155.1 of Cladopsammia gracilis. Classification (NCBI taxonomy): domain Eukaryota; kingdom Metazoa; phylum Cnidaria; class Anthozoa; order Scleractinia; family Dendrophylliidae; genus Cladopsammia; species Cladopsammia gracilis. The sequence goes on from JAJGOT010000074.1 coordinate 352,282, forward strand.
CGAATTCAGGGGGTCAAATTCGTTTTTCTGGAGCAGATATTTTTTCCATAATTTAAATTCGTTTTTCTGGAACAGATATTTTTTCCAGAATTTAAATTCAAATTCAAATTCATTTTTCTGGAACAGATATCTGCTCCAGAATTTAAATTCAAATTCATTTTTCTGGAACAGATATCTGCTCCAGAATTTAAATTTAAATTCGTTTTTCTGGAGCAGATATTTTTTCCAGAATTTAAATTCGTTTTTCTGGAGCAGATATTTTTTCCATAATTTAAATTTAAATTCGTTTTTCTGGAACAGATATTTTTTCCAGAATTTAAATTCATTTTTCTGGAACAGATATCTGCTCCAGAATTTAAATTCGTTTTTCTGGAACAGATATTTTTTCCAGAAAAATCACTGCTCCAGAATTTAAATTCGTTTTTCTGGAACAGATATTTTTTCCAGAAAATTCAAATTCATTTTTCTGGAACAGATATCTGCTCCAGAAAAATCAAATTCGTTTTTTCTGGAGCAGATATTTTTTCTAGAATTCAAATTCATTTTTCTGGAGCAGATATTTTTTCCAGAATTCAAATTCGTTTTTTCTGGAGTAGATATTTTTTCCAGAATTCAAAATTCAAATTCATTTTTCTGGAGCAGATATTTTTTCCAGAAAAACGAATTCGTTTTTCTGGAGCAGATATTTTTTCCAGAATTCAAAATTCAAAATTCAAAAATTCGTTTTTTCTGGAGCAGATATCTGCTCCAGAAAAATCCATTTTTTCTGGAATAGATATCTGCTCCACAAAAATCCATTTTTTCTGGAAGGCATTTTCTGCTCCAGAAAAATCCATTTTTTCTGGAATAGATATCTGCTCCAGAAAAATCCATTTTTTCTGGAAGGTATTTTCTGCTCCAGAAAAATCCATTTTTTCTGGAATAGATATCTGCTCCAGAAAAATCCATTTTTTCCGGAGGGGTTTTGAAATTCAAAATGCATTTTCCGGAGGGGATTCATTTTCATTTTCCGGAGTGGAAAATTTCCCTGAGGAAAAAAATGATTGGAAAGAAAATGCCTTCAAATTCAAATGCGAAAAGAAAAAAACTGAGTGAAAGTGACGACGAAATTGATTCCATTGACCTGCTGATGGAAAGCTATGTGAATTTGGAAAAGTGGGTTGAAGAGATTGCCGCAGATATGAAAAAACAAACTGAATTGTTTGAGAAAATGATGACTGAATCAACTCATTGCAAATTCTGCGGATCTGCACAAATCTGAAAAAAGTTCTGCCTTTTCCAGAATTGAATTCTGGAAAAGATTTTCTCCCTGATCTCAGCGAGATCAAACTTCATCGTCCTCATTCTTGTCCTCAAACTCATCGAATTCTGAAGCAGCTTCCACCTTTTCCTCCACCAAAACTTCATCCACGATGCATGTGATGGCTTTCAGATTTCCGCAGAAAAGATGTTTGATTGAAAACACAACTTGCCCCCGGAGAGGAACGCCAATGAGCTCTTTTTGTCTCAGGATTGGCTTTTTCTTCCCATCGTCGCACAATTCCCAAAATCGACACGAGAAATCCGTGTGCTTGAGTTTGGAGGGATAAATCTTGGCATAAATCTTTTCCTGCTCGGATTTGTCGATTTTCACGAGAGTGAAATCTCCCTCCTGAAATCGAGCAAAAGACGGGGAAATCTCTTTGATTGCCTGCTTCTTTTTCATCGCAGCAGAGTTGAGATGTTTTTCCAAATCTTTGAAAAATTTGATGTTTTCTTCCGGAAGAGTGATTCCCAGAGAAAACGAGTCGCCTTGATGAGCGAAAATCTTGAATTTGGTTTGGAGTTTCACTATGAGCCATTTGTCATTGTGAAGGCATGGGAGGAGACAGAAAGAGATTTTTCCGGAAGATTTTTTCACGGGGTTGTCGAGAGAGCAGTCGGGGATAGATATTTTCGCGGGATTCATTTTTTGGGAGGAGATAAAGAAATGAATTAAAACGCGAAAATCCATTTTTCCATGAACTTGCGATCCTCTTCCGATCGGACTGGAAGAAAACCAATGGCCATGTCAACCGCTTTTTGGACGTTTCTTTCATTTTCAACCCCTTTATACCATTCCAAGTCTTCATCCGTCAAACCACATGCTTCTTTGAATTTGGGGTGAATCCAAGTTGCATAATTTTTCATTTGCTTGAGTGGGATTCCTGTTTCCTCTACGGAAAAGAAATCTTTGTCTCCGATTGTGAAAAGTTTTTCTTTGGCACTCATTTTATTTAGTTTTTTTCTTCTCCAATTCTCCAATGGCCCCAAGCAAGAGTGCTAATTTTATCTGGAAGGATAAATCGCTTGTCATCATCCGCAGAGAGAGCAGTTTTATTGACTGTTTCTGAGAACATCTCGTGGTGATGGCTGCGGATGAGATTCATAGTTCTCATTTGGCTTTCCCCGCTGAGAAGGCATTCTTTGAAGTCCTCATGGGTGATATGTTTCTTTATTGTTTGTTTTTTCACTCCCTTGCATTTCTTGCCACCACCAGTTACAAATAATTTGTAGCTGTATAATTTAGGGCGTAATCCAACAAATTCTTCAATTATTTTCCCCCCAGCTTCATCTTTCATGAGGCCGTTCACTTTTTTGTTCATGATTGCCATTCCTGAGGGGTGATCCGGGGGATAGTTGGATGTGTCAAACATCTCCTTTACATCTGGCTTCAGTTCCTGATAGACGTCTGCTGTTTCAATTTCATAGCACAAAGAATCAGTATCTGTGAACAACAGCTTAGCTTTCTCCCCGTATTTGGGTTTCATATATTCATAGTGAAATCTGAACATCAGTTCCTTTGATATTTCAAGAATTGACATTCCACAGAAAATTGGTTTGTTGAATGTCATTTTCTTCCGCTTCATATGAACAGCGATGAGATTCTCGTCAAAGATTGTGCTATGTTGATATGTGGGTTTAACCGCAAGCTTTGTCGCAATCTTTCGATCATTGACAAGTCTGATGTCAACTCTCTTGCGGATATTTTCCATTGTTTTGCCGAATATTGCGTTATTCATGAGTTTGAAAAAGTCTTTCTCGAAATCATTCTCCGCTGCTTGACGGAGCTGGATGTTGAGTTCGATATATGATTTCAGCCAAGGTTCTTCAGTGAATGATATTCCCCTGTGAATCTTAGTGAGTTTCAGTCCATGTTTCAGAGCTTGTTTCAGTGCTCTGTGATGGATAATATAATGTTTCTTATCTCGCAGATTGGGGATTAATTTCTCAACATTATTCTCGCAGATCACTCTCTCGGGGGCAAATGGATAATCATTATGCAAATCATGAAGTTCTTTGGGATATTCCAAATCCACTTCAAGCACACAGGGAATTTGGCGCCATTTCTTGAAATTTTTCATCCAGCGAAAGTTTCCCGTTGGAAGTGGTTGAGTCATTGCCCAAGAATAAAGGGAGTTAGCATCGAGATAGAGAATGTATTTCGCGGGGTGAGTTGGGTCATATTGACCTCCCATATATGGATTGTTCGCTTTTCCATGGCGATTTGAGATCATTGAAATTCCACCACGGACTCCCTTCTCGATGAACAGGAGCATATCTGGATCAATCAACAATTCAAGCTTTGCCCCTGATTTTTTCAGACCCGCGTCAAATGACAAACCAGGGGTGGTATAATACCACGCTGGATCTAGTTGATAATACTTCAGGCAGATATTACGAAATGCTTCGAAAACATCTGCCAGGAGCATCACATCCGTTTTCAAATAGAGATCGTGATATTCTCCTAAATTGTTTATCCCCATTTTATCCCAAACATTTTGGGCATGTTGATAGTCTTCATCGGATATTCCCGATTCATTAATTTGAGAATAGAATGCCTCCTTTGGCGGCAGTTGTGTTTCCTTGAATTTCTCAATGGAATCCATATAATCATAGGGATAGACTCCTTTTCTGGAAAGAAGCTCGGCTTTGTATCCAAATTCGTTCCTGGTTTCCTTCAGTTTATCCATGCCTGACTTTTTCAAATTATTTGCTAGATTCTCAAGAGAAGAAGCCATGAATTTCATAGAATCGATGAATCTCAGTTCATGAGTGATGTTGACCGTTTTACCCTTTTTGTTAATATATTCTCCAAGCTTGATCGCCTTTGAGAAGGATATATATTTTTCCTCATTGTTGGGGATGCATTTAATATCCCCAGGTATTTTGCCAAGATTTTTAATGAAGAGATGAGAATCATATCCCTCAAGATTATAAAAAATGACTGGGGTGAACTTTGGTTTCCGAAACTGCAGATTGCAACTGTTATGGGCTGCGCCACGATATTTTCCTGTGAAGTGGCAATGATCCCGCACCTTTTTATCAGATTCTTCGCCAAATTCTTCGTCAAATTCTCCCTGGCATATCCAACAAACTGTGGTTGCTTCATATTCTTTCTTATCTTCCTTGGTGAAAATTATCTTCTTTCTGAAGTCAAATTTCGTGTGAATATGTTTAACTGTTTCAATTAACTTCTCCACAAATATTTGTGCAACGTCGTCATCCACTGTTTTTGCCCGAAAGAGCACTGGATGGAAATTCAAATCAACCCCATCCATGCCAACAACCTTGAAACAAAAACCACATGGCGTGTGTTTTTGAAATTTATTTGTGAAACTGTGACCGTTCCCTGGGGAACAACCACTGATCGATTCAGTGCATGCTTCAAAATCAGCGTAAATCACAAATGGAACTTTGATAGATCTGTTGTGGTTTTTAAATTGCAAAATCTCTCCCTTTGCGGGCATTTCGACTTTTATCGCTTCAGTTCTGCAACACAATTCTTCATGCTTAGCTAGATGCGCTTCGTCATAAAAGTGATTGAGACAATGCAGGCAAAAAAGTTTGCGACCGACGTGATGATTAACTTGAGCTGAGAGAAGGCGACTCAGGCTGTTAACAACAGCATAATGTTGGATTTCATCTTTCTCAAAAAGCAGCAGGGTTATATGGCGTTGACGTTTTTTATGTTTTGAAATTCTCAAGGGATGAACCACTGATTCATACCCGAGAACATTAACGGCAATGTCGGGATTATTTCTTTCAAAACGATCTATTTCCTCCAGGGGCGTTGGAAATGAAATTTTATCCCAATTGACATCATCAGCTTGAGCTTTTAATTCTTTTGTAACTCTTTCAGGATGAATTTCACATGGAAAGAGTGCCCTTGTTACGGCCCATTTAAAGCATTGATTATCAGTATTTTGCATATTAATGAGGGCCTTCTTCTTAGCAAGAAATGGCGGAAGAGAAATATATGTGCTCCCGCCGAGAGGTTTGAATTCAACCAGATGCAATTCCAAATGATTTACGCGATCAAATTGCCAATTCGAGCCTTTCAGTTGGAAAATGGCAATGCGTTCAAGAATGTCTGCTATCATTTCATTTAAAAGAGCGGCGAGATCCGTCGCTGCGAGATTCAATTATGGTTCCGAATAGATTGGAGCATCGATCTCAATTATTTCCCCAGTTTGTAAATTCTGGCGTTTCATTCGGCAGGATAGAATCAGTTTGATTTTAGTGTCTCGATTAGCATTGAGAACAGTCAGAAGTTTATCAGAAACTCGCTGAAAATAACTTCCAGGGGTCAGTCCTTCCACACCGTCAAAGATGAATTGACGGGTAAAGTTTTCTAAAGCCGAAGTGATTTCGTGAACCCCTATTGGTTGTTGATAACTGTCAACTTTGCGTTGAAAATCCGTGATCATATTAGCAGCCTTTTTCGCCAGAGTTTGTGGCGCGGCTTTTAACCAATTCCACCATGACCGGAAAGTATTGGAAATTGTTTTCAATATACCAGGCTGCGGAGGAGGAGGTGGTTGAGTTTCTGGCGGTGTGGGTGAATCAATAGATGCAGTAATTAAACGTATAAAATCAGCCTTTTTTCTAGCGCGAGCGCGGCCGGGGATATATCTTTCCCTGGCAATTTGTCTTAGTTCCCTAATTGTCATGCGTTCCATTTTTCAGGAAAACATAAAATATTTTTTTATTTTATGTTCTTCTTCCCCGCTCAACATAACAGATCAATAAAAAAGCAAAACTGTTGGCCAACAGAATCTCTCAAGGGAACTCTCTCCTTCCACCACTTCTCCCCCACCCAGTTCCCTTGAGAGATTTTTTTTTTTCATTTTTCATTTTTTCATTTTTCATTTTTTCATTTTTTCATTTTTTTTGCCACTTAGGCTTGAGGCTGAACCAGCACTACTGCCGTGAACTCCCCGTCAACATCTGTCAACCTTCTTTCGAAGCGGTCATCGAACACGACTTAGCTCTACTCAACAACCCGACACCCTTTCTTGGCCTGCAGTATATATATCATAGCCGCGAGGGTTTTTAGCTATGATATATATACCGGGTGGTTGATAGGCATGAAACAACCAGCCCTCGCTTTTTCTAGCTGTTTCATAACCCATCCGCCACCGATATACCATATAGTTCGAACAACTCTTATATAATGATCAAAACCGCCACGCTTTCACATGTGGTAACTCTTTTACGCCCGCGTCTGCGCAAAACACAAGAATGGTTAATTTTATGCAAGCAGGTGGAAAGTGTAAGCAGGTGTTTTGCTTTCTTTTGTTTGTGTGAATTTCACTCTCTGCTTTCATCCTTTCTCGCCAGTATTTCTACGCGAAAACAAAATCTCAAAACCCCGTGAAATTTTCGCGTAAACTCACAGAAAGCGAACGAAATGAACGAAGTGAAACGACTCGGTGAAACCGCTTCAAATACAGGGTAAGTCGCTTTAAATATTGAGTTAATTTCAACGGTGGAGCGGTTCTTTTTCGGTAGTATAAAAAAGATTATTCACCGCCAACATCATCATTTCTTACGCTTTCCCAAACATAAACCCATGACACAAAGCAAATAAGCTAAAAAACCACACAACCATTTTGAGAAATAAATTATTATTTCTGCGGATATTAACATGTAATGTAAAATTAACATCAACGAACCAAATTCACCCCGTGTTTCGAATAAGCTGAAAATATCATGACAATTGCCATTTATTTTTTTTTGAATTTGAATTGACATAAATCATCGAACCAAATTTACCCTCGTCTTTCGCATAAGCTATGATATTATTTAGCTGTTACGATTGGCAGTCATTTTAGTTTATTGCTTTGTGTCATGGGTTTATGTTTGGGTAAACGTAAGAAATGATGATGTTGGCGGTGAATAATCTTTTTTATACTACTCACATGACAATCTGTGGCGTTTCCCTACACCCGGGCAACACAGAAAGCCGTAAAAACTTAGAACAAAAAATCATCTTTCGAATCGGCACTCTCAAACCCCACAGAATTAACGAACGCTTTTCATTCAACTAATTTACATTTGTTTTTCACGTCACAAAATTTCCACCAATGGCGGAGCTCCTCCTACTATATAAGACCACACACTACCCACAATCCCTTGATTCGCTCCGACGAAGGGCTAGCGCTCGAAACGTCAGCTTTCTCGAATCTTTTTACGGTGGCTAATTTACCTTATTTTCCACATGGCTCGGTTTCCTTTGTTCTCGCAGGGGATTATATCGAATATTCCCCGCCAATAATAAACTGTCTGAAAAGCTGGTGGCGGCTTTTGATTGTAACAGGGGAGTGCGGGGCTGAGTTATTCCCCTGCAGTTATTCCCCTCCAGTTATTCCCCTCTAGTTATTCCCCTGCAGTTATTCCCCTCGACTTATTCCCCTCATAATAGAATAACATAAACGGGAAGACAAAATAGGGCATAACAAGGAAAACACTCTAGCATCGGTCATTATTTTTTGTTTACATAAAAAGACAACTTCATCAATCTTATTCCTACGTAATTAACTTGCCGGTCGCGACCATAAAGCGAAATGTTAATAACATTATTCGATGGTATCGTACCTCGATTCAGGTTTCGGGTATTCAGTAATGTATGACGCCTCGTTTTACGCTTGAACCTGAATATGTTTCCGCCGGTTTCCCTTGGGAAACACACCGCAACCACTCCATTGTGCTTCGAAAGATGAAGGCGGGCAGTTGGGCCATGGCGAGACCACGAGTACTGTTCATACATTTTCTTCTCTCTCTCTCTCCTTCTACTCATAACGAAGCAACGTGCTCAATGCAAATTTGGCAAAAGCAAAACATGTTTGCCGTCTCGCTTCGTAATGTGCCGTGATCCCAATGCGGCCTTGCGGAATCATGCCTTTTTGCATTTGAATTGAACGGAATGTTATTGTCCAAAAAATTTAATAGTTTCTTTGTTTTAGAAAACCTCACCAATGTGTAAAATAAGCATTTTATCGGCCTTTCACTCGGGGATATCAGATTTATTCACCTCTGGTTCCGCCCTCGGGCTGCGCCCTCGGGCGGAACCAGAGGTGAATAAATCTGATATCCCCTCGTTTCAGGCCGATAACCCTTACTTATCGACTCAGTCGATAAAACCAAATTCTTGTGCTTCACCCCCACCGACGCAGCACCACAGTTTCTCTAGAAACTAACCCCATTCATTTAATAGTATTAAGTCTGTCAGGTTGTAGTGCACAGTTGTGAAAACTTCTATTCACTGGTAACTTGAATGTCGTGTGTAAAATGTTTTGCCTCTAATATGGAAAGCAGCTTTCCCAGTCGGAGCTGTTTTCAAAACTTTAATATCATCTGGATTTTCTCCTGCAATACTATTGAAATATTTGACTGATGAGTGCTTCATATGGCAATGATTCAATATTCCAAAACCGACAGAACAAAAGCCAAATCCATACTCTTGCATAATCAAGCCGAGAGTTTTTTTAGTTAGCTTAATCGGCAAAATCTTACCTTTCTAACATACTATTACATAATTATTTTTTTTTAGTTTATTGATTTTTCCTTTTTTGCACATAAAACAATACTACATAACAACATTACTTACAAAAACACTTACACTACTTACAATACTAATATTATACTTACATTTACATTGCATTACATTACACTGTTTATACTTACACTATTGATACAAACACTATTTACAATACATATATTCAATACACAACAAATTACAACACACTACTTAAACTATACTACCTATAAAGTGATACTTACACTATTTACATTACGGTACTAGAAACAACTAAAAGAAATACGAAACTACTTACAATACGATATTACTAACGAAAAGATACTTATGATACTAAGAACAATACTACTGCTACGATACTATACGATTACTTATTACAAATAGGTAAATTTAATGAAGTTACTTACAAATGTATAGTAACGATATTTGTATTTACACAGCTAGTTTCAAGTAGTTAATTGTTTAAAAAATTAGACCATTTTTTAGTAAAAGAAGGTAGTTTATTTGTCATAATCGCAATGTATTTTTCTAATTCAATTTTTTCGTTAACGAGGGTTATAAAATCTGTGAAACGGGGTCTTTTGTCATCTTGTACGAGGGTCTCAATGGGGGTGTAGCAAACACGGTACACGGTTAAAAATTTCCCGATTTCACGGTGCACGCTTAATTTTTCTTCGGTACGGTTAACTAAGATTAACATACACGTATTACTATTCAAAAATTCACAACAACAACAAATATTGTCCCCTTTCTAAAGAGTGGCATTGATAATCGGGGGCACTGACGATACTGACCCCTGAAATAATGAAAAAGCAAATCTAGTCAGTCTAATCAGGTTCCAGGCACAAAAAAGTAGTAGAAATGCAATTTTTATAAAAAAAACGTCTCCTGCAATGCATGTTGAAGGCCCCGAGAAAAACAGCCAAGGAAAACAACAAAAACATTAGTGTATTTTGGCAAAGTGGTGCTAAACAGTAAAAACGAATGTCAGAATTAAGACAATGAATTATTTATTGTTCATGTTATTTTTTGAGCATCTGAGAGCTATTTGCTTTTTTTTGATTGTTTCCATCATAGTTTAGTGGTCTCCCTCTACTAACTATGTTTGCATTCTTATGAGTTTTAACTATGGGCACAACGAAATATGTACTTACATTTCTAACGGTGATTAAACATCAAACTTTGCCCAGGCCTTGACTTGTCTTCCCGATCTTGTTATTACTGGCTTGTTTGTTACATAATCAGGTTCGTCATCGGAAAACAAACTATCGTGTGAGTCCGTTTCATATTCCTCGCCGAAATCACAATTTGAGTTGGATACCTGAGTTGACTGAGTTGCGTGGACAACTTCGATGGTACAATCATCAACAAAGCTGATTAAAGATACGCCCTCGGACACGGGTACATTCGGGCCTTCAGCATCTGTCTTATCTGGGAGATCTGCGCTTATTTCTTGATCACGTCTAAAGAATAATCTTGTTATAGAATCGGCTCGCTTTGTATAGACGGCAGGAGGCAAAGCTCCTGCTTTATCCTTTGTGGTCTCAGATCGGACAGTTCTTTGCCTCACAGGGCGAAAGTTGTCAACCCATCCCCGCATTGCATCTTCCTCCCTATTGGAGAGCGTCTTGGATGGGAGTGGCGACATAAACTTGATGTCACCGGGCAACATTCCTGTTTGGGGAACTGGATAATAGGACGCTGGATGGGTGAAGTACTTTGCCGCCCATTTAGAAACTCGTTTAAGAGATTCTTTTGCTATAGTGCCAAAGTCCACGGCGTACTGAAGAGTACTAAATGTCTCATTCTTAAAGTGTGACACTGCATGCAGATTTTCTACTTCAGTTGTTAACAATGTTTTGAAAACAACGTTGTACTTGAATTCTGGATTTACTTTTTCGAGATTTATCATAAGATTGGTCATACCTTTCAACAAAAGCTCAATTGAGGTCTGCGTTTTTTTGGAAACAGTTCCTTGAGGACCATTTGTCGACGCATCTTCCTTTAGTTGATTACTTTCCTTGACTATGTGCACTGTCGATTGAACGTATTGGTGTACTTTACGTACATTCGACACCACCAATTCTGGAGTCATTTGCGCAGGAGTGCTTCCTTTACACGTAATTCCAAAACTGTCATAAAGAAGCCCCAAATGATAAAGAAAGGACAAAGTTCCACTCATGCTAACTACTAGTTTTACTTTTCCTGCTCCTGCGTCTGTGACAAATATAGTGTTCGAAATACAGCAAATACCATGAGCTTGTATAAAACTACAGCATCGTCCAGTACCATCATCCTGTGCATCACATCCGTCGCCAGCAAGATGTACAAGTTCGTTGGTGTGTGGGTTAAATGACTTCACATCACGAGCACCGATGTCTGTGAAGACTAGCAGCTCATTAAATTTGGATACCCTCTTGATCTCCTTGCAACTTTCATCACCATTCTGGATAGCACATTCCATCAGGGTGGTTTCCATGCTAACAGAATATAGACCTCCTTGACATTTGTCGTTTTTTGATCCTGCAAAGTATACGTTTGATTCCAAGATTGTCATGGATTCCACACTTTCGATATGTGTAGGGTAATTTGAAAGTGTTCTCATTGACTTGCCCCTGATTGTCACACCATCTCTTTCGAGCGAAACTTGATGTATGACTCGTAGCCCGTCATCGGCTACCAATAGCACATCATCGCTAGCCATACACAGGGCCGAGGGTATTGGCGCTACAGTAAAGGTTTGAAAAGCAGCACCCCGCGAAGCCATCTAGTAACACTAAAGTTTTATATCGAATACATATTGATTTAGCTTTTCACTTACCGTTCAATTCACTTTCACCAGTAAGTAATACTGTAGTAATGATGGTAAGTTTGTATTGCGGCAGGGTAGATATGTCAAAGTTCTCAACTTTTCCATGGCACTTGCTTATACGGTACAGCTTCAATGTGTATTGGCCCAGACCCAAGGTTCGCATCTTATCCTTGAGGTCCAAAAAATCAGAAAGATGCTTTTCGAAAGCATTTAACGACTCCTTGTGCTCGTCGCTTAACAGAATTCTGGACTTATATCTTTCGATTGGCTTTTCTTGCCCTTGACTAAAGACACTTACAATGGCTTTACTCACACTCATCGTCAAGACTTTCGACCGGGACGATCAGACAGACTCTAAAATCCACCAGCCATGTGCTTATCTTGAAAAATGACGTCATACACAATGTGCATTGTTATTTCGTGTTCTTTGGGATGCCTGTGGTGATTTTGTCTATATATCGAATAAATGTTTTTTTCTGTCTGAAAAACAAACTAAAAATACCAAATAGACCACATACATAAAATAATTGTTCAGAGCTTAGGATAAGCTACAAACAACACGGTTATCTGAACAAAAATAATTCACGACACACGGTTAATTTTTTCCCTTTTTCACGACACACGGTTAATTTTTTGGATGTTTCACGCCACACGCTTAACCCCATTGAGACCCTCTTGTACTGCGTTAATGTAAAGAAAATATTTTCCAATTATGATCAAGTGATTTAGGGTTAAACCGGACGAATTGTGTTTTAAAACACCATAGATAATTTCGGTTTGATCCAAAGCAATGTTTCCTCTACATGAAGCGTTGTACCACCTTGTAAATTTATTCCAAAAGGATTTAGCAATTGGACATTCCACAAATAAATGGGTGGTGTCTGATCAATGTCATGGCAATAAGGACAATCGGGTTGCTGTTTCTTTTTCATCTTATACAGAATTTTATTTGTATATGGATATTATGTACTATTTTATATTGAAACACGGATAATTTTACCTCATTTGTGACACGAAAAGGAAGTGAATAAATTTTTTGTCTTTCTTGAAAGATAAAGCCGCTTTCAATAAGTCTTCTCTCGGCAGTTGGAGGAGGGAATTGCTGGTGATTGAGTAAAGTATTGTAAATTATTTTACATGTGAGCTTTTCGATTGCAAGTGGTACGTATTCAGTTGACGGTAGAAGACATTCCTGCTTTAGCATAGTTTTCCATTCCTATGGTATTGCAGATAGAAGGCTGTAATAGTGTAGAAAATTACTCTTGACATTGTATTTCTGCATGAAGGTTTTAAAAGGCATCAAGGTGTTACTTTCGTTGTCGAAAAGGCACGAGAGACTTTCAATGCCGACTCTTTCAACCAGGGGAAAAAAACAGATAACTTGTTTACTCGAATAAACTGATTATTCCATATTATTTGGTTTAGCACGTCACCATTTGTTTTCGGATTAGTGCTATTAATTTTCTGCCAGTGGGAAATTATATCGATAGAATTTTGGTAAGTTTTCATTCAGGGGTAGATATTGAATGTCATAGTTACACCGGAAAAGGAGATTGCCGCCAACGTTGGAAAATAAGGATAGTGGGATAAATGTCCATGGTCTTTTATCGTTAGCGCACAAGCGCTTTACCCAGACTATCTTTAACGCTTTATCAAATAGCGTAAAATCTAACATATTCAGTCCCCCCTCGTTCTTATTTTTAGTTATAGTCGTTTTTTTTTTTTTGAGTTTTGGATTCTTGTACTTCCATATGTAATCAAAGATTATGTTATTTACTTCATCAGTAAACCCATTTGGAGTGTCTAACACGCTGTAGATAAAAGTTAGTTTGGATATTACTAACGTTCTGACTATATTTACTCTTCCATATATGGATATGCCTCGAGATGACCAAATGTTGAGTATCTTTTTAAATTTAGGCAACTTTTCAAAGAATTTTTTTTCTGTGGCGAGTTCTTCATCATATGAAAAATATACACCTAAGGCGTAGACAGACTCGTCGCTTAATTTTAAATTTAGAATGGAATCCTTTCTCTGACGTAATGATCCCAGCCAAAGTATTTCTGATTTAGATTGATTTATTCGGAGACCAGAACAGTTTTCAAATTGTTGCAGCAGATCAAAGAGCCTATGTACAGACCGAATATCTTTAACAAAAACAGTTGTGTCATCGGCGTACTGGGTTATTTTTATAGAGTTATTTGGATCAATTTGAATACCTTCTATTTTCCTTGAGCGTTTAATTGCGTTGCTTAAAATTTCTACTCCAATAACAAATAAGATCCCAGATAGTGGGCAACCCTGCATGACACCTCTGCTTAGATTAAAATGTTTGGTGGCAAAGCCATTGTTCAGGACACAACTTGATATGTTATTATACAAGACTGTGATCCATTGTCTTAATTGAGGACCAAAGTTAAAAACTTCAAGGCATTTTTGAAGGTAGCTCCATTCAATAGAATCGAAAGCTTTTTCAAAATCAAGAAAGACCGCTACACCTGGAATGTTTTTCTTTTTAGTAAAGGACATCATATCTGTTATGATTCTGATGCTCTCACCTATATATCTTCCCTTTACGTATCCTGTTTGATTCGAGCTAATAATCGTGGGTAACACTTTTTCCAAGCGTAAAGCTAACGCTTTTATGACAATTTTGTAGTTGTTGTTCAATAGGGAGATTGGTCTCCAATTTTTGAGGTATTTTTTGTCTTTGTCTTTCTTTGGTATTAACGATATAATACCGCGTTTTTGTGAGATTGACATGTCACCATTCTCAAAGGCGTAATTAAAGCTATCAACCATGATTTGACCGATGGCATTCCAGAAGAACCGATAAAATTCAATAGTAAAGTCGTCGGAACCAGGTGTTTTATTATTCTTAAACTGTTTTAGCGAATTAGTACATTCCACAAGTGTAAGCAGCCCTTCGCAGGTGTCCGCTTCTTCCTGTTTGAGAGTATTCAGGCCGTCAAAAAATTGCTCGAAATTGGCAGATTCTGGACATACATTTTTAGCTTGATAAATGTCTTTGAAAAAGCGTTCCTCTTCTTCTAAAATTAATTTAGGTTCATGAACTATGTTACCGTCTTCTTTTGTTAATGAGGTTATGTGTTTCTTCTTGTAGTTCATTTTTTCCAGGTTATAGAAATATTTATTGTTCTTTTCACCGAACTCGTACCATTGTGCTTTACTACGTGTCATTGTTCCTCGTGTTTTTCTAGAGACAATCTTTGCTATTTCTTTTTTGACACGATCCATTTCAACTTTCGTTGCTTCGCTAAAGTTTGATCTAATCTTTTCTTGTAATTGGTTGAGTCTCATAAGGAAATCTTTTTCTTCGTTTCGTTTTTGTATAGCTTTATTTTTAGCGAAAATTATTGTTGACGCTCTAATTTCCATTTTGATCATTTCCCAAAATAAGCCTTTATCACTGAGGCTGCAATATTTGGAGATGAACTCTGGTATTTGTTTTGTTATCATCTCCGTATAACACTTATCCAATGAATTATTAAATTTCCAGAATCCGGGGCCATGCTCTGTTTCATTACTTTCTAAGGACATTGACAGGGTTATAGCAGAGTGATCGGAAAAAAATGTTAGGCACAATTTTAGCGTTTTGGATTTCGGACTCCATGCTTTTTGATATAAAAAGGTAGTCTAATCTGCAATAGATTTTCATGGATGAATTATTCCACGTGAATGCTTGTTCATTTGGATGTTTGCAGCTCCAGGTTTCAATAAAATCGTGAGTTCTCATTAGAGTTTTAATTTCTTGAATAACTGTTTTCTTTTGTTCGAAAGAACGCCCTCCGCGTTTGTCAATTTCATTCATAACACAATTTAAGTCTCCCCCTAGGACTACTCTTTCGCCGGCATATTTGTTTAAAACGGAATTCCATAACCCTCTAAGGAATTGCACCTGTTGAGTTTGATCATTCGGTGCGTAAATATTTAGAAAAACAAGTTTCTCGCCTTCTACCACTGCTTCAGATATATCTACCATTCTTGTCGCATATAATTTGTTCGATGTTTACATCAAGTTTTGGCTTGAATAAAATCATTACTCCTCGACTGTGGTTACTGCCATGACTTCCAATCATTTTACCACCCCATTCTGCTTCCCACGATTTTAAATTTTGCGCAGAAGAATATGTTTCTTGTAAAAATACTACATCCGATTTTTGCTGATGCAGCCATCGAAATATTTGACGTCGCTTGATCGTCTTGTTTAACCCTCGAACATTCAGAGATAAAACATTGAAAACCATACGTACGTATAAAGTAAAATAAAAAGCAGTTTCCAGTCAACAGATTTCATTGCGGGTAGTTGAGGCGATAAGCATGTGAAATTAGATCTAGCAAGAAACAATTATTTAGAGCAATCGAGAAACAAACTAATACAAACTAATACGACATACAACACTAAACATAAATACCTGCAGCAATTTCGGCGAATTCTCCTGTCTGAGATTTACCTAAGCCTTCCTACTGCTCTACAGAGGCGCTAAATAATTAACAAAATTAAGTAATGTCCATGATTCGACCGTAAAGTGTAAATTTTTTTGTTTCGGGTCCTCGGTAAACGACTTTGTCAATAATTAGCTTTTCGACGTTGAAGAAAGCCGTTTTATGATCCTTCTTTGCCTTTTTCAGCACCGGGTAAAACTCTTTTCTTATGTCTTCGACTTCTTTCGGGAAGTCATCAGCCACACCAAAACCTTTCCCCCTTGGCAGTTGCTTGATGTGCGATTTAATTTGTTGCTTATCTTTGAAGAAAGATACCTAGGCAATTATCGGTCTTGGGTGCTGATTTATTCTTTCCTCGCGTACTCGGGTTGGGATTCTATGAACTCTCTCGAATTCATTTTCATCAAGGTGCTTCTTTGAGATTTTCATTTCTTTGTGAAGAAACGTTCTCAGAACTGCTTCTGTGTCTTCTGGGGATTCTTGCTCATTATCGCTAATACCGAAGAATTTGAAGTGTTATTTCTTTTGTTGAAGCATTCTTGTTTGACAACCCTGCTTTCTAGCTCATCTAATTTACTATCTTATCAGTTGTTGCTTCCAACTTCGCCGCGGTCACGCTGGCATGTTGCTCCAAAACTTCAACATCTGCTTGTGTTAATTCGATACTCTCCTTAAGATCTTCCTTTTCCTTTTCGAGCTTTACTACTTGGATCTTCAAGTTTTGTTTTTCAGGCAGAACAGATAGCAATTTATCGAGCTTGCCTTGTATGTCATTTAGCTTCGTGTTACACATCACGCAGCCATATTCGTGTTGCTCGCCATCACTGAGGCCTTCATCATCCGTCTGAGATCCTCGTGCTCGCATTCTTTTTCTTCTTCGGGCTTCACTTTTCCTTGTAGGGTTCTTGTTTGATACATCAACCTCTTCATGGTTCATTAAGTTGTCCGCCTCTGTAGGCATCTTGGTTTTTATCGAGACGATGGTGGAGCTTCGTAGAATTCGCGACCAGGCCCCTATCCCATATTACATAATCATGACACCTCAACATTTAATACCCATTTAAAATTGAAATAACTCTTTCATAAATCAAACCGTAATAGCAATGATTCAGTATTCCAATGACTACTAAAATAGGGACATTAACGTTAATTATGCGCAAAAGTAAATCCATTGTATAATGCAATCAAATTAGGCTCCTCCACATATGCCGAATCTAATATAAATGAGCAAAAACAACATATTTTGCCAGGAGCCATAGTCACCGAAAGAAACCGTGAGCGTTGGCCCCACGCATGCAAAGCCATATGAAAGACGTCTTTAGCTATTTTTCGCAGAAATTGCGCCACCATTGACGCAATGAGAGCGCCGGCACCTAATACCTTACAATATTTGGCGAGAATACTTCGTATTTAGATGCAACCGTTCCAGTTTCTTTGCAATTTGGTTGGACCACATTTAGTACAACAAGACACAAATATGCGACGAGAGAGGCATGAAAATAGAACGCGTGCTTTATTTCCGATTTGACAGCCTTGTCGGATAAATGACCACAACTGGCTTCTCATTGGCTAAAATTAATTGCCGACTCGCTTAAGCTACCTGCTTTCCTGCCTTAAATTTAAGCAACTTTTCACGAGATTTCCGGTTGTCACTCGCTAAGCGACTTCACTTTAATATATTTTAAACGTCGATCATTCATATATTCCATAGGACCCGGTCTGTTAAATGTTGTTTGATGTTTAATATTTTTCTTGTAATTTATTCAGATGTGGATCGGCTGAAATATCTCTGTTTTCCGTTTTTCGATTAGTGGTACGTCTGTTAGCGTTAAGTGGCAGTCCCGCTAAAAGCGGTCCGCTCGATTTTGCGACCAAAAATAGTTTTCCTTTATTTTTTGCTGGTCAGAAGGCTTTGGTACACATGTTTGAAATACACAATTCTTTTTTTTTTTAAATTCTTTATTTTCGCCCTGCTACAAGCAAGAAACGAATTCAGGCCGTCTCGGTCCTTTCGACGGTACTATAAGAAGCAAGGGCTGACAACTGCGTATAAAAAGTAACGCAACAATGGCATGATCGAGACCAAACCGAAAGTTTAAATGCAACTGCGGATAGGTATTTCGCCGTTATTGCGGATCGTCAGCACAGTGTAGCAACAAGTTCGAGTAACTAACCTGACTGAGGTAGCACTTTCAATAATGTCCACTTGGTTTTAAACTCCGGATATGACCTCAAGATGGTATGTCTGTCCACGTGCACAGCTTATACCATACACAATGAACAAAACAGTTGAGAAAATCATGCCACTGTTGCAAAACTATCTGCCAGAGAGAACATGGCCAAACCATGATGATGCAACATAACGGATGTTTCTACGTAGCGCGCCTCTCAAAAAACATCAATTTTAGTCTCCCGATCACCGTCGAAACCCGGGTTGTGTGTGTGTGTGTGTGTGTGTGTGTGTGTGTGTGTGTGTGTGTGTGTGTGTGTGTGTGTGTGTGTGTGTGTGTGTGTGTGTGTGTGTGTGTGTGTGTGTGTGTGTGTGTGTGTGTGTGTGTGTGTGTGTGTGTGTGTGTGTGTGGGGGGGGGGCTCCCATATGAAAGGGGCGGGGATGCTCGTCGTCTCGCTTAGGGGTGTAAGTTTCGGATTTTGGTCTCGCTTAGGGTGTCCTGGGCAAAACGCCATTATCTTTTGCCGTCAAAGTCTCGTTTAGGGTTGCACGCGAAGAAACATTAATATAATATATTTGTCAGTGTTTTAAAATGGTCTCTTTTAGGGGTCAAAAAAAAACTTGAGCCACACCCAGATTGGTCTCCTTTAGGTGTTTAAAATGATGATGCAACATAACAGATGTTTCTACGTAGCGCGCCTCTCAAAAAACATCAATTTTAGTCTCCCGATCACCGTCGAAACCCGGGTTGTGTGTGTGTGTGTGTGTGTGTGTGTGTGTGTGTGTGTGTGTGTGTGTGTGTGTGTGTGTGTGTGTGTGTGTGTGTGTGTGTGTGTGTGTGTGTGTGTGTGTGGGGGGGGGGCTCCCATATGAAAGGGGCGGGGATGCTCGTCGTCTCGCTTAGGGGTGTAAGTTTCGGATTTTGGTCTCGCTTAGGGTGTCCTGGGCAAAACGCCATTATCTTTTGCCGTCAAAGTCTCGTTTAGGGTTGCACGCGAAGAAACATTAATATAATATATTTGTCAGTGTTTTAAAATGGTCTCTTTTAGGGGTCAAAAAAAAACTTGAGCCACGCCCAGATTGGTCTCCTTTAGGTGTTTAATTCAAAATTTCCGACGAGCATCCCCGCCCCTTTCATATGGGAGTCCCCCCCCCTCCCCCCCCCCCCCGGGCGTCGAAAGGGCCGAGACGGCCTGCATTCGTTTTTTGCTTGTAGCAGGGCAAAAATAAAGAATACAGTATGTTGACCAGTTTTCGGTCAGTACCACTTTTCGGTCAGTAAAAACTAAACTCGGATTTTCAGATCGCGATCGCTGTTTTACGACGAACGAAGTGTGCCGAAGTGTAGCCAGACATTCCAGTTTCCGAACAGTTCTTTTGTCGGAAAGCTGTTATTTATTGTGGAGGCGAGGAAGGCGGTTTCGAACAGGTAGGTGTGATAAAATTTGCTAAATTTCGCGTGTTTCACTGCGCAGTAAACCAACCACTCGTTGTAATTCAGCTCCTAGGGCACCGTATTTTAAAAATTATGCCAGGATATTCGAGGAAATAGCAGATTAGATATCAAATTTCTCAAATATGTATAACAATGGTTTTGGATTTTCTTTGTTGATAAACCACAGCGACTAAAAAATATTGTAAGTTTTTCACCCTGTTGTCTAGTTTCCGGTCACCCATTATGACAACTCTCTAACATTGAAAACCTGCAATATTTGTCGTTGAGTTCAGGGAATTATCAGTTTGAAAAACAAATAAATGGTGTTAAAATGCTAATATTACTGATAATTATACTTCAATACTCTGAACACGTTGCGACAAAACAAAGCCTAGAACTGATTTCGTGAAATTTTATTACACGCCGAGCTGTTTACAATATCTTCGACTTGTTTCTTATTCAAATTGAACAGCCTAGACCTTATGTATACCTTTATCTAATATAGTAAGCTGTTATTAAAAGTCTTTGATATAAATACTGATTTTGTAAGACGTGTAAATACGGATCAAAATTATAAAAACAAAACCGTGCGATGCGGCTCTATGTTTTCACGTTAACGTTATGCGGAATTTATTGATGGGATGAAATTAGCATTTTTGGAGTAATAACCATTAAATTTTGGTTTGAGTTGCTCTTAATTATTTGGGCAAATCTAAGCCTCAGTATTCGTATAAAATTTACAAAATATAAAAAATAGTAAATCTACCAATTTCTTCATAAGTGAATAAAATCCCTCTTTTGTCAGCTCCAAGTAATAGTATGGCGAGTGAACGATATCTTCTTGCCATGAGGGTCTCAATGGGGGTGTAGCAAACACGGTACACGGTTAAAAATTTCCCGATTTCACGGTGCACGCTTAATTTTTCTTCGGTACGGTTAACTAAGATTAACATACACGTATTACTATTCAAAAATTCACAACAACAACAAATATTGTCCCCTTTCTAAAGAGTGGCATTGATAATCGGGGGCACTGACGATACTGACCCCTGAAATAATGAAAAAGCAAATCTAGTCAGTCTAATCAGGTTCCAGGCACAAAAAAGTAGTAGAAATGCAATTTTTATAAAAAAAACGTCTCCTGCAATGCATGTTGAAGGCCCCGAGAAAAACAGCCAAGGAAAACAACAAAAACATTAGTGTATTTTGGCAAAGTGGTGCTAAACAGTAAAAACGAATGTCAGAATTAAGACAATGAATTATTTATTGTTCATGTTATTTTTTGAGCATCTGAGAGCTATTTGCTTTTTTTTGATTGTTTCCATCATAGTTTAGTGGTCTCCCTCTACTAACTATGTTTGCATTCTTATGAGTTTTAACTATGGGCACAACGAAATATGTACTTACATTTCTAACGGTGATTAAACATCAAACTTTGCCCAGGCCTTGACTTGTCTTCCCGATCTTGTTATTACTGGCTTGTTTGTTACATAATCAGGTTCGTCATCGGAAAACAAACTATCGTGTGAGTCCGTTTCATATTCCTCGCCGAAATCACAATTTGAGTTGGATACCTGAGTTGACTGAGTTGCGTGGACAACTTCGATGGTACAATCATCAACAAAGCTGATTAAAGATACGCCCTCGGACACGGGTACATTCGGGCCTTCAGCATCTGTCTTATCTGGGAGATCTGCGCTTATTTCTTGATCACGTCTAAAGAATAATCTTGTTATAGAATCGGCTCGCTTTGTATAGACGGCAGGAGGCAAAGCTCCTGCTTTATCCTTTGTGGTCTCAGATCGGACAGTTCTTTGCCTCACAGGGCGAAAGTTGTCAACCCATCCCCGCATTGCATCTTCCTCCCTATTGGAGAGCGTCTTGGATGGGAGTGGCGACATAAACTTGATGTCACCGGGCAACATTCCTGTTTGGGGAACTGGATAATAGGACGCTGGATGGGTGAAGTACTTTGCCGCCCATTTAGAAACTCGTTTAAGAGATTCTTTTGCTATAGTGCCAAAGTCCACGGCGTACTGAAGAGTACTAAATGTCTCATTCTTAAAGTGTGACACTGCATGCAGATTTTCTACTTCAGTTGTTAACAATGTTTTGAAAACAACGTTGTACTTGAATTCTGGATTTACTTTTTCGAGATTTATCATAAGATTGGTCATACCTTTCAACAAAAGCTCAATTGAGGTCTGCGTTTTTTTTGGAAACAGTTCCTTGAGGACCATTTGTCGACGCATCTTCCTTTAGTTGATTACTTTCCTTGACTATGTGCACTGTCGATTGAACGTATTGGTGTACTTTACGTACATTCGACACCACCAATTCTGGAGTCATTTGCGCAGGAGTGCTTCCTTTACACGTAATTCCAAAACTGTCATAAAGAAGCCCCAAATGATAAAGAAAGGACAAAGTTCCACTCATGCTAACTACTAGTTTTACTTTTCCTGCTCCTGCGTCTGTGACAAATATAGTGTTCGAAATACAGCAAATACCATGAGCTTGTATAAAACTACAGCATCGTCCAGTACCATCATCCTGTGCATCACATCCGTCGCCAGCAAGATGTACAAGTTCGTTGGTGTGTGGGTTAAATGACTTCACATCACGAGCACCGATGTCTGTGAAGACTAGCAGCTCATTAAATTTGGATACCCTCTTGATCTCCTTGCAACTTTCATCACCATTCTGGATAGCACATTCCATCAGGGTGGTTTCCATGCTAACAGAATATAGACCTCCTTGACATTTGTCGTTTTTTGATCCTGCAAAGTATACGTTTGATTCCAAGATTGTCATGGATTCCACACTTTCGATATGTGTAGGGTAATTTGAAAGTGTTCTCATTGACTTGCCCCTGATTGTTACACCATCTCTTTCGAGCGAAACTTGATGTATGACTCGTAGCCCGTCATCGGCTACCAATAGCACATCATCGCTAGCCATACACAGGGCCGAGGGTATTGGCGCTACAGTAAAGGTTTGAAAAGCAGCACCCCGCGAAGCCATCTAGTAACACTAAAGTTTTATATCGAATACATATTGATTTAGCTTTTCACTTACCGTTCAATTCACTTTCACCAGTAAGTAATACTGTAGTAATGATGGTAAGTTTGTATTGCGGCAGGGTAGATATGTCAAAGTTCTCAACTTTTCCATGGCACTTGCTTATACGGTACAGCTTCAATGTGTATTGGCCCAGACCCAAGGTTCGCATCTTATCCTTGAGGTCCAAAAAATCAGAAAGATGCTTTTCGAAAGCATTTAACGACTCCTTGTGCTCGTCGCTTAACAGAATTCTGGACTTATATCTTTCGATTGGCTTTTCTTGCCCTTGACTAAAGACACTTACAATGGCTTTACTCACACTCATCGTCAAGACTTTCGACCGGGACGATCAGACAGACTCTAAAATCCACCAGCCATGTGCTTATCTTGAAAAATGACGTCATACACAATGTGCATTGTTATTTCGTGTTCTTTGGGATGCCTGTGGTGATTTTGTCTATATATCGAATAAATGTTTTTTTCTGTCTGAAAAACAAACTAAAAATACCAAATAGACCACATACATAAAATAATTGTTCAGAGCTTAGGATAAGCTACAAACAACACGGTTATCTGAACAAAAATAATTCACGACACACGGTTAATTTTTTCCCTTTTTCACGACACACGGTTAATTTTTTGGATGTTTCACGCCACACGCTTAACCCCATTGAGACCCTCTGCCATGAGGGATGTGAACGAGGGAGGGCTCAGTGCAAGAGCTGCTGCCATCAAACATGGACTGAAAAGAAGTGCTTTACTCGATCGATTGAATGGAATAGTGGAATATGACCAACGAGCGGGCCCCCGTCCAATCTTGTCGAAGTCGGAAGAATCCCAATTCGCCCAATGGTTAATTGAAATGTCAAACCGAGGCTTTGGATTAAATAAGGATACCTTTAAGGAGTCAGTGAAGAAGTTCTTAGATAAAGATGGCCGAAGCACGCCCTTTCCCAACAATAAGCCAGGGGAGAAATGGTATAGAAGCTTTTGCAAGCGCAATCCTGAAGTCAAGAACCGAAAAGCAAGGCCGCTAGAGAAGAAGAGGGCTGCTATAACGAAACAGGAAGTAGACAACTGGTTTACAGAGTACGAGTCATTTGTTGAAGAAAAGGGGTTGAGCAATTCTCCATCACAAATTTGGAATTGTGGTGAAACTGGATTTGAGCTACAAGGTCGTGCAGGAAATGTAATCGGGCCTTCTAAAGTGAAAATGGCACCTTATCGAGTCCTATCAGGTAGCAAAGAGCATATCACCGTGCTCCCCTGCTTCCACCCTATTTCTTGTTTCCCGGAAAAAGAGTGCTCGTTACGTATAACCCACTTGAAGGCGGAGTACAAGGGGGCGTGTTCTCTGTGACGGAATCAGGGTGGATGGATACTCAGAGTTTTTATAAGTGGCTCGCTAACCACTTTATCCCCAACCTAACGCCAGCAAGACCTGTGCTATTGTTGGTCGATTCTCACGACTCTCACATAGACTATGACACTTTCAAACTGGCAGAAGACAACGGAATCCTCCTCTACGCTCTACTGAAGAACGCAACCCACCTGGTACAGCCAGCTGATGTTGGTCTTTTTGGCCCCATGAAACAAAGTTGGTACAAATCTGTTAGAGAGTACACCCAGAAAAATCCAAACAGCGAGGTCAACAAAAAGAATTTCTGTTCAGTACTTAAGCCAACATGGGAGCAAGTTATGAGCCCAGCTACTCTTGTGAATGCATTCCGTAAGTCTGGGATATATCCGATTGATAGATCTCAAGTCGCACACAGTTTAATTGCATCATCACCAAGTTCAGAACCAGGAGACAAGCCAACCACCGAGCAGGGCCAGATCGTTTCCCCAGCAAAGGAAGCTTTAAATGCATTTGAGGCTGTTCTGGATTCTCCCGTAAGAACGAAATATCATCGAAGGATCGAAAATGGCTACAGCTTAGAGGGCAGTCCAACGTACAAGACATGGAAAGCCTTGTATAAGTCAAGCAACGAACTACAAGACCTGGATGCCAAACAGTCACAGAGCACCACGCCCTTATCGGCTTCCAGCGCAGCGCGTCACACAACACCGCCATCAGTGCCAACACTAGAAGTAACACTTCAAGAGCAAGCATCGTCGTCTGTTCTCCGAGAAATTCTGGTACACCCCACAATCAAGCCAAAAGAGCCATCGAAATCGAAGAACTACAAGAGAAATATACCAAACTCTTTGAATGGGCCTGAATCGATGCAGCTTTTACTAAATGAGAAATTGAAGAAGGCAAGGGAGTTGAAAGATAAACAAGACAGGATGAAGAAGGCTGAACAGTTGAAATCAGAGCGCGAGAAAAAGAAGTTGGAAGAGAAAGCAAAGAAGGAGCAAAAGCAACGAGAAAGGGAAGAGAAAAGACAGATATTGCTGGAAGAAAAGCAAGCGAAGAAGAGGAAAAGGGATCATGCTAGAACTGGTCGGAAACAAGACACCCCGAAGAAGTTGCGGCCGTCTTGCGAGCGTAACAAGGGAAATCAAATTTGTCAAGTGATGGACAGAGACATTGAATTTGTTATGAATCATCACTAATATCATTTCAAAACAGTGCTTCCATGATACTGTAAAATCGTGAAAACAGCTGTATCACCCACTCCCCGGTTATAAGCCTCGCTTATCCTTAAAGACTTCGACTTTACGTTTTGCTTCGATTGCGTTTGTTTCAGTGAAAATGTGTTTTGTTCAAGTAAATTAAAGCTAATACGATAACTATATTGATTTTTTAGGCAGGATTTCAGGTCAGAAGCTTGATAATGCATGGACGAAATAAGTAAACCTTACAGAAATCCCAAATAAATTTAAATTGATTATCTATAATGTATTGTTTGTGTTTATTAGGATGCATTTCATAATCGTCAACAACGCAGTAATAAAAGGGTACCATGAGTTTCAAATTAGGCCACCACAGGAAATGATGCTGCCTGTTACTAAAGAATATGGGAATAAACACGACAAGAACGCTTGTTTAGTGTGGGTTCCAGAGATTGACCACATCCCCAGAGATAGGGACTTTTAGGCGCCCCAGACGTAAGCGAGATAACATGGTATGTAATGAGCCATTCAGGGCCGTGAGTGCTAATTACAATCGCAGCACTAATATTTTTAATGCATTTTATCTTAGCAAGCAGACGGGCGTACCATGTAAAAGTTTCCCGCCATGGCCAAACCAGCATTCTCCAGGTGGTGGAGCCGTCATTCCTTGTCGGTACAAAATTTGTGTGACAGGAAACCTAGAACCAGCGCTAGGAAGAGTAAACGAGGCAGTCACTGCCATGCCAGAGAAAACTGTTTTAAATGTAATCGTTAATTCATGAAATAAAACAGTGTTATGAACATATGATGCAAACACTTTATTATGCAAAGCGCCTGAAGGCGTGATAAATGAATAAAAGCATGTTAGCGAAAACATTGGCGCATTACTTCCAAATAAGTAGCTTTCAGTGAATCAGGTTTTACGTAAAGAGCATTTATTTGGATGGTTAAGCTTAAAATACAACAAAGAACCTGGATTGCGCATGAATTCCTATTCATTTTTTTACTTTCATCTAGTGACCGAAAACTGGACAAGCTGACCGAAAACTGGGTACCCTACCGTGGTCTACTAGATCGATATTTTTTCAAAGCGTATTCAACAGATTTGTAAGATATTTTTACAGCGTATAGTCAAGTCAACTAGCTGTCTCTACTGAAGAACACAAGACTCAAATGCTGAAGGGAAAAAAGTTTTGAATGTTATAATCTTAAGTGACCGAAAACTGGGCAACATACTGTATGGAAAAAAGAATTGTGTATTTCATAAATTTGTACCAAAGCCTTTTGACCAGCAAAACATAAAGAGAAACTATTTTTGGTCGCGAAATCGAGCGGACCGCTTTTAGCGGGACTGCCACTTACATGGGCTAATTACAGCCATGCTCCGTCACGCTTGACCAGTATTTTTGAAAATTTGAATGGATTTTTCAAGTTTACGCGTCGGCTTTGTAAATTCATTCCGAGATTCGGAATTCCCGTAAGAATTTTACCGCATTTTCGGAAACAAAGAGTAACAAAATATCATTTTATTTGAAATGTTACATATCCGAACAATATTTGTTTTTTTATGCGCGTAGCGAAGTTATTTTTCCGTTAAATCGTGACTTTCAAAGTGTTTTCCAGAGAGATTTTCAAGGTTTCATTCAAATCTCGGACGTTACAGAGAAATATTCAAATGTTCATTTCAGTCTTGTGATTACTGGTCACGCGTGACGGAGCATGGCTGTAATTGCTTGTTACTGAGGAACGATTTAACGCAGTTGTATGTTGTTATCGATATCGATGTGAAATGTTTCAGAAAGTGAAGCGGACATTGATTTTCCTTTTGTGGAGAGTTAAAAAAAAATGGATGTATAAGTTAATGTTATACATGAATGGATTATTGAGCTGACTCGCTTAACTTTAAGTTGGAAAAGCAACTCTTTTCACGAGATTTCTGGTTGTCACTCGCTAAGCGACCACATCTAGTACAACAAGACACAAATATGCGACGAGAGAGGCATGAAAATAGAACGCGTGTTTTATTTCCGATTTGACAGCCTTGTCGGATAAATGACCACAATTGGCTTCTCGTTGACTAAAATTAATTGCCGACTCGCTTAAGCTACCTGCTTTCGTGCCTGAAATTTAACGAGAGTTCAATTCAATTGAGCTGACTCGCTTAACTTTAAGCGACTTGGAAAAGCAACTCTGTTCACGAGATTTCCGATTGTCACTCGCTAAGCGACTTCACTTATATTTTAAAACATCGATCATTCATATATTCCATAGGACCCGGTCTGTTAAATGTCGTTTGATGTTTAATATTTTCTTGTAACGTCGTTTTCAGATGTGGGGGGCTGAAAGATCTATGTTTTCCGCTTTCGTGGTACATCTGTTAGTGTTAAATGGGCTAATTAAGTAGTTGTCAATGCTTGTTAAAGGAAAGATTTAACGCAGTTGTATGTTGTTATCGATATCGATGTGAAATATTTTAGAAAGTTAAGCGGACATTGATTTTTCTTTTGCGGAGAGTTGAAAAAGAAATGGCTGCATAAGTCAATGTTATACATGAATGGGTTATTTACGAATATATAGTAGTTCTGTTTTTTTTTTTTATTCGAAAGTCGAGAGTTTTCTATTTCCGGTATCATGTGTTTAGTAACTATTAGAGATTAGTTTTGAGTTTAAGAAATTAAGTGGTTTGTATTTGATTGCTATTTAAAGTTGATTCTTGGAAAAAACTGTCAATTGATATATATATTTTTTTTGTTTTAGGAGTGTATTGTACGTTACGAATGAAGTTGCGTGGTTTTTTTTTTCGACTTAACGTGTGTAGATTTTATCTGTGGTTGAAACCACAGAAACAATAAATCCTAGATAAGAAACAATCTGTCAGGCGATGAGGTCATAGCTCTAAAATTGGATCAATCAGGCAAATCGCGGGGAGCCGATAGATTTCCGGTTGAACTTTATCGTCGCTTCTGGGGTCTATTAAGTCACGATTTACTAAATTACTCTTTTAAACACGGATCAATCTCTGACACACAACGTCAAGGAATTCTACCTCGACATCAGTCCGAGTCACTACGGAGTTACATGAGAAGCATGCGCATGCTTATCAAGTCCATTGCAGTGTTTGCTTTCGAGCCAGTCAACACGAGTTCTACTGCTCTTAACAGATGCAACCCTTTGGACTAACAAGTCGCAAATCACCAACCGTGAGTAATTTATCGTTTCTTCGCTTTCCACTAACCTTTGTTTCCGCCAGCATTCCTTTAAATGGCGGACGAATTAAACTCATCTTCTGCGGTTCCACCATGCCCGCCGGGCAATATAACTGACCCACCGGGTCAAAAAACCAGTCTAGAAGAGACTTTAGCGAGCCTAAGCAGTAATATGGGAAATATGACGGACCTGATGGCTAAAATGTATGAACGCCTTGAGGAGAGCGCACTGAGCCAGCGCCCACCGGGCGCATCTGGCAAACGCCATCGACGACGGTCTTCCACTGAGTTGTCAGACTCCGAAAATGAGGATGTTAGGCCTCTAGAAAAATCTAGGCGAAAAGATGACGACACATTAAGCATACACGCGTCTCATTCGGAGGATGAAGTAAATCATCTTCTGAATAGTGGCCCACCGGGTTCTAGCCACGTCACCGACTCCGTGCAAGCTGTTGATGAAGATGCGCTGCTAAAAGAACTAGAAACCGCCTTACATGATGACGATAAAAAGGGGCCGAAAGTTCAACAGCAGCTCGCAGGTATCGCCCTTAAACGGTGGGGAAAAAAGCTACCAGCGGAAAAGATAACAGGCATTCTTGCTAAGCACGCACAACCAGAAAACTGCGAGGAACTAACCATTCCGCGTGTGAACCCCGAAATATGGGCGCCGCTAAACGCTTTTAAGCGAAAAGCGGACCTACGATTAGCCAACATGCAACAATCATTGCAAAAGGCTACCTTCGCCATGTTGACAACATGTGACCAGCTCCTGGCGGTAAAAACTAAAGTGGAAACAAAGGAAATGCTCACAGATAGCATTAACGCCATCGCCCTTATTGGGCATGTGGCGTCCGAATTATCTGCCTTAAGGCGCGAGCAACTCAAGCCTTCTTTAAGGCAGGAGTTTCACACCATATGTACAAATAACGCGTCTACGTCCTCCAATCTTTTATTTGGGGACGACCTGGCGAAACAAATTCGAGACGCAAAAGAGACCAATCGCCTTGGCAAAACGGTCGCCGGTCCTTCGAAACAATTCAGTGACCACAACAGAGGCTTCCGGCGAAATAACTCTTGGTCCAACAGCTACAAATCATCAGAAAAACACCACAAGGGTGGACCACGCCAGCCTTTTTGGGGGAAAGGCCACCGCTCAACCGGGAGAAAGAAACCTTTTCACGACAGGAACGAGACGGAAAAGAAATAATTGCCTCATTGGAAAAAATTAAGTTAGCGGTGAGTGAATTTACATCATTCGTAGAGTCAAATTTAAAGAAATATCTAATCCATCGCTGTGGGGCTTTTGCGGCCGGATGCATAGCGCATTCCTTAGGGGCGTGGAGGGAACTTACTTCAGATAAGGAAATTCTCTCCACTGTAATGGGAATGAAAATTGAATTTGATGTAACGCCCCGCCAACAATTTCTACCCACATGCAAGAGACCCGCCAGCGAGGAAGCTATTATCGATCTAGAGATAGATAAGCTCCTATCGAAAAGTGTAATTGAGCCCACCGGGCACAATGAAGGGGAGATAATTTCTGATGTATTCGTTCGCGATAAAAAAAGACGGCGGTCATAGAATGATTCTTAACCTTAAGAATCTTAACCAATATGCCAACAAACTTCATTTTAAGATGGACACCCTCAACACTATCATTAAACTAGTT
>JAJGOT010000074.1:387500-527500 GCA_022457155.1 Cladopsammia gracilis
TACGAAATTCGTGCGGTAAACTAACATTGCCCAAGCCACGCACCAATTATCTAATGCGTAGCTTTAACTATAGCGGGGCTCGATTGTGGAATTCCTTACCACAAGATGTAAGAAACATCAAGTCAATAGGGCAATTTAAAAGGGAAATAAACCGATTATTTCAATCATCGGTTTCCCACTCGGCAATCTTGTAAAAACAGTGAATGAAGTGTATATATAATTATATATTTTTAATTTTTGTCTCTTTTTAATATACTGAAGATTTTAACGAGTTTAAATAAAGTTATGTATGTATGTATGTATGTATGTATGTATCAACTCGTAGACCCTCACAATTACGTTGTCGAAAGTAAAATTTCGGCCCCTCGTTTAAAGCTGTTTGCAATAATATGTTAATGAGCGCAGTTTATGACTTGTCTCACTCAGTACTGAATCACTTAAAAGTGTTTATTAGAAAATTTGTAGAAAATAATCTTATTTACTGAAATACTATGCCATTTATCCTAAGAACGTTTACAGGTTTCAATCTCCAAAAGAAAAAAAATAAAGGTTAGTCCCGGCTCGGCCTGTGCTCAAAAATTCGACGTTATGGTGTAGAACATTTTAATAATACAATATACACTTTCTCGACAATTTCAAAGGCAATTTCAATTTCAATTTCAAATTTTGCAAACAATTTCAACGGCAAGAATCCCAAAAAGATAAAAATCGGCAATACAATGGTGTATTCCTTTGTTTTCTTTCATGCACTTAAAAAAAATTAAATAATATAGTAAGATTTTATTAAAAAGTTTGGAATAAAAAGTATTTTCATATCTATAATGCCTATTTCTCCTACCAAATACAAATGTTCTTTTCATTTTAAAAATCCTCAAATTAAAGTCTTTAACTTGCACTAAATGATGTGAGGTTTATTATACAATGTTGAAACATTGATACTTGTCGACCGCTTAGGACCTAGGAACGCGATACCAGAAGGGAATAATTACTCATTCTCTGTGTAACCAAAATGATGGAAAGAGACATCAATTTTGAATTCGTTATAATTAAAGAGCAAAACGTGAGTTTCACTTAAAATGTTAACGAACTCACCATGCATTTGCAAGAATAAATTCTTATTCTAATAAGCCTTATTCGTTTCGTCTCTGTTTGGGTCTGAGTATCTAAAATAGTTTTTGTTTGAAAAGCAGCGAGCCCTTAAATCACTGAAGTAAAAATAGGGCTGATGCTCCAAAAATAGAGAAAGAAATGTCGTTCTTACCAAATACGTCGCATAAAATATCTGCTTTAAGAATCCAGTTGGTTGACTCGTGAATTAGTACATTGTACTTTCACCAGTAAAGCAGCATTCGCTTATTCAAAGAAAAAATTGTCTACATTTTTGACATAGGACAGGGAAAAATTGTCAAGTGGCGTTTGCGTTATTAGCAAACCCTTTTTTTGTTGTATCACGTTTATGACATGTTAAGCAAGTATTAGCTGACATCAAGGAGAATGTCAGCAATATTTAGGGAGAAAGACTTCTTCATAAAACGGAAATAACTGTACGGAACGTGGTTTAAACTTTTCTTGCCCAACTATGATCTTTATGCCTTATAGTTTTATCAGAATTTAATTTTTTTGAGCTTTTAATTAATTTAAGGTCAGCTGCGTAGTTGTGACAGTTTTCGCTCGGGACGTCTCGGCTTGACGTTTTCACATGTGATCTTTTCTCTTACTTTTAAAGGAAACCCGTTATCTGGGACATATCCACGTGTTTTATAAAAGGACTGACGCTTAAAACCTTATGTTGTTCACAACAACAAAAAAAAAATCAGTTTAAAGGGTCAAAGGAAAAATTACGACTTTTTTTTAACCTTTTTGGAAGAGAGAGTAGATGTGCAAGATATCGTAGTTGTATTCATATTGTTGTAAAATCCGGTTCCAACTATTCCCGAGTCGGCGGTTAATTAACATCCTAAATTGTGATCATCTCAATGAAGGCTACTTCCCAGTGATCAAGTGAAAATTTTAAAACAGAAATTGAATTCAAATTTCAACAGTGGCACTCTTAAATAATTGATCACACGGGAAGTTTGTCGAAAATACAACATGATCCATCCTATTAGCTGAAAGACACACATAGTCTTTGAATTGCCATATTGTATGAACTAAAGCCGACAAAATATTGCATTACAGACATTTGCGATCTTAAATATTATTCGAAAGTATGAAACACCAACCTCAATAATCTATACAACAGTTAATTATAGCTTTAAACCTGGAAATAACGAAAGATTACAGTGTTTATATCTCGGCGCGCCAAAGGCACCGAGTTAAACTGGAAGTTCCGGTGTAGAAGCTACTAGAATGAAATAAATTAAAAGTGACCGAATGCTCAGATGCAGAGCTTGAACTCGAAACGTAAGCTTTTTCGTCTCTTTACAGCGGCCAACTTTTGTTCCTTATCAACTCAGTTGTTAAAACCAAATTTCGTGTTTCACTCGAAGTTAAGTTAGTTTTCCCAAGATCGATCGATCGATCGTGATCGTTTGAGAGACATGCATAGAAATTTTAGAAATGCAGTGTCTACTTACTTCAGGGGAAGTTTTTCTCTTTTTAGTTTTCTGTCGAGAGGCTCCCTGTAACCGTGACCACCAACCAGGATTATTCCTCTGACACTTTAATTATTGCTATAATCCAGCGTGCGTTAATGTTTTGAAACGATGTTTGTTTTAATGTTCGTCATCTGTATGTCATTTTGACGGATTTGCTTCTTTTGCTTTCAGTTTTAGTTCATTTATCTCGAATTTTCATCTTTTTAAACAGACTCAAAGTCAATATTACATGTGGAGTTTTTTCGAAAACGTCTTTTCGACGTCAACAATCATTCGATAATTTACCTTTTATAATATAAACATTTTAACCCTATTCAGACTGGGGGTGGGGGGGGGGGCTTTTCGAACCCCCCGTCCTGTAAAATTGTGATAGCTCTTACACCGAAATAGCTATGAGGCTGAAATTTTCTGACTTTTCCTAGAATTTATCTAGGGACATTTTGGTATGCATAACATGTCAGTGTGATTGACCATGTTGCCATGGCAACCGGTTTTTGACACATAGGTTTTCAAAATATTAAAATATGGTGAATTTTTTATTTTAAGATCTTGTTCTTTGACTTATAGTGCATTTTCGTGTTAAAATAGTTTTTTCTTGGGACTAGTTCTTGAAAGACATCAAAAATTTTTAACATCAAATATTTGGGGGGAGGGGTAGGTAAATTTTTGCTCTCTTTTACTTAAAGACAAAAATTTTTGTACTATTTATTAAATAACGCTTCTAAGTTCATTGTTTGGATAATAGACATTAGTTTGATACGTGTTTTATACATTCTGATCCTTTTCTCTTTTAGATATTTTTTAAATTTTAATTTAAACAAATTAAAAAAAAATGGAAATCCAAGATGGCGGATCCAAGATGGCGGATCCAAGATGGCGGACAATAATTTCAAAATTATAGTTTTATCGCCTTTTTTTTGCTTTTTCTCGCTTTACAAGTGTGTCCTTGTTTGTATTTATTATGTTTTAATATTAAAGAGATGATTTTACAGTTATATTTGATATTTTAAAAGATATCATCTTACCCCCATAGCTTTTAGTTCTTTAACTGAATTGCAAATTAATATTGCAATGTGTACATGACTACTGAATGAAAGCATTTGAACAGTAGTTTCTTCTGAAACTGATTATAACAGCTATAGCTTTAAATGAAATTTCTGCCCCTGGTTGAAGTTCTAATTGCCCGATTGTTATCAAGTTAAAATTACGTATAAACGTTAACTGAAGTCAGCTGGTCACTCTTTAAAATTTAATGCGCGTGGGACGTTAACCGACATGCGCCCATGGCTGAAAAAACATTACGGACATTTGCTGTCTAGAATATTTTAACGAACTGATAATTATTAAGTTTGAAAGCAGATCTATGTCCAAAATCGCTTTTGGATAATTCGTAAGGCGTTAAACGTTCTCTCCATGCAACGTCCCTTGTTATTAGCTTGCTTCGGAAAACCAGAGTAGGGTAACAAGAACGCGTCAAATTATGACTTGGGAATATTACTTCCACAAGACTGCAGTGAACTGGCATCTTCTCCTCCGTCGCCCTCTTCCTCTTCTTCGTGTTCTGGCTTTGTGGGCGACACACGCTTTCCTCTTTTATTATTATTATTTTTTTTTTTTGCAAATATTGCTCCAAAAACGGGGGGGGGACTTATTTGAAAGGGAGAGGCTTTACTTATTACTTGAGGGGGGGGGGGGGGGGGGGGGGTTAATAGAGGATTTACGTTATTTGTGCAAAAGTTAGTAAATCTTCACCACTAAATTGATCGACTTGTATTTCGGTTTGTTACTGCATTTCTCCAATGTTTTCTTAGAACCTTTAGGTTCGTGATTCGGCAAGGCAACACAAACAGGAAGTAGCGTTGACTTTTTCGTTTCACCACCCCGTGGTATAGAACCATTTTACCGTGACGTTATGGAGTTAGTTATATTCCCTCTTTTAATTATGGGACGGAGTCTTTATATACTGACTGACTCATGCGCAGAGCGGCGTGAGTTAAGGTTTGTCCTCCGTATTTCTCTTCTTATTTGTGTCCCATTAGTGCATGCAAATTAATGCACGCAGTTTAAATTCAATTGGTCTGATTGGTTGACACGCGACCTCGGGATCCGCTCTTGATTTCAAGATGGCGGAAAATCTCGGGTCGGTACAAAACGTGCACCCCCTCCACTCCTTTCTAGACCCTATTTGGATCCTTCTAGACCCCATCTGGACCCCTATCTGGACCACCGTCTGAACCCCTTTTTTTAATCAGAAATACACCCGATGACTTTTTAACATTGAAATCTACCTAAGACTGCTAAACTTCTCTGATCCTTCTCTGAAGGATGAAAACATAAAATATTTCAGCATTGAAGTGAAGCAAATAAAAATGGCAAAGAACCAAAAATTGACCCGATGTGGTGTTAGGAATAGGAACTGACAAACGTTATCTTTCCAAAAAAAAAAACTGTCTGATTAATAACTAAAATATCTGTAAAATAAGAAACACTTGCCAATTTCATAAATTGAGGTACACATGACCAGGGTAACTTAAATAGAGGATGGCAGAATTTGAAGATAGGAAATCACGACGATATACACAACTTGCTGGTTAATTTGACAATAATGTGTTTTGTTTCTTATTCAAGGCACCGCATTGTTTTGTTTTTCTTGCTTCTCTGGAATGCAATGTTGTTTTAAAGAGAATTTCATGCTGTGTACAGCTTTTTGTTGCAGATATTCTACATACGTGAAGCAATCAAGAGACAATCAAGATGTGTTACATGTGTCACAAGAGAATACACAGAGACAACCACACATCAACTGCTAGTTATCTTGTGTACTGTAATATTTAATTCCAAAGCACAAACTACTGCATAACCTGTATAAACACATTAACACAGTTTGAACCAAGGATTGTCTTCAACATTAAGGGAATTACCCTTTACTATAGCTACTATATTAAATGATCGACTGGACACTTTTGCTTTGTTACTGTGTTCAGTATGTAATACATTTTGCTCCAACAACCCATCAGCGTGTAGTCTCCAATGCAGTCGTTTTCAGGGTCGTCACGCAAAAGTGGAAATGTTGCGTGATGATTCTGAGAACGGCAACTATACGTATGAGGCTAATAAACATGAGGCAGTATTGACATTACGAATTGTACAGTTGTATTCCACAATGTACCATATTCGTGTGTTACAAGGGACTAGTTACAGAGACTTAACTAAGGAACTGGTCCCTGTGACAAGTTACACACACATCATACACACATCCCGTGGACCATAAATGACAAGGTCAAGTCACCTGTAGTGTTTGCACTAAGGGACTGGTCGTGACGACAGTCTGAGTTTGTTGTGGTTGATTTTTTAAATCTATCGTCACGGGGACAGTTCTTATGACGTACACACAACGGGACAAGCACAATTTGATCATGTAACTAAACCCTGTATGACGCGGACACCTTAAGGTGGAGCCCTGGGGAAGTACTCAACAAAGTATTGTACGGAGATCCCCCCGAGGTCCAAACCCTTACCCTATTATATATCGTTTTTTGACAACCCTTTCATATACCCTCCATAGAAAATAGTACCCCTTTCATATACCTACAGACGAAACACTGCATCTCTTTACTATACCCTTGAAATAAACTTATGGAACGATAACAATAACGTGCATCTGTTTGCGATATTTTGAGAAGCCCTTTTTATGTACCTAAATGGCGGTTTTCCTACCCTTTCCTATACTTCAACTCGTGAAATCCCTACCCTTTTATATACCTCCAGCCTAAAAAAAGATGCCCCTTGCGGGCGGAGCATCCCCGTATAGCCCATTATAGAAAGTACATCCTCCCCCCCGGGAGGCGGTGAGTTAGAGCTGGTCCTGAGAGAGTCCGGTTTAAACAAAGTTCACTGTTCTCTGGTGCAGTTTATTGTGCACGTCTTTAAAATACCTCTTACAGACCAAGAGAACCTCGCTTATCGATGTAGCTTCATTTTTTTCCCTTTTGAACTATTTTTGCCGTATGGATGTCAGTACAACAAATTTGTGAGCCAGTTGATAAGGAAAGTCTATAATGATGTCACAATTTCACACAAAATATTTAATTTTGCAAGCCGTAAAAGTACAATACTCGTCCCAGAGGTCCCATTGCCTAAACGATGTCTTGCAATATCTTAGATATTGTGGAGATCAGCAGAAAACACTGTTTGCTGGGTGGTGTTACGCAGCAAACCTACGTAGGTGGTTCCACCTACTTGTGCCTCCTAATGTGCATTAACCATTTAACTGAAAGCTAGTACAGTCGAATCTCCCAGATACGGACACCAAAGGGACCGACCAAGTATCCCCATTAAAGAGGTGTCCGTATTACAGAGAAAGATGATCTATGTGTTTTGGTATCTTTGGGACCAATAGAACTGTCCGCACTAGAGAGGTATCCACATAATAAAAGTAGAGATTGTATGAATTTTTGAAGTCTTTGGGACCAAGTGAACTGTCAGTGAGGTGTCCGTATTATAGAGATAGGGATTGTATGAATTTTGGTATCTTTGGGACCAAGTGAACTGTCCACAATAGAAAGGTGTCCATATTATAGAGTTAGGGATTGTGTGAATTACTGTATTTTTGGGACCAAGTGAACTGTCATTAATACAGAGGTGTCCGTATTATAGAGGTAGGGATTGTATGAATTTTGGTATCTTTGGGACCAAGTGAACTGTCCACAATAGAAAGGTGTCCATATTATAGAGTTAAGGATTGTGTGAATTACCGTATTTTTGGGACCAAGTGAACTGTCATTAATACAGAGGTGTCCATATTATAGAGATAGGGATTGTATGAATTTGTGTATCTTCTGGACCAAGAGAACTGTCCGTAATAGAGAGGTTTCCGCATTATGGAGGTGTCCGTAAGGAGAGGTAGTTTTTTTTTTTATTGTCAGCCAAGCTTGGCCAGTAGTGCCAGCATTTTTTGGGTGGGCGGCTGATTAATTTTAAATTTGTTTCGCGTTTAGACACAAATTGTCGGGGCCTTGAAAAAATAGAAGGGGACAGCTGGGGGGCGGAAAAGACGCCGAGTATTTTTTCTTTCCCCTCATGACTCCCACTACCTTAGCGGCATATTTTGACTAGTCCCAAACCGTGGTTCAGCTTAACACTTGTTCGCCCCCAAAATACGCCTTCTTAGTCCTAGGTTTATAAGACGTTATAAGTATTAGTCAAGTGTTATTAGCAATGCCCAAGGGTTGTTTGGCTTGAGTAGCCCAAGTTGTCAAGTAACTTAAAGGGGCAGTGTCCACGAGGATTTTGACCATTTTGGGTCAAAACCATACTGCAATACCTTTACTTATTTACAAAATAATACTAATACACCAAGAGAAAGAAATCAACCAATTATTGAAAGAGGAACAAATCTTGGTTTGTTTTAGGCTTGGAATCGAAAATGTGCGAACTTGACATTTAGACACAGTCCGTCTATGAACTAGATACACTTATCGACAGTTTTTGTACACTAAGGTGATAGAGTGATTTCCTTAGACCGTGAAACAGTTTCTAGTAGTGAGAGTGAAATCATGAGACACAAAGAAAAACAAAGGAAACAAGATCTACTAACCTCTATTAGTGTACTAACTATTTCACGGTCTGAGGAAAATCACTCTAATTTGTCAACACGACTGCACTATTAGTGTTCGGTTTCTGTTAATATAAAAACATCTCTTTGGGTTTTGAAATGACACAAATCCCCGTGGCACTATCCCCTTTAACTTGGCATATATTTAGTCTAAAACCAAAAACTCTGTCAAACCTTCCTTGCTTTCAAACTGAAACGTTTTTCTTTATTCTGACATTGAAATTCAAATTCACAAGCATTCGCAATATAAATTGTAGTTTAGAGCTGTTTTGAAGTACATGTTTTAAAAACACTGAACCAATCAGTACTCGAAGCAAATACTTGTAGCTATCAAGCAAATCATGGTTTGTTTGTATCGGGGGGTTTTTGACAATCAAAAACATCATTGTAAACCGCGCAAATATAACTGGACTATCCTGTACTAAAGCATTCGGTTATCCTCGTTGCTTGACGACAACAACATTTATATACCCGGGTACTTTCACAGACCCGAGTAAAACTGAATATAAGGTATATTTATTAAGTTTTCTTTTTGAGGGAACTGCACCACAATGAAGAATAAACTATCGTTTAGTTTTACACAAAATGAATCAAAAATTGATCGCTAAATTATTCCTTTTCGGGATTTGGTATATAATAATTTATTTTTGTATATAACTACAAATAGTTCGTTATCCTTGGTGATGCTAAATTATTAAAACGAAATGGAAAAAGGTAAATAAATAGAATGGTACAAGATACGTTCTTTTGCCCTGTTCGTGCCACCTTAGGTCTTAATTGTTTTAG
The DNA here is from genome assembly GCA_022457155.1 of Cladopsammia gracilis. Taxonomy (NCBI): domain Eukaryota; kingdom Metazoa; phylum Cnidaria; class Anthozoa; order Scleractinia; family Dendrophylliidae; genus Cladopsammia; species Cladopsammia gracilis. The sequence goes on from JAJGOT010000074.1 coordinate 396,498, forward strand.
GTATTGGGGAGCGGGGATGATAGTTATTTTTTCTTCAGTATCGTAGTGGGGGAGGGAAGTCTAATTGTTAACCATTTCTTTCCCGTTTCGCAACTATGCGCCTCCCCCTCCTGCTAATTATTGCACAGTCCCTAAATGGCAAGGAAAGCGGTACAACTTGAATGAAAACCAGTCAAAACCCGTTGAGATTCTGACCTTAAACACGAAGTTCCGGTATAAAAGGTTTAGCTCCTCCCCCATTTCACACCCTTTGGGGTGTGAAATGCAAATTTAGGCGTCTTTCAGTCACAAAACGTGGTTAACTTGCGCGCCCTTTGAAAATAATTTGCTTCAAAAATCTGATAAAACCAAGGTTTTACCTAAGCTAAAAAAGAAATAGAAGTTCATAAAGACTTCTGATATAGCTTTCATAAAGTTTTTCCAAATTGTTAGCAATGGTCTTAGTAATGACGCATGTTATTTGTCAGTTGTTTATGCTTCAGTGGTTGATTGACGACTGGAGGTGAGAATGGCCAGGCCAAGCTCCTTTTATACCGGAACTTCGTCTTTAAGCCCTGGCACAGCAGAGAGCTTTTTGGCTGCTTTTTGCGAAGACAAGGTGAAGGAGATGTCTTGTGCAGCCAAATGGAAAGAGACATCTTGAAGCAATTTTCAGCTGTATTTGCTTTCGTATCACTGAGCAATATTTGACTTCTCTGCAAACATTTTTTGTGCATATTGTGTTTGCAAACAATTTATTTTGCCTTGTCAGGCCCTGCAAACATTTTTTTTTTCAATATTTCTCATCCCCCCCTCCCCCCAGAAAAATAATGGTCCGTCCCAAGTATTGGACCGGGCATTGTCGCGGATGATCCCGCGCGATTCTTTAGTGGTGTAATAAGTCGTGAAGTAAATCTCTTATGAACCAAACCTGCTCGCGACCGTACAGGCAGAATATCGGCTCTCGAAGTTTTTTGTACGGACCTCGCTACGTTTGGTACGTACTGAAAGACTCGGGCCAATATTCTCTCAGTACGGCTCTCGCGCTTGGTCAGTAAGATACATTAGACTCGTATTAGGGAGCTTACGCAACGACGACGACAACGCCAAGGAAAACGTCAACTGAAAAAAGATTCGCGCTATTTTAAACTACTTTGTAGTTGTTCCAATTTGTTTAGTTTGTCTAATGTGACTGGATCGGCCCAGGAGCTGAATTTGAAGGGATGGCTATCCAGTGCAAATGGAGAAAGGAAAATTAACCGTCGTGTGTTCACGTTCTCCACAAAACCTACAATTTGATCATTTGACGTTGTTGTTTTGCAGGAACGGCAAAGAAATGTACCAAACTGTAAAACGCACGTACAAAGGCATTACTTTCGCTCATTAAACCTATTGTTTTGTGCCGTTCTCGCTGCCGTCGCCGTCGTGGTTGCGCATGCTCCCTAGTTACCCATGGGGACGGCGTTGAAGGGCGGAGAGTTCGACGCATGATGGGGGTCCGTGGAGCAAAACGCTCACGAGGTGAGGTTCGGTGAACATTGAGCACCATTAATTTTTTTCTTGATTCAAAAACGCTCCTCTCGTTCCAAATGTGGGATATAATTTTTGCATCATCTTTTGACGAGTATTGGCATGATGTGACTTCAGATTTTGTTTCTATACAGTGACTTGCCTTGATAAGTGTGGTTCGCAGATGGTTTTAGTTGTAAATCTAAGAAGGAAACTTATCGTCTGAGATGACCCGCATAACTTTCTCGGGTGAAAGTTATTGACGAAAGTGACGAAATATTCTAGGTCTTTTTTGTCGCAGGAAGCTGTACCAACAATGGAGCGTTTTTAGAGATCCGGTGGCCGACGATTGAGCACGCATAATTTAGTCTAAAGTTGCTTCCTGTCACCACACCACCTGTTTGCTGGCAATAGTTGACTACATTAATTTCTTCCGTTGACAATTTAAAAATTTTTGTGTCCCCCTCCCCTCCCAGCATCCCCCACCCCCCCCCCCCCCCACCCAAAAAAAAAAAAAGCCCACAATCCCGTTTTCGTGCCCATACTTCGCGGTTTTCTGAAGTGGACAATTACCATGCAGTGCTAAAATATATCACTGAAATAAAAATAATCATATATCATAACATTACAGTTTTAATAAGCTTTTATTTATATGCAAAGAATGGCATGACAAATATGTAAACTTACAAAACTAGACCTTCGTTATTGGGATTGAAACCAAGGTCTCTACAATTCTATTTTAACTGTGCCATTCAAAAATGTATTATTATTTTTGTGTTTATGTCAATTATTTAAATAATCAATGAAACGCCTCTTGCGTATTTGGCAGAGTAATTGTTATGAAACACGGTTTTCCTGCTCATACGTACGTTTCTCAAAAGTTCCGATTATATTAAAGGCTCGGAAAAAAACTATGAAAACGATGTTATAACATATCTAAAGTAAAGCGCGCGCTAAATTAAGCATCTGCTATTTTGCCCATGGGTGCAAGCTGGCGAAAGCTATAGCGCGCGTTCAGACCGGTATGCGCTAATATTTAGCTTTATTAACTACAAAATTGCTAGAAACTACAATCTACTTGGAGACGGAAAATAACAATTAAACTTACACTGTTTTGTCACCGATAACTCTTTGAAATAATGATTTATATACGCCATATAGCGCACGAGAACACGACGACATACATGCACGTCAGTACCTCGACTGAAAACAGATGCTGTTTCTCTGTTTAGATTATGTTATAAAACAAATGGTAAACGGCACAGCTATGTAGTATTGAGTTTTCGACGTACTTGAGAGGTTTACAAAGCACACATAAAACCTAAAGGCATTCTCTGCGACTCTTATACTTCTTTCATAACTTCTCGCGTGCATCCATGACTCAATAGAGCAGGAGGAAGAAAAACTAGCCTCGTAGCACTCGACTGTGGTTATGACTGTTCGAGGATTTTCTCCTAATTTCAGCATCTTCACGTTAACAAAACTACTTTTAGCTTCGGTTTCGTCAAATTCTTGATTGTCAATAGCTTCTTCTAAACATTTTTTTGATGCCCTTTCCGGAATAATGTCGTCCACATTTTCAAAACCTGTCCGCTATGTTGGACAAAACAGAGAAAACAAATTCTCCATGACGTCAGCTGTGCGTTTGTACTCTAATAGATCATAGGTAATGACCAATCAAAATGCGCGTACAATTCAGTATAATGTAGAAATGCTAATTATGTGCAGGGTATTTATAATAATAATACAGGAAGCAAATTTACTAAAATCGTTTACCACTTGTTAGGTGTGGCTTTCCAAAGAGAAACTGGTTAACAGTCAGTACTCTCGATAGCTAGAACTGTTCTAGGCGGACAAGCACTTTATTTCCCTTTAGCCCGCTTGACCTGAACGATGGTGCACGTGCTTAGTTAAAAATTAAATTACGAAGACTCGATATCAACTGATTCCTGGAACAATTACATCTGAGTTTCAAGTTCCACGGTTTTGCTGGTGCTAGGAAATGCGTCATCGTAATATGGCTCTTTCTCATCTACTAGATTGAAATCATAATAAGGAGTGTCAGCCGTCATCATCTCTTCCAATGTAGCTATCAGTTCGGCGAATGTCGGTCGTTCATCTGGATCCTCTTTCCAACAACCCAGCATTAGCGTGTATCTGTTAGGAGTGAATACCCTATTTAATAAGTTTACAATAGTTCAACTATATAGGGCTGTTTTATAAAGTAGTTTGGTGAGTCACGAAAAATTGTCCTATTGATTCATAAACGTGGTCATGGTGTAACCAGGCACTTGTGAGTATAGCGGTGAATCTGGATCCAGTGCGGCTGCCAAATCACTGGATCGAAATGGGCAGGAGCGTGTTTTGGTTTTTCGACCGTTTTTTTAACGTTATATCCTTGAACTGAAAATGAAGATTTGTGATAGCAGTTGTGTATTTTACCATTTTGGATAGCAATCGACTACAATCTTTAAAACTAAAAATGTCTTCATAAAGTACAGGTTTGGTGGGTCTCATTCAACGATTTTGGGACAACTTGGTGTGAAAATGCTCTACGTACCGAGCACAAGATAAACTTCTTTTAATAAAACACTTATGTGTGTTTTATGCTTCGAAACCAACACTATAAATCTATCTATAAATAATTCTTTGGCGATTTTGTAAAAGTGATAAAACGTCAGTTCCTATGGCTTTGTCCAGTCAGCTCTCTCAAAGCGGGCTTCCCTGTAAGGTAGGCATCAGTGGTTTGCTACTTCTGGCCGAATTTCACTTATTTGTCTGTAACTAAACTCCGTAAGAGGCGGACACCTCTCTAAGGCGGAGCCCGGTGGGGACTCAACAAAGTTTTGTACGGGTATGCTCTCCTTCCGCGAGGTCCAAACCCTTTATATACCGTAATTTTTGACAGAAAAGGTAAGTCTTTCGTATACCTTCCATTGAAAATGGTACCCCTTTCATACAGCTACAGTAGACAGCACACCGCATCTCTTTACTATACCCTTGAAATAAACTTGTGGACCAAACAATAACGTGGGTCTGTTTACGATATTTTGAATACCTAAATGGCTGTTTTCCGTTCCATTTTCTGTACTTCAACTCGTGAAATCCCTACCCTTTTACAGTGCAACTACCTCAACCGGGGCCACCCGAGGACTTTCAGCCAATCAGAGACCGATCCTTAAACAAATAATTGGGCATGCGGACCTCACGGGAAACTGTATCATTTTTTGATTAGTTAATTTCGATCCTAAATTTCTGGCCGTCTTCGAAAACTTTGCGAGTTTTCTTTACGGCTAAATTGCAAAAGCTATTGATTTTACAGTGGAATCCCGATTTTTCAAACCTCCAAGGGAAACGAGTTTTGGTTCGAATAATCGGGAGTTTCGAAAAATCGAGAATTCGAAAAATCGGGATTCCACTGTACTTCTACAACAAGAAATTATTTTCGATCTGGATCTAAAAAATTCAGTTGCAAAACAAAAAGAGAAACAAGTATCCCGTTATCGGAAGCGCTTGCGTATTGGAAAAAATCATCCTGGTAAGCGGCTGGGATTTCTCTAAACTACATGTTGTGGGTTCCAATTTTTCCGTAAAACACTTCGTTGTCGACGAAAGGATCTTTTTGTTTATTTTTGGTTTACAAAGTTTTTCAATTTCAATGCACTCAGCTGCATTTGGCGCGAGAACGGTGCGCCCTGTGTGACCTTTTGGAGCCTGAAAACACGAGTTGGTTAAATCGTAGTCGAGTAAGACATTTTGAACAAAATGACGGCTGGTTCCAAGTTATTGAGCAATCTGGCGCTGAGATGCCCCATTGTGATGCAGATCCAAGACCCTTTCGCGAATAAAGTGAGGCAAATTTCTCCCGTTATCGAAAAGTCCACCAGCCTGATTGATTCTGAGCTGAACAGACATAATTTTGACTTTTTGACTGCTTTCGGAAAGGGAACATTAACGGGTGAAAATTAAACAAACGGTCATGAATTTGGTTATATGAAAGCAAATTTCTTTCGAAAAATGATACAGTTTCCCGTGAGGTCCGCATACCCAATTCTTTGTTTAAGGATCGGTCTCTGATTGGCTGAAAATCCTCGGGTGGCCCAGGTTGAAGTGGTCGCACTGTAAATACCCCTAGCCTAAAAAAGGAACACCTTTTGGGCGAAGCATCCCCGTATAGCCCATTATAGGGAGTACCCCTCAGGGAGTCGGAGAGCTAGAGCTGGTCCTAAGGGTGTCCGGTTTAAACAGAGTTCACTATTCTCTGGTGCAGCTCATAGCACGTCTTTCCAAGGCCTCTTGTACAGGCCAAGAGAACCTCGCCTATCGATATAGCCTTCTTTTGTCCTATTTCAATTAATTTCCCCGATGGTTATAAGCACAACAAATTTGTGAGCCAGTTGTGAGTTAACTTACATTTCATCACTACACGTGACGGGTTTTTCCAGGCGATATCCTGACTTCAGAACATTTTGTATCTTCCTGTTGCTTATTCCAGGATATGGGATTCCGCCTTAAAATATCAATTTAAAGATCGATCAATGGCGAGTCATCAAAAAAAAACCATTAAAAACGTATTTATATTTCTAAAAATAAAGTTTGGGAACAGATCAGAGTGAATGAAACCAATTTTAGTAATATTGATAAATGTTAATGAATGAAATTTTTCAAACGCATTTCCTATGAAAAACTTACATTCAAGAAATATTTGGAATAGCGATATGAATCAGTCAAAGGAATACTGCAATATGAGGTTTAAAAATCCTTACCCATCGTAGCCAGTTCCCACAGCACAACTCCGAAGGACCATCTAAAACACAAGGTATCAGGAATCACACAATACTTTAATACCAATAACAAGTTATTTTGATAAGGAAAAGTCTATAATGATGTCAAAATTTCACACGAAATATTTAATTGTGAAAGCCGTAAAATTACAATACTCGTCCCAGATGTCCCATTGCCTAAACGATGCCTTGCAATATCTTAGACATTGGAGGATCATCAGCAGCAGACACTGTTTGCTGGGTGGTCAGTTACGCAACAAAACCTACATATACCATTATGAGTTATGGCATCATAGCTATACAAATGCTATGGGACAGAAGAGATATACTTACACATCATTCTTATAAGTGAAAATGCCGCTCTGCAGAGCCTCAGGCGCTGTCCATTTGATCGGCAGTTTTTTTACGTTCGTCACCTCGTATATCTCACCCTCATTGGTGTGACGTAGCAAACCGAAATCAGCAATCTTCACCGTTCTGTCTTCACCGAGAAGAACATTACGGGCTGCCAAATCACGATGAACAAATCCTTTGCTGGCCAAGTAATCCTGACGGAATTAGATAAGAAAAACAATTTAAAAATAACCTAGCACCTATTAGAAAGGGCTATTTGTGCATTACACATTTAAAATTTCTAGTTTATTTGCATTTAAAAAGGGCGAAAGTTCGCACACGAGGGTTTTTATATGTTTGAATGGATCAGTGTGTTTCTTTGTAAAATAGCATATATTTGGGAACGGAGGTAGGTTTTGTTATGGGAATGATAATTATTTGAAGGGACTTATTATGGAATGAGCTTGTATCTGGATATATCTTGCTTTTTTGTACTTTTCAAATGCGCAAACCGTACGTCAAGCCACTTAATGTACCGACAAAAGCAATGCTTACAATACATGACAGCCAACACTTAACTGGCAAACGTACGCAACGAAATTAATCAAAGGCTCCTATGAGCCAACTCGTAAATAAGAAACGCGAGCAGTGAGGGAAGGAGATATTGATTGTGATTATCATAGATTGTGATATTTCTCATTTCGTTGCAAAGCTTACCATTCCCTGAGCAATCTGCCACGCAAAACAAAGGAGATCGTTTGAAGAAATATTACGATCATCATCATCATCGTTATCACATCTTTCTTCCTCTTGCTCGATAGTGATCTTCACGTCTGTAGTTCCCAGAGGCTCGAAAATAGGCAGCTCTTTTCCTCTCGAGTCATGGCAACGATTGGTGGAAGGTACCGCCAAGGTCGACACAACGGGCTGATTTTTTCCCTCTTTTTCGTTTTTGCCAGTTGATATGTTTACATCCAGATGGTTTGTTTCCGCTTTGTCGTCCTTCAATCTTACTATTTCCTTTTGCTTTGCTTTTTCATCCTCCTCCTTCTCTTCGTTAACGATAATGACGTTCATTCCGTCATTTTCCTCTGCTCCCTCAAGGCTGCTGAACTGACGAATGGTACCTTCACCTGCTGCGACGATGTTCGGTACAGCATCTTTGTCAACTTCCTGCATTCCTTCCCGAGGTACGATGTTAAGTGGGCGGTTAACGTTGGTTTCAAAGCTGGTTATCTTGCCGTCCCGGGAGTTTTCAATTTCTTTCTTTTGCTTGGATGCATTCCTCTTCTCGACGTCTTCTCTTTGTTCTACCAAGCCCTCTTTACTAACGTCATCTTCGGCCCCTTCTTTTCCTTGCTTTTCATCTTCTACATTTCTTTCTTCCATTTTAACTTTGTCCACGTTTTCAGATGTATTATTTTCCTTACTGAAATCCTCAGAAGCCATTTTCGAGCTTTCAAGATCAGCAACAAGGTTCTCAGTTGAAAGGGGTGTCAGCTCTTCAAAGACCCCTGTGTCAATATTGTTTTTCATTGTTAGCTGCAACAAATTTGAAAAGGGCATTAGTGAAAGTAATCATTAGGCAAATGCTGCTTGACATTATGCACGAATTAAGGGCCATTCTAAAGAATGATTAATATGATATAACATTATATCGAAAAATGTCAACTTGGAAAGCGGAACTATCTAGCTTGCTTGTTAGCATGGTATTCAAGCAAATGCTGACCTGTTGCCTTTTGTATCTAAGCCACTGAAGAAGATCCCCGTGTGGGACATATTCCATGATTAACATGATGGGCTCTGACTTGATCCAGTATCCGAGCATGCTCAGAACATTTTTGTGAGAACCGATCTCCTTCATGAGGTCAATTTCCTGAAGAAACTGCCGTTTGCCCTCCTCTCCGGCTCTTTCTGAGAAATAAAGAAAATAATAAAACAATATATATATATATATATATATATATATATATATATATATATCTAGTTGAATTTTTGAAAAGGTGGTCAACGAAAATTACAGCAATTTCAGTAAAACTAGCCCAAAAAAGGGTTTTTATGACCCCAATCAGCCCGAAAATCACAGGGAAGAGAGGGAAGATGGAAAAGGTTGCGTGGGGCGAGAGAAGAAAAGACTCTGTAATTTTCGGGCTGATTGGGGTCATAAAAACCCTTGTTTGGGCTATTTGTAGTAAAATTGCTGTAATTTTCGTTGACCCCCTTTTCAAAAATCCAGGTATAGATAGATAGATAGATAGATAGAGAGAGAGAGAGAGAGAGAGAGAGAGAGAGAGAGAGAGAGAGAGAGAGAGAGAGAGAGAGAGAGAGAGAGAGAGAGAGAGAGAGAGAGAGAGAGAGAGAGAGAGAGAGAGAGAGAGAGAGAGAGAGAGAGAACAAATGAACAATCGACACAGAAAAGATGGGCATCACAAAGTGTCCTCGTCTATAAAAGTTCACCTTAACACACACAATTCTGATGATATGAAGTGATATATATGAAAATGACATGTACTTGTTAAACAGTACTTGCGTGCACGCGGACATAACAGACACGGTAGTAGACACGGTGTGGTGGTAACAGTATTTTTCACAAACCTAATAAAACAGTATTGAAATCATTTCTAAAATGTTAAGAATTATTATTATATTGCATAAACGTAAGTCGCCATTTCTTTTTTTTTTTCGTTTGTTTCACGCACAGAGCAATGCGTTAAACGCGTTGCGCGGAAATTTATTTCCACGGAACCGTGTGCAGCAGTTATTGTGCATTAAAAATCCGCCACATGTTGGTTGTTTGTTGGCTTGCGATTGAATGTGTCCATCCACTGTTGATTCTAGCCTCCAATACTGAATAGTATAACAACATTATAATAAGCAAAGAAAGGTTGTTAACCGTATCAGTCGTTAACTCTATTACAATAGAGCGCTTGAATTATAATGCGACAAAACGACATGAGCGATCGGCGAGAAAAAAGGTTACAGAGTATCTTTAGATCGACCAAATTTGTTTTTGGTGGTCAAAATAAAGGTTTCAGAATAATCTTTCATCTAATATATATATATATATATATATATATATATATATATATATATAGGCTGAGCCTAACAGCGTCGCACTTTAAACAAGCTTAACTAAGGTGAAACTTAACTAAGGTGAAAGGTTGCGGGAAGCAATTTTTTTCAAATTTAGCAATTCTCAAAAACAGTATTACCTGACCGTCTGCACAGTAAATTTAGACCGCCGTACAAAAGTTCACAAAAACAAGTTTTCTCTGTCTAGAATGACTAGTACGACTACTTTCCGAATAAAATACAGTTTTTGTTTGTCAAAAATTGTCCGAGAAACTGATTTGGAAATCAAAATTGCAAAAATACACAAACATATTTGCATAAGGCGACACGAGTGAAGACAGAAAATCTAAGTCTTGTTTTGTTTACGTAAAATCGCTTTTCAATCTTTGTAATGAATGAACAAACATAAAAATGGACAACACAATCTTTCAAAAAATTTTAATCAAACCTCCATTAGTTTTTAGCAAAACACACCATTTATAGCGCATCAAGGCAGAGCTGTCCTTGATGAAATTCAAGACTTAATTTGAGCAGTTTCATAAACATGTCTCTAAAACTTTAGAGAACACAAAAGAAAAGTCAATCCAAAATTGATGTCAACTTAAATTCCCATCGAAAAATGTGATTTATTTTACCTTTAAGTCACTGGACTGCGTGGAAATTCGTTAAAACTCCGCTTCTTCGGTTCTGAAATCCGTAATAAAAACAAGGCATCTCCCCGCATTGCTCCTGCATTGATAAAAACGTATGAATCGAAGCAAGATTTTATCCCTGTAAGCTCTTCTTTTTCCACTAAAGCGGCTTCTGAGTATCCCTTTATTAGTATCCCTGTCTTGAGTAGCAAACCGCGAAAAAAGGCAGGGAAATAGCGACTTTACTGCTCCGCTAAACACTGCGAAAGATCCAATTTTTAAAGTGACGGCTGTGTAACCGCGAGTGTGGCGTCATACGCGCATGTTTTGCGACGTCATACGCGCCGACGAGTTTGCCTTGCACGACAGACCGACGCACGGACACATGTCACGGAGGCGCGTCCGCGAAACATTCCGTTAGACACGACCATGAAAGATCAAGGGCATAGGTTCTCGGCCCGCGAGTGCTCCGCTAAAAAACGATTATTGAAAAAGAGTGAAAATTGACGGAGAAATGACGGTATGACGTTTTGACCGGAACGGTTTGTTTATGACACGCGATGTTTTGTTAAGCGCTGTTTTCTCAAAGTGAATTTTTGTCTTGTAGGGGACACTTTAAGGAGCAATATACAGCTCAAATGGAATTTGGAAATAACTTGCTTATTATATAATAAAAAAAAAAAATCGGTCGGGGAATTTTTAACTTCTGAAAACTTTTTCGTTTAGAGCCATCTCCGCGCGATTATTCCAGTTGTTTTTTCGCCCTATTTCGAAAATGTTCCTGTAACTTTTATGTGAAATTAAAAATGGATAAACGTAGACACGTTTCATTCTAGGTATATATTTAGATAGCCAGCTTTATAAGCGTTAATTTGATATAGGGGTTAAAGTACCTTAAGAATAATCTCGAAACACTACAGCTGTTACACTGGAGACTTCCTCGAAGGTATACTGTAACCTTAAGTAATGCTCCACATAAGAACGATAGCAAACTTCATTGTTCTGCGGCATTGGCTCTTTCCCACATAGAATATCTTTGAATTCAAGAATAGAGGAGGAGCTGATGGTTAATAATTATATTTCATTATAAAAATAAAGAAAATCCATTTGCGTCAAATAAATTTTAGGAAATGTTCGTGCTTAACCAATCAGAATAGCAGAAGACAATAGCAAATAATTTTGCTTCTTTGATGAAGTTCCCCAAATACAATATCTTTTAAAAATTGCATGTTGTGCCACTGGGTCTCCAATTATATAATTACTTGAAATCTTAAAAATAAAATTAGACAAAATGCACCTTGAACGTTAACTTTTTAGTGGTTTTTGAGTCTAGGCCAATGAGATCACTAGTTGTAACAATGAAAAAAGTTGACATTCCATCGTGCATTGCCGTTCAGCGCTATCCTTCTTATGCGGATCGTTACTTAAGCTGTAACCTTAAACTGTAACCTTAAATTGTAACCTTAAACGCGGGCACAACTATTTGTAGTCACCTTTAAAACAGGTTTAGAGTTATAACATAGGTAAAGGTGTTCCCATGTGCTGCCTAAAGACGCATGTAATGTGGATAAGAATATTTCAATAGGTTTCTAAAATGAACAGCTGTGCCGTCAAGACACATCGCATGCGGCACGTTTTCTTTGTCTCGCATTAAGTATCAAACAGTCTTACTTCTAGATCATCCAGCTTGCCAAGAAAAAAACAAACATGTACAAAAAAAAACTACTTCCCAGTTAAGTTGCATTCAAGTTTTCTGTGCTTGATGGAGCTCTTATTCACAATCAATCGAAGTCAGTTCACTATGAATATTAATGCCCATTTTAGGCCTCATTATACTTTGAGTTGCATATCAGATGAATAAAAAACATTTCATCAGTTTCTAAAAGTAGACGATCTCGGTCAAAATATATGTCGTTCCATGCAATATTTCGTTGTCTCGTATGAAGTATTGTACATAAACAAGTCTAGATCATCGACTACGAGTCGCGCATAATCCTTGACAGAGTCACCTAAGCAGTTGGAGTCATGTTTTCTGCGCAAGAACGACGGGGCTCCAATAGAAAAGCAATTAACATATAAATTAGCATGCACATAAATTCTATGATTATTCCTAATCAGATTTGTTTGAAAGACAGTATGGCGCGAGTTGAACATAAATATACTCACGAATTAAAACTTTTATAGCAACAATTCGTCCTTCATTGGTGTCCACTCTTTGCTCCCTGGGTTTGAAGAATACTTCAGCTTTTGGTAATTCTTTCAGGACTCCTTTATGAACTTTTCCAAAAGCACCTCGACCAAGTTCCTCCATGATGGTTACCCGCTCGGGCAGTACTTCCCGTAAAAGTAAGGGATTGATGTCGGACTTGGTTCTGCATAACAATATTATATTGAAATATAATTTAAAAGAAGTGTCTAATGAAGAAGGGCTCTGTGGTTAAGCGCACCCCTTTGGCGATAATGTGAAGACGGAGGTGCGTAAGGCGTCAGGTTTTCACTAGCGACGCAAGCACAAGCACAAGTCTAGCAGCTATTCACCGTGAAAACGGCCTCGACGCAAGCGTAAGCACAAATGCAAGCACAAGCACAAGGATCAAAATTTTTCCTTTTTCTTGTAATTGCGCTTGTGCTTGTGTTCGCGTTATGCTGTGTGAAAACAAAACACCACCTACGCACAAGGAAAATTTACTACGTCCGGCCGTGTCTGACCAATTAAAGCACTCGTTCCAGATTCCCCCGCGTCTGAGCATTTGAACAAAATGGCAGAGGCCGCGGTTGATTTTGATGAAAACTTTCCCCAGGTTTCTCGAAGCTGTAGAATATTGTATCACAAATTGTGAGTGCAGGGAATTTAAGACAGAAACAAAAAGACACACGCGTGAGTAAAATTCAAAAGTAAAATTCACGATCTCCAAGTCGTAGCTCCTCCACGAGGTTGTAAAAATCACCTTGGCTTCTTCTTTTCTTAAAAATATCCCTAACCCAAAAACGTCTCGTTTCCCTTCTTTTTGTAGTCGCTTTCGCTTTCTCCGTCGCAAAAGTAGAAGAAACAACAGCGGCTCGGTGCTTAAGAGTTTTTTTGCCGCCATATTGGCCGAGTCGAGAACGGAACTTGTAACTAGTAAACATCGACGTGTTCTTATGCTTGTGCTTATGCTTATGTCGACGCTCGTTTTCACTTGGCATGAACTTCTTATGCTTGCGCTTGTTCTGCTAGTGAATACCAGGCTTAAGACATATTTTTGTAAAGTTTAAGCCCGGTACTCACTTGCGACGCAAGCATAAGCATACGCATAAGAAGCTTTATGCGCTAGTGGGGACGGCCGTGACATAAGCATAAGCATAAGCATAAGCATAAGCATAAGCATAAGCATAAGCATAAGCATAAGAATATCAAACCTTGCGTTCTTCCTATGCTTATGCTTATGCTTACGCTTATGTCGCTGTTATTTTCAATGAGGACATGGTTGGTATATGCAAGGTTTTGATATTCTTATGCTCATTCTTATGCTTATGCTTATGTCACGGCCGTCCTCACTAGCGCACAAGCTTCTTATGCTCATGCTTATGATTGCGTCGCAAGTGAGGACCGGGCTTTAGAGACAAACGTTAATTGCTATGGTAACAAGATATGTCGTCATAAGTAGCATGAAGTCAAGCCATTTTTGAATTAAAATGTGTCCTCACCTTTGTTCTCTCCAAGAGCAGTATAATGTTTCATAATATCACATCTTAAAAAACTAATTAATAATTCATGACCATTTTGTCCAATCCGATGCTCCTCTCTAGTCACGAGGAAAGCACTCTTTACCACATAAAATACGCTTGAAACTAAAAAGCCCGGGGAGGGTTTTGAATGTGGCCCAGGGGAATAATGGCGTATAATAGAAAAACAATGGCATACAAATGAACGTGAAGCATTATATAATGACACACGTTGCATTATCTATCAATTTTCATATATAATGCCACATGTGATATTATATAATGCTTCAAGTTTATATACAGTAGGAATTAAATACTTGGTCAGCCAAAAGTTCAGGGATTCTGCATTCATATTGGCAATATTCGTTTCTAATGACTGTACGTTTTGCACGTCTACCTCAAAAGAACGCTGCTCTTTCGAAGGATCTTTGTTGACTCGACTTATTTGCCATTCAGAAAATACTTTAAACGACCACTTTGTAGACGAACGTGTGGCCTTTGGAATATACTCTTCCAATGCATTTTTCTCTTCTTCTTTAGACTTTGGTGGCCTAAACGCCCGCTTCGGAGGCATGTTTTTACTAATGCAAGCGAAGTATCAAAAGACCGCATTCGAATAAAATACTGACATAGTTCTGCATATTTAAATTTCTAATTTTATTTCTCCTTCATTATTGTTGTTCAATTCCCAAATGCAAACAACCTTCTTTTGTTTTCTCATATCACTCCACATAGTTTCATCGATATTGGACAAAATGGTCATGAATTATTAACGATTTTTTTTAAGTCATTCAATAAACTCATTCAATAAACGTGTTTTAAGTCAATAAACTCGCAGCACGTGTTTTATCAGGTATAAAATCCCGAGGGCGAAGCACACTGCTGCTCGTTTATTAAATGGTACTTACAACATTAGCAAAAAAATATTGTCAATTTCTGTGTTTTTCCAATCAATTTGATTTTTTTCTGGCCATTTTAAGAACACGTAACAAATCCCCAGCAGCGCCATAACCCATAATATTTACCTTATCTTGTAGAATACACCCAGGCTATCTATTAGATGTAAAATAATTTCGAAATATTGTTACCCCGCAGAAAACATTTGCCTCTTACCTTTTTGTCATAACAGAAACTCGTTTATTCTTTTGTCTCTGTCGGTAGATAATGGTCCCCACGATTATTCCAGCAATAAGAGCAACAGTAATTCCTGCAGTTATGCCAGCTACCTTTGTGGTATCATTTTGATCGAAAGTGATGCCAGTGGTCTTTGTAACGGGAATAGTCTTTTTAACTGAAAGATAAAAATAACAAATCTAGTTAGTGAATATCGGGTATTTACACAGACACATGGACTAAAGGTAACTTGTTTATGTTATGCTCTGACGACTGTTACATCGGACTGTTTACATCCGACTGTTATCCTTACAATCTTAGAAAGATTAAATTTGCCTTCCAAGATTTAACACTACATCTAAGGGAAGCATTTCCTCAGATAATTAGGGCCGAAAATATGGAACAATTGTGGCCTGATAATTTGAGAAAACCTCCCTCTATCTATCTGAATTATTAGTACCTAGTTCAAAATGTGTGTAGGTATTTTTTTAAAATGTAGTTGTAAAAAGTAATGAGTAAAATAAAGAAAAGTTTTTTGAAAGTTTGAAGTTATCTAAACATTTAAATTGCAGTTCCGTAATATCGCTGTCGTAACTGCGCCTTCTGTAATAACTATAGAGATATTGTAAAACGTTTTACTCGCACCTACCTTAAGTCTTGTACTTTCATTAGTTTTGTTATTTTATTGTAGCTAGGCATTATTCTCTATTGACTAGAAATAGTGTTCACTATAGCTGCCCTCGCTTTTGATAACCTGTTTATGGGATGTGTATTGAATATAAATACTTGTATACGACTGTTGAAAAATTAAGCTTAACGCTTCAAGTATTTTATTGAAGTATTCAAGTATTTTATTTATCTGTAAATTTGACAATGAAATCTATTACAATCATATAGTGTTGTATTAATATTCTGTGTAACAGCAACATATTGTATGTTATCTGAGATATTTGCGATCTGTTGGATCGAGTCTGTCGACCCCGTTGCTGATTTGTGTCTGACAAACCAAGTTTATTCAGTATACTGTTGAATGCTTTTGAATTCAAAGAAATCAGTGAAGTGCAAAATACTCATCTTAAAATGCTTCTCGAAGATGGCGAAACGCGAGACCTTCAAATGCTGCAAGATGCTGCTAAAAGATGGCGAAGCTCAAGGGTGCCGAAAGGTGATCTCGTGGTAGCAAGTACCCGACAGCACCGTGCGCGCTTGCTAAAATATTACCCGAGACGACCGTGCGCGCCTAGTTTCGTCAAATCGAGAACTCTTCGCCCACTACAAACACATTTCTCACTTTTTCAACAAATATTCTTTGTCCTTGTATGTATACACCCGGGGAATGCTAGGGTGCCTCCTCGGGTTTTGGCCTCTGGGCAAAAACCCTGCGGGCGCAACAATAAGCAATATCTCCCTTTATATTTGGATTTCATTAAAGCGTCTATGAAATGTGATTTATTTTTTGAAGTATCGAAAGTTTCACCTTTTTAGACCTTGGAATAAAAGGTTTGAAGTGTTAGAGACGATGCGAAACGCTTTTTTATGGTCTCAAAGTTAGGTTGTTGGCACTAAAAAGTGGCTCCAATTTGTGCGCGGCCTAAACCAGTGTCATATTACACTGTGACTGTGACGGAAAGGGTACGTCGAGGGATGCTTTTTTCAATGAAAGCGCTTATTGTTAAGATTAATATTATTTTACAACAACAACAACAACAACAACAACAACAAACAAAACTTTATTAGACATATACCTAATTCAATAAAGGTTGCTTTGGTCATTGGTAATTGGGCTTTGGGGAGCTATTGTTTGGCGGTCACTCAAGCGAAGCATTGCATTGTGTTCCGTATGCCAAATGCCAAATCCCAATTACCAATGACCAACTGCCAAAGCAACCTTTATTGAATTAGGTGTATAAACTTACAGTGCGACCACACGAACCGAGGCCACCTAGACAAATTTTTGAGACAAATTTTGAAATTAGCCAATCACAAGTCAAGATCTAGACAATCAAATAGCGCATAATTATACTTGACCAGTTGTTTGGTACCGCCGAGCGAAAAATTCAGATTCTGAAGTGCGCGCTGTGTCGAGAATCTTCGATGACCAAAGGCTAAAAATGAATTGCCGCGTTTGGATAAATCAATCCGGAAGGTATTTTGTTAACGGCGCCGAAACTCACAAATTCTACGCGAGGAAGTTTTGAATTTATATCCCATTGGCACTTCTCAGCGAGAAATCATGAGCTCGTGAGCTGAAAACCCCGAGTCTCTCAGGCGTGCCGGAAAGCAAACATGATCATTGCCTTTTTATTAATTCTTCGAGTTCTGATTGTTGAAACAAAAAAAATCAACAAAGAAGCAAATTGTTTTCTAACAAGAGGCTACACTGGTAGCCTGTACTCATGCGCTTGCATAAGAAAGTTTTACGGTTTATTTCAAATGGGTCCCGCACCCCTTCCCCCTCAACGAATTTTGCGTGACACACTGAAGAACACGTCAAGACACGTTTTCTGTACTCGCCGTGAATATTTAATTTATTGATTCCTGATCAAATCCACACTCGTCTAATATTTCCCAAACAGTGACTTCTTTCTGTTACATTTGAAAAGACTTCTTTTAAAAGCAATGAAATCAGTACACGACTGGGCTATTTTTCAATTTTAGCAATTCTCAAAAACAGTATTACGCGACCGTCTGTAATGTAAGATTGCACAACTGCACTCGCTTTGAATATTTAATTTATTGATTCCCGATGAAATACACACTCGTCTTTTATTTCCCAAACCATGAAAAGACTACTTTTAAAAGCAATGAAATCAGTAAACGACCGGGCTATTTTTTTTTTAAATTTTAGCGAGGCAACGCGTGTGAATGTGCAAAGCCATAAATGTACAAAGTTTTGCTACATGTAGAATATGTGGAACAAAAAGCTGTACACAGCTTGAACTCGTGGCGTCTTAACCTATGGCAGTATTGATTTCCAAGTGTTTTGAGTGCTTTTACGGAGAAACATAGGCTTAAAAAGTCTAAAGTCTAAAAAGTAAGACCACACTACATTTACTGCATTCAGTAGCCGACACTTGAAACCACGATCGCTAACTGAAATGGCAAGTTATATAAAACACAAAACTTGCCGGAGCAAAAACCCCACAGCAATAAGCGGCGAACAGAATATCAAACGGTCCTACCCATCCATGAACGCCGTGCATTGTCTTGAAAATTTGCACGCTGTGATTCTTCCATCTGCTTTTCAAGTCAACACCGAAGAGATTTTCCGCCATCTTGAAATCAAGAGTGGATCACGAGGTCGCGTGTCAACCAATCAGACCAGCAGTTGAATTTAAAATATATATAGACGCTAAGACGCGTTGATTTTTCTGTACTCGCTTAAATATGTAATTTATTGATTCCCAATCAAATCCACACTCGTCTATTAATTCCCAAACCGTGAATTATTTCTGTTACATTTGAAAAGCAATGAAATCAGTAAAAATAGACATTAATATGGCACGCACTCCACAGTCCATAATCCACAGAAGTCCAGTCCCGAAGTCCAAATTTTTTTAAATCCGATATAACGACGCCGTTTTCACGTGTGTTTCTATTGTTCTTTCTTCAAAAAAGTCTTGAAATTACTCGCCACAGGCAGCGAGGACTACTCCGGCACAGGCATTGTAGAGGATCGGCAGTAAAATGTGGAATCAATTGACAATATGCTTACGAGCGCGATGGATCGATGTTTGGCATTTTTGCCTCGGAAGAACTCTGATTAAAAATAGCTCTTATTTCTACAGAATCGTGACAAATTCGGCCTCAACTTGTATGCTGTGTATAAAAGCAACGGTCGCTTCGATGGGAGAAATACAGGACTGTCTTATGCACCAATAAGACCAAATTACGGAAACCGTATGTCATGCGCATGCGTAAGAAACATTTGTCATATATTTTAATGTACCATGAGAAAAGAAGCAATTTATACTTTAATATTTTAAACAAGAAAAGAAGACGTCCGACATGGAGAAGAGTTACTCCTTTCATTCAGTCATCGTTCCAGCAAACCACGTTATATTGAATGTAAATGTTTTATAAATGAAGGCTGTACCACAATGAAGCCAGTCATTCTTGTGAGTTTAATATATACCTGACGTGAACATTACTAATGTGAGAAGGGTTGTAGGAGACGCTGTCGTGACACTTCAGTAACGATGTTTTGCCGGAAGTGAGAGTAGCCGGAAGTCTCTAAACCGAAAGTGCAAAGGGCAAAGTGCACAATTTCAAATATATGTGCATAAATTTGCATGCAAAATCGTGACAAAAAATAAGAAAAACAGAGGCCATTTTATAACTCATGCCGCTACGCGCATGAGTAATAAGAGACGTGTATAAATACGTGACAAAACGGGCAAAGTTGGCGGCGAAGAAATTAGATGCATCACAGTCGCACAGGTGGCAGGAGGATAACACATTCCGACGTGCGATCAAAAAATAGAACTCTCAAAAGAAGAAAGTTATTTTCCTCCTTTCTTTAAACGAATAATTCACTGCAGTTTGCTCCCGATTTCTCAACTCAACGGCAAAAATCGCGTGGACAAAATAGCACTATTTTCTGAGAAACAACTGCGAACTATCCGTACGGATCCGCTCGTTTATCTAGTTGTCAGAGTTGTGTGTAATTTGTTATCCAGCGACCGTACACTGAAAGCGGGTATTTTACTTTTTATGCAAAATGTTCACGTTACTTTATATAAAGTCCCTTTGTCGTCTCTCTGTTCCCTACTATACATGTACAGGCCGGGTTGAAGCTTTGAAGTCCTAAACTATAAATTGTGATTTTCTCGAGACACAAGGTGCCAGGGGAGAGTGAAAAAAAAAATAACAAATTAAAACTCTCAGATGTATGAAGAATCGCTCTCAAATTGAAATGGAACCGGAGAGAAAGTTAGAAATTACCGCTTGAATGAGTCTTCGAAAAATGAAAACAATCTTTGTTGACAGCTCTGTTTAGTAATCACTGAAACTGCGAATCGCTCGCGGCGCCCGGTTTGCATGAAATGAGCGGCCGTCACGTTTACTTTGGATTGTTCAAAATTTCTTTTCTACTGGCTTTGATTCTGGCCAACCCAGACGTTGTCATAAAATTTTCCAGCTTGATTTATCCAAACGTGACAATTCTTCATTGTTATCATTTGGGTAATGAAGAATTTATGGATTCGCAACACATCACAGCTCAGAATTTGAACTGAGGACAAGTATAATTATCCGCTATTTCATTGTCTAGATCTTGACTTGTGATTGGCTAATTTCAATTTGTCTCAAACCTCGGTTCGTGTGGTCGTACTGTAAATACAGTTGCCCTGCAATTTTTTTTTTTTTCACAAAAAAAAAAAAAAAAAAAAAAAAAAACATTCCGGCCGGTGAGGCTGTTTAATCAAGCATAATTTTCCAATCCATATCCTGTTTAGAAGTTCCTTCAAGCCTCAACTCGACTGGAGAGCCGTCGAAGTCAGTGAGGCCTACAAAAATATACTGACTCGATCGGCACTGACTGTCGAGTAATATAAATGTTTATACGGTATTCCGAATTTTAAAATTCAAAGTGTATCGTAGCGACGCAAGTGTTCACTATAGCAGGCTTCTATTCTACGGAACATCTATCAAAACTATATCTACATGTACATTATGCGTAAGACCATTCGTAACAAAATACATCGCTGAATAATTGCGTGTTCGTCAGATCAATTTTTATACAATGAAATATAAATCAGATACATGAATGTAAACACTAAAGTCACTAAAACAGGATACTTTGAACTCACTTACAAGCCGCTAAGTGGTCAAAATTTCCAGAAACGTCACCAACTCGTGCGTAAACGCCGTACGCGCGCACTGCCCATGAAGTAATCTATATATTCAAAATGTGTGAACTCAAGTATATACGTAATAATTAAGCTTCTTAGTTCAGTGTCTTGCCAGCGATTGAACGTATCGAAATCGAACCAGTGAGCGCAGCGAACGAGTGAGATTTCTGATACAAACCAACGAGTGCGTAAATGCCGTACAAAGCACTGCCCATGCTGTAATTTGTTTATTTTATACATACTGAGATTTTATGCCAAGGTATGTTTTATTTATTTTTGTCTCGAAAATAAACAGCTCTGGAATAAATTACTTTGACCGGAAGTCTCAAACAATCAAGTCGTGAGAATACAATAATAATTAAAACTTGTACAGAATCGATCGGAAATCATAAAGAATGTTCACCTCCTCGTCGCTTAAAGCTTTGCTGCATTTGGTTTGTTTCCTTTGCCTTCTTTTTTCAGCTGTTTGCTTCGAGTTTCCAGACATTTTCTTCCTTTTTCAAACGCTTTGTCTTCCATAATGCTCACAGGGTATTTACTTTCTTTCAAATGCCGGTTGAAATTCGAAATCAATCCTCGAAGGCTTGAAGACTCGTAGTCTTCGCTGTTTTTCTTTTAAGGGACCATTCATTATTTATGGGAGGGGGGGGATGGGTGAGAAAATGGGGGGACCTGAAATTTTAGCCACTGCAAAAGGGGGGGTCCTGGGAAATTTTTTTGTTATGGAGGGGGGTCTTGAAATTTTAAACAGATGATGTCTTAAATAAAAAAGCGAAAACATAACAACAGTGTACCAATAAGAGCGGGGCACCTCAGATTTCATGGCTGGGAGCCTTTGGGCTCTCTATGATTCTTCTAAGAGCACAGCCTTGCACAGTATTTTGGTGCATTCATGGAGCATGATTTATAATTTTAATTTCTTTATTTGGTACTGCCATAATTGTACACAACACTACTTAAAGTTTTAACCCACCATTAAACATATTACTGGATTGTAACAGTATTAAGCTGAGGGTTTTAGTGATTGACATTAAAAGTATTAATTAGTATTTGTAGCCTTAGCCAAAGGAATTTCCCTTATCTGCTACGTGGACATTAAGTTGAAGAACTGTTAGTAGTATCTTGTAGTTATCAGTTTGTCCTTTGTCATCCTTGTAAGTGAGTCAACCCACCCACGTGCACCACTCCCAGTTTCTGGGTTGCTCAGCTGTAGCAGTGGTTTTGTATATTGTAATATATCTTTATATAGCTTTGGTTGTGATAGTTGTGGTTGTGATAGTAATAAACAACTATTAAAGTCTTACCTCTAGTTCTTCAAATGCACAGTGGACCAAGCGGTTGAATTCAAAATGCCATAACTTGTAATAACTATTTATTAATACATTTACTGAAAATTATTCTAAACTTTTTTTTCATTTCCTGTTACAACATGTTATGGTTTTGTTGCTTTTATGTCTGGTTTATACTAGATTATGTCTGGTTTATACAGGTTTATGTCTCCTCCATATCCCCATTCCCATCAAATCCTCATTCCCATCATACCTCAGGCCCATCATATCCCAAGTTTACACCTATATGCCTAAAACTAAATATGATATTAGAAGCACAGTTTTTAATATCAAGACAGCAATACAGTCACCCCCAAATTTTCACCTACTTTAGATCTGAAAACCAACACGCTAGCCACTACATGTACATCATCGCGCCCCCCACAAAAATACGGTATGGATACATACAATACAAGTTTTATTTTATAGAAATCAGATTAATAGTGGGGAGGGGGGGGGGTATTGAAATTCTTCCCCAACAGAACAGGGGGGACCTGAAAAAATCCAGATTCACTAAGGGGGGGACATGAAAAAAAAATGGAAAATTTGTTAATTTCTCACCCATCCCCCCCCCCCCTCCCATAAACGGTCCCTAACACTATAAATAAATTTGCATACGTACTTGTTGAGTTCTTCTGGTTGAATTTCTTGTTGTTGTTGTTAGTAGATTAACATCTCTTCGCGTTTTCGCTCGAGTGTTTTGTTTTCCTGCTCTTGAATGTATTCTTCAATTGGTTTGTCCAAGGACATAAATCCGGAATTTTCAGTCATCTCTTGAGTTTTGAATAAAGAATTAAAAGTTTAAGCAAATATTTTTGTGAATGAAAACGCTAGCGCCAGCGACAGTACAAGCGCCTTTGAAAATATTGATATGTTTTGACAGGTGCTTTGTGATTGGACGAAACGCTTTTCTCACGTGTGAGAAAGTCGTTTCGTCATTCTGATTGGCTGCGAAAATTCCCGAACGGGGTTTTCACGCGCGAAATTCTATCAGAAAATCTCAGTATGTATAAAATAAAAATAAATAAATACGCTATCAAGGTGCCTTGCCGCTAAAATACGCCATTCACATTCAATTCAGCAAGCCGCCTGAAAAACACCACCTCGGATATGCATAACATCTCAGTTCCGGAATCAGTATAATTAATTATAATTATAGGTACCTGGCCTAATAATTAAAGGTGAAATGCTAAATTAACCCGGCTGATAAATTTTAAATTAACTTTGCCCTAGCAACAGACAAAAATCTTGGACCTGCTCTCTTATTTACCTACTGTAAATGACAATAATTCTAATTCTTGTCGGTGTTACTTGTATGTAATGTTGAAGTGTAAATGTTGTATACAAAATAAGTTCCACACATAATCTTGTTCAGAATCCCTGATGAAGTCTGTACTAACATGTATCAGATGAAACTGGTCTAGTAAAGCAAGATCAGCTGCTGTGTGCTGCCCACTTTTCTTTGATAAAAAATAACTGGACGCAAAGGGCATTTGCCTTAGTTACAGTCTCTATTAAGCGACCCTCCATTAAGCAGTCACTTAACAAATGCCCGGAATTAATTCGCTCCCCATATTTACTGCAAACTTGACCTCATTTAAGTGATCTTTATCAGGCGGTCAGTTGGCTATTCCCCAAGGGTGACTGCTTAATAGAGGTTTGACTGTATTTAGGCATACTACTTCAAGACACCTCTGCTCACTGCAGCTGTTTTTTGTTTTGTTCCGCAGGCTTCAAAAACAAGAGCATCCCCATGGCCAAGCTCTGGCAGAAAAGCATACCAAAGCTGCAGTCAGTGTACAGTGTACATGTAGCTCTTTGAAAGAAACAATGCAAACAAACAAAAAATGCTAAAAAGTGATCAGAGTTATATAGTTATAATAGGCATAAAATGCCAGTTTTTATGACAAAAGACTGTCATAATCAGCTGCCATTGTGTTTACATGACAAATGAAAATATATTTTGACAAATTCATGTTAAAACTTGCCTTAATATTATTTAGTCATAGGGACAAAAATACCCACTTAAGCCCTGGCCAAACTGACTGCAAGTATATGTCTAGATGCAAGTTGTTCCAAGTTGTTAACAAACCATTTCAATGTACATGTAGTCTCGCACATACACCCAAACCAAGGTAAACAGTAGTGAAAGCAACTTGCGATAACTTGCTGTGGTTCATTAAGTGGTATGCTTAATCGAATTGAATGAAATTTATTGATGTCGACTTGTCTCTCCATTTGGCCAGGGCCACAGATGTTCATGATCTTTTTTCAACAAGTGAAAGAAAAATAACATCTTATAGTCTTTTAGAGGACCCCTCTGTGGTGAAGTTGGCATCCTCAATAAAGATTATTATTAAGTAAACATATATGCATTTAAACTGTGAGCGGCACGGTGGTCTAGTGGTTAGCGCGTCGGACTTTCAACCTGAAGGTCGGTGGTTCGAGCTTGGTCTCTGCCGTCGTGTTGTTTCCTTAGACAAGAAACTTTACTCCACACTGTCTCTCTCCACCCAAGTGTATAAATGGGTACCGGCGACAAAATGCTCGGGGTAACCCTGCGATGGACTGGCATCCCATCCAGGGGGGAGTAGCAATATTCCTAGTTGCTTCATGCTACGGAAACCGGGTTAAGCTCCGGCCGTGTGGGCCATCGTGGCCCGAGTTAAAAAAAATGCATTTAAACTGACATGCCTTGCACATTCCGTCTAAAACTGTAAAGTTGTATTCATTTTTGTGGCATGGAATATTTTATGTGATAATAAGGAACCAGCATTAAATCGAAAGAAATTGAGACTATTGCATTGATAGACTAACAGCTGTACTTGTCTAAACAGTAAGGTCCTTTCTATACTATTTTTCTATTGATATGTTATTTACACGATAGTCCCCCTTTTCGATTAACATGTTTTTACATGGTTCCTTACAGGCTTTCTTTTTCGATTTACATGTTATTTACAGGATAGCCCCCTTTTTTTATTTACATGTTATTTACATGATAGCCACCCCCCCCCCTTTTCGATTTACATGTTATTTATAGGGTTCCTTACAGGGTTCCTTTTTCGATTTACATGTTATTTACAGGATAGCCCCCCTTTTTAGATTTGCATGTTATTTACAGGGTTCCTTACAGGTTTCCTTTTTCGATTTACATGTTATTTACAGGATAGCCTCCCTTTTTCGATTTACATGTTATTTACAGGCTTCCTTTTTCGATTTACATGTTATTTACGGGATAGCCCCCCTTTTTCGATTTACATGTTATTTACATGATAGCCACCCTTTTCGATTTACATGTTATTTACAGGATCTTCTCTTGAATTTACATGTTATACTCAAAATGATACTCATGTTATTTACAGGTTTGACAATAACATGTAAAAGGGGAATTAGCATGTAAATTTTCATTTACAGTATCTTTACATGTTATTTACATGTTATTGACATACAATGTAAATTTTCAATTTTTTCCAGTGACCAATGCCCGGGTGGACGCTCACACTGATTGCATGGCCTTCTTGCAGTCTTGGCAAAGGCAAGGAGGGAAAAAGTAAACTGCTCAACGACGCCCTTAAGGAATTACACGAGACAGTTCTTGTGTGTAATTCAGTTCTTTCCTTCCAATTCGTTCCCTCGCATTCCAACCCCGCAGGCTTTCCGTCTAGAGAATTGTCGGACAAAGATTGTATTCTGTCGGAGAAATCCTGGCAACGAGTGGAGCGGCATTTCGGCCCTCACACAATAGATTTGATGTCTTTGGATTCCAACACTCACGTTGATTCTGTAGGGCGTCCACTTCGACATTTCACACCGTTCTTTACTCCGCAATCTTGTGGGGTTAATATGTTTGCCCAGTCCATCGCTTGCACCGAGAACGCTTACGTTTTTCCCCCATTTTGTCTCATCGGACCGGTCTTGAAGTTCCTGTTAGAGTCAGAAGTCGACTTTAGCATTGTTGTCCCAAAGTCCTTTCCTTTCCCATTCTGGTGGCCTATCCTATCTGCCCACGCCCAAGAGCGTTTCACGCTTGGAATCAAGGGAGAATTAGATATCCTCATATTTCCGTCCTCCGCCGGAAACTTCGTTACTCGCCAATTGCAATGTTTGACATTTTGATTTCATTTCTTTCGTCTAGAACCGTCGTCCCCGCATCTGGCGACCGGCTGCCCCGTGTCCCCAGTGTGCATATCTAAATGATGACACATTTAACTTTTGTCAGAGGTGTGGATTCAGGAAAGAGACAATAACTGTCGCCGATTCATCTGTGGCCCTCAAAGTTGATCTCAAGTCGATCGAAGGCCGCCTTAATCAGCTCACAAAAAGGAAGTCGGCTAAGCCATACGAAAAGCAAAAAACGTCACTTCACCGTGAACTTCTTAGTTTTCTTGCGTCCTTACCCACTCCTAAATCGCTATCCTCGGCATCTTCGGCAGACATCTTAAAGTTCCATGTCTGGAAGGATAAGTCAGGACGAACTAAGGTACATCGAACTTCTTGCCCAGAGCTGGGCAAGCTAAACTCCTCAACTTGCAAATGCCCATCTAGACTATCTGCCGGGACAGTAGAGAGTCTTATTGGAAAGCTTCGTGCTGTTTTTATCCAGGCATAACTAATCAATGATCAATGACATCAATGAGTAATCAATGGGTAATCAATGGGTAATCAATTGATTAATCATTGAGTATTACCAATACTTAATGAGTATTGCCAATACTCAATGAGTGGGTCATTGATTACTCATTGATGTCATTGATTACTCATTTTAAACCAACAGAGACCTTCCAGTACACCCATTTTTCTTCCTGCCACCCACCAGGGGTCAGAAAAGGGCTCAGAAAAGGTGGAGCCCTGAGACTTTTAAGAACAAATTCCTCAGCGAAATCATTCAGTGAGAATATCAACAACTTCAAAGCACGCCTCCGTGCTAGAGGCTACACTCACAATCTCATTGAGAAAATAATTTTCGATGTAAAATTCAATGAACGGAAGTCATCTTTGCAGCAAAAGGAGAACGTGCGAAAAATAATTCTGCCTTTCGTAACAACGTACCACCCGCGTTGCCTAATCTTAAAAACATCTAATGAGCAAATGGCATTTAATTCAGAAGCCAACCATTGCTAAGAGAAATAAACAAAGAGCCTCCCCTTATCTCATACAAAAAACGAAAATCTTTGGGGGATTTATTTAATAGAGCAAAACTCTAAAGGTCACGTTCTACGTTATCACGAGCTTATGAGTCGTGCCTGGCCTGTCAACACCTCTTTTCATGCAAATCAATGACTAACCAATGACATCAATGACTAATCAATGACCAAAAATGTTGTGGGTCATTGATTAGTCATTGAGTACTCATTGAGTATTGGCAATACTCGATGAGTAATCCATTGATTACTCATTGATTACATTGATGTCATTGATGTCATTGATTACTTAAGCCTGGTTTTATAGATGCTGGGCTCGGTGGGGAATGGGATGACAGACTAGGTACAGGCAGTCCCGTTTCGCACCCCTCTGTTAAAGATTATTTACGATCAATAAAAGAAGAGCAGGCTGAGGCCAGGGTTCGCCCCCAAAAATCTATCCCCCTGTTCTTGGATAAGCTTCAGCGTTTGGCGGAACATATTTTGTCTAAACTTCGAGCTCCCGGGACTTCACCCGTCTCGTTGTATTTACTTAGCCGAGACCTTTGTTTTTTCTCCATTGATTTTTTCTCCGGGGACCGCTCTTCGGACTTGGGAAGAGTCCTGTCCAGAGAAGTCTTGTTCTTCCCTCAATCCTCGGGTATCCTATTTTCTCTGAGGAACTCGCTGACAATGTCCCTTTATTCCTGGTTATATATAAGCGCCATGCAGTATGCGGTCCAGGGGGACGTATTACGTAGCCACATGCTCTGTGTTCAGTATAAAAGTGCCTGTCTCACACGAAATCCTCCCTCAGTCTTTTCGAAAGGGACAACCGCTACTTAGCTTCGCCCACCACCCTCCCGGCAGCGATGAACCACTCTTCCCCTCGGAGCTACCCGCTCCCAATCGCCTCGGGATGATTCTCCCCATATCTTATCTCAGCCCGGCCATTGTTTGCGGGAGATCCCGGTGAAAATATATTATGATCCATTCTTATTTAATGAGATGCAAATAAGTGGACGGGTATTCTACAGTTGATCAAGAGTGATCCGAAACTGATCCTGACTTCACCTTTAGAGGACTGTAAAGAAACATATTAGGCGCTGTCTGACATTTGTACAGCCGAAAACGTTGGCAAAATGACCATCACGCTAAAGGATTCCAAGGGAACTATAGCGTAAACAAACCAATGTGTCATACTATTAACGTAATTTACGTCACACTCACTCCCACTCGCCCCAGGCTCTTCAAAAATTGGAGCCACTTTTTCAACCGAAGTGACGCATCAACAAACCGATTTTCTTTCTTTTCCTCGGGAAATGATTATCGTTTTCGTTCTAATAACTAATGAAAAACAACGATGAAAAAATACATTTCATAGGCACTTTAAATGTCACCAATTGGGGCTCTCCCTGACACATTAATAAAGTCAATATTATTATTGTGTATTTTATAAGTTAAGGGAGTAGTTTATGCATGCATGCACCTCAGATATACCATGTCATCATTATATTTTCGGCATCATAGAGCTCTTTTCAATAAACAATATTCGTATTCACGGTATTGAAATTGGAACTAGCGTGCAGTCGAGGCTCATGCGGGGGAATCTTTTCACATGCAAATATTTTTTATTAATAATATTCCCCCGCATTAGCCTCGACTGTAAGCTAGTTCCAGTTCAATACCGAGTATACGAATATTGTCTATTGATTCTCGAATGAAATTCATGTTTCGATTTGGTTGGCATCAATACACTTTGTGTTTCTAAAAAAATTGTGACTCGCTCGCACACATCTTATCGCTCTTGGCACCGCCTAAATGTATAATGTATTTGCTCCAAGTTCTGTTTAGTTCACTTTATTGCCTGCATCTATTGTAATTGGTAACAGAAAGTACTTTGTTGTTGGTTTTACGGGCAATACTAGTCCAACATTCCACTTCTCGGATGTTTAATATTTAAAACGTTTAACACACGAGGCGCATCAGTAACTCAGTGCCCCACATCTTAGGCTGTTTTAAAATTCTGCAGTTGACTGCTGATAACTCGAGCCTTGAGGGGAAATGAATATGTTACAGTTAACAAACGTTCGCGCTATCCTAGTTAAGCAATTCATTTTTTGAAGTAGATAAAACTTCCTTTTGTTTCAATTTAGAAAGAATTTTGAGTAAATCGGGATTCGAGTTCCGGGGAGCGCTACAACTAAAGTTTCAGACAGGGAGGCTCCTACATTCCTTGCTTACCCTTTCACATACGAACGTTTATAGAAATGATATTCGCTTTTACATACTGGGTCACATAAACGCTGTGAAACCGGAAAAAATAAGAGAACGGTATCGACTCAATATTTCTCCAGCGCCAACCGTAGTCTTTGCATGTAATTTCTTACCAGTTTTTTGCCACGCAACCTTTACTACTTAGGTTTAATCATGACTACCCTTTCAGTTCCCAGTCTCAGATTTTGAACCTTTTGAACTGAGGCGAATAAATACCTCTTACTAACCGAGTTCGAGGGCCGTACTGTAAATTACGGCCCGCGTTTTTCGAAGCGCTTGGGCCACAAATCGAAGGGGAAAAACAAGGGCCGTAATTTACAGTACGGAACGAGAAAACGAGGTTAGTAAGATATTTATCATATCTCTAAGTCGGAGATAAAGGAAAACCTTTCAAGTCAAAAGATGGACAGCTTCATTTGACTGACGTGCGTCACAAGAAAGCAAAGAGCAAATTTTATTGGCTTTCAAAAATAGTGTGATCGGTCCTCGATTCGGCGTGAACTTGCGTGGCTCTTGAATGAAAACTATATAAAAAAATTAATTTAATCTTCCATGTGTTCGGTAGGACGACGGAAACCTAACACAAGATAGTTTTCTTTGAAAAGGATTCTTAGTTACTGGCGAAGAAAAGCGAGGTAAAGAAGAATGAAAACGTCGCGATAAAATCGCCAAAACAAACGTTTGGGAATACGCAAAAATTGTTTTCATGGAATCCACTGCAAGAACAAAAATTTCGCTAAGGAATCAAGGTACACTTTTAGCGTAATTCTGTAGCTTCAAGTTTGTTCTTATTAGAGCCACTGCCATAAACTATATAAACTCTGAACTTCAGTTTATAACCAGACAAGAACTTGATCAAACTAAGTTAATTTAAGCTGAAGCTTAAGTCTTGTATGATACAGTTTGCCGATGAAAGCCGTTTCAAGTTGTTTTGCAGCTTTAAGATTTTCATAGAGACGTTTCCTTACGAAGAAAGGTACTCTTTTGTCAATGCTGAATTAAATTGTTAGAGTTAAACGAATATGTCGAGTTACTCGAGTTTTTATAACTTACAGCCTAAAAGCTAAAATATACCAAAACAATAAGTATGTAAGTTAAGCTTACTCTAGAAAATTGTCAATGCTTTTTGATTCGCGGCTAATCAGTTTTTTGCTAAAGTTATAGCTTAATTTCATCGGAGAGTTTTTGGAACCTAACATGTGTACCCATTTAGCTCCAAACGTTTCCTCTGGATAATTTTTAATGTAGAAAACAACTTTTGTAAGCGTATGCTAGGCCGATGCTGGGACTTTAAAAATTTACCGGACCGTACTGAAAAATACGGCCCGCTAAATTGACCAATCACAGCGCGTACTAACTAAGAGATATAATAATATGTACTTATTGACTAAGTTTGCGCTCGGTCCGTACGCCATGACCTCGAGCCAAATATTTTCCCATCCAGCCCGACCTAACTTATAGTCAATAAGCATTTTATCATATGACCAATTTGGAGACAAAATTACTTGAAATTTTAATGCCCGCGGACGTCTGCCTTTTTCCGGCCCCGCTCGCGCAAATGCGTACGGCCCTTATACGGGACTTTCATCAATGGTTTTGCAAAGAAAAGGTTCGCAGGGCCGTTCGGGTCATATGATAACTATAAATATTGTATTCAACTCTACTTCTTACAATTAAAAAATACAACGACTTAATATTTGGACAGTAACAGACCAGTGAACTAAAAAGGAATAATGTATATCGCTTAGTGACGTCCTATGAGTCGTATATTTCTAGTTCAGTTCTGTTTTACAAGAAGCATGAGGTAATGTCCGTACCTGAGTTGGTTTTAACCTGCCAAGAGGTTGACCAGTCACTTTGAGTTTGTCCAGACCAAGAAGACACTGCAATCTCATACACCTTGTCGCAACCAAGGTTCCAGTCAGGGAAGTTGTTTGTACGTTTGTTTATATATATTTCTAACCAGTCAACTAAGTTGCCTTGTGACTTTATTTCTCTGTAACGTATTGTGCTCTTCGTAATGGTGCATGCATCTTTGGAACTCCATGTCAGGTTTACAATGCAACCATCTATTTCCATTTCTCTGTTGTTAATGACAGGAGTTGTAGGGTTGCCTTTAATAAATGGAAAAAAAATATTAGCGGTTATTTCTGTTTATGTATTTTACATTTTGAGTTGTGATATTGCTTCGATTTTTATTCATGGTAGAGAATGAGAGATTAATTAATTGAGAAACTTTTCACCATTTCAAGCAGAAACCACCCATGCTCACGATGAGAGTAGCACATTAATTATTAATATTAGAATGTTCCACGCTATGCGTATATAATAAAATCGGTAAAATATTTGTATGAAAACGGACAAATTCTCCAAGGGGCATTGGAAATTTCTTTGCTGGTTTTCACTTCAGGAGGCTAACGATTTCAGTGAACCATGTCACAAAACCACACGGAACGATGAATGCAACCCAGAAATAATGTAAATCATATTCATTCTATTTCTGACAATTAAAGAGTTTTTGTTGCATTTCCATAAATTTCATTACATGCTCTTATCGTGAGCTCGGGTTGCCTGTGCTTATTCTAGCCCAGGGACTGGGAACGGGTCTATCTATGATTATCTCTGATTATAGAGTGTGATAACTTTAAATTATAATCTTACTTTCTTTTTTTTTTTTGTATAAATGAGGTTCAAACATCACTTAAAGCTAGTACGTGGCCAAAAATCATCTAGAGTAGGATACTGGAACCAGTTGCATAAAACAACCGTAAGATAAGTTGATGTTTTATGCATCCAATCCCTCCTCAGGCTTGCCAGAGTTTCTTGAGCTCTCTTAGCGTATACAGTGGAAACGCCATTAAAGGAACACCCTCGGGACCAGGAGAAGTCCCCTTAATTAGGTGTGGTTTTGTTAATAGCGGGGCCCGCGCAGAGCACCATACTCATAGAACCTATGCCCGTCATTTTTCCTGGTCATGGCTAGCGGAATGTTTCGCGGGCGCGTATGTGCCCGCCCGTGTTGGACAAAGCTGGCTCGCGGGCGCGTATGACGTCGCAAAACTTGCGTATACGACGTCAAGCGCGGTTACACTGCCGAATGTCACTGGGAAAACACTGTTTTGTGGTGTTTACTATACGGAGAAAACCGTTTAAATTAAAGTCGTTATTTCCGTGAATTTTTCGCGGTTTGCTACTCAAGACAGGGATACTAATTAAGGAATACTCAGAAAAAGAAGAGCTTTCAGGGATAAAATCTTGCTTCGAGGAAATTCATACGTTTTTATCAATGCGGGAGATGTTTGTTTTTATTACGGATTTCAGAACCAAAGCGGAGATTTGAAGAATTTTCAAGCAAGCGAGGGACTTGAAGGTAAAACAGATTACATTTTTCGATGGGAATGTATGTATTCTTTGTGTTATTGTCAGTTTTGCGGAACTGTTTTTAAAACATGCTTAAACTCAGTTGTATCGATTTCTTGAATTTCATCGAAAGCAGCTCGAACTTGATGCATGCGCTATAAATGGTGCGCGTTTTGCTTTTATTTAAACATAAACTAATGGAGATTTGAATACAATTTTTCGAAAGAAGATTGTGTTGTCCATTTTTATGTGTTTGTTTATTCATTACATAGATTGAAAAGCGATTTTATGTAAACAAAAGAAGACTTGAATATTGTAGTTCTATCTTCACGCCTTATGCAAATATGTTTGCGTATTTTGGCAATTTTGATTTCCAAATCAGTTTCTCGGGCAATTTCTGACAAGCAACAAGTGTATTTTATTCGGAAAGTAGTCGTACTAGTTATTCTAGACGGATCGAGAAAAAGTTGTTTTTGTGAACTTTTGTACGGTATAAATGTACTGTGCAGACGGTCGCGTAATACTGTTTTTGAGAATTGCTAAAATTGAAAAAAATAGCCCGGTCGTCAATCTTAATTCTTGTGCTTCCGACCTTTCACCTTAGTTAAGTTTCACCTTAGTTAAGCTTGTTCACAGAGCGACGCTGTTAGGCTCAGCCTATCTATATACAGCTATTTCAGTAGACCAATTCCGATATATTAAAATTCATACTTGGCTCTGAGGCTTAGGGGAATAAAACAAACAAATTAATTATTCATCCCTGAACCTCGATGTGATTTCTTTTGTTTTATTCCTCTAAGCCTCGGAGTCAAGTATGAATTTTTGCAGCCGCATTTAGGGAGCCTGAAGCGACCGAGCAAGGCAGCAGTTCTAATTGCTGCCGCGTAAGCGAGCCTGAAGGGAGCGAGGAAAGGCAGCAGACCTAATCAGCCCAGGGACAAAAATTTCCGATTTCTACCCACAATGCATCTGGATTTTTTACCACAATGCCTTGTACACCCATTTCCTTTATACATCTGCTACGTTTCAATGACGTCGTGCGGCTGGTCTGTTACGTTGGTAATTCGTTTCGTTCTGTGGAAATTCGTTGAGGTTAGTCAAATTCTTTTCTTTTTATGTGTCTTTGTGATGAATTTCTCTTTTATGTTATGTTGTCATAAAGCGTTTTGACAATCTTTAAGGTGATGTTAAGGTGATGTTACACGAAACGATTCGCAACGACGATTTTTAGCGCAACAATGTTGCGCTAAAAGTTGCGCTAAAAGTTGACGCCGTGCAACATGGGTGCGCGGACGTCAACTTTTAGCGCGCATGCGCGGCGTCAACTTTTAGCGCAACATTGTTGCGCTAAAAATCGTCGTTGTGAATCGTCCCGTGTAACATCACCTTCACATAACGAACTAAGTACACACGTCAACTGAATAAGCCAAGCACGCGCACAACTTAAAGAAATTTGCGCGCGCGCACCTGCATCAAACTGAACAGAAGCAATAGAGAAATTAAATAGGGGCGCTAGGAATGATATAAAGGATCTAAAGTAACCAAGGATACGGCGGTGTCTCACAATTCTGGATTGATAATGCAATTTATAGTAAGATACGCATCTGCGCACCAATACAGCTAGATGATTTACACACGGCCGATGTTTAACTGCCTTCAAATTTATGTGTGCTGCCATCGTAGTCTCGAAAACTTTCTAAGACCTCGTCACGGCTTCCAACGCCATTTTGACGGGTAGGCAAAGTTATCTTGAAATACAACACTGTTATTTGAAACAATCAACTATTAATCCAGCACAATTCAAAATCACCAGATCAGACGATGAGCAGGTAAAATCAGAAAATGAACTCAAAACTGTTCTTCTGACAGCAGAGGGCGTACAAGGTATCACAAGATACCTTTCTTGCAATTCCTGTAAAACCAGAATAGAAGAGAATATAATATATATAGATAGGCTTAGTCTAACAGCGTCGCTCCCTAAACAAGCTTAACTAAGGTGAAACTTAACTAAGATGAAAGGTCGGAAGCACAAGAATTAAGATTGACGATCGGGCTATTTTTCAATTTTAGCATTTCTCAAAAATAGTATTACGCGACCGTCTGCACAGTACATTTAGACCGTACAAAAGTTCACAAAAACAATTTTTTTCTCCGTGTACAATAACTAGTACGACTACTTTCCGAATAAAATACAGTTGTTGCTTGTCAAATTGCCCGAGAAACTAATTTGGAAATCAAAATTGCAAAAAGTACACAAACATAAGCTTATTTGCATAAGGCGACGCGAGTGTAGACAGAACTAAAAAATTGCTTTTCAATCTCTGTAATGAATGAACAAACACATAAAAATGGACGACACAATCTTCTTTCGAAAAATTTTGTTCAAATCTCCATTAGTTTATGTTTAAAAGCAAAACGCGTACCATTTATAGCGCATCGAGTTCGCCGAGCTGCCTTGGGTGAAATTCAAGAAATCGATACAACTGAATTTAAGCACGTTTTGAAAACAGTTCTCCAAAACTACACAAGATCACTGAGAAAAAGTCAATCACAGATTGATAACAACATAAATTCCCATCGAACAATGTAATCTGTTTTACCTTTAAGTCCCTCGCTTGCTTGGAAATTCTTTAATAAATCTCCGCTTCTGTGGATGAAATCCGTAATGAAAACAAACATCTTGGATGTTGTGTGGCGTCATACGCGCATGTTTTGAGACATCACACGCGCCCGCGAGCTAGCCGTGCCTAACGCGGACCGCGGACAGAGGACCGCACACGCATGCGCCCGCGAAACATTCCGCTAGCCATGACCATGAAAAATGACGGGCATGGGTTCTAGGTTCTATGAGTATGGGGCTCTGCGCGGACCTTCGGCTCGCAGAGCTCCGCTAAAAAAGTTTTGAAATGTGCAGAATGTGGTCTTTCCCAACTAAAGCAGAAATGCTGCACAAGGATTTATGCAAAAGCTATCTTTAAAACCGCTAAAGAACCAATTTCATTGGTTCTTCTTGATGACAAACTTAAAGCATTATATCAGTTGAACAGGAAAGAAAACACCAAGCTCTTTGAACAACTCAGTAATGATGAAATCGAAGAACTTATCCTTGAAGCAGAAGCTTTACTGATATATAATAGCAAAAACAATATTGTCCATATCAAACAGAAACAGGAATATTGAGAAAGTCCTAACATCCAGAACTTGTTGTTGTTACATTTTCTTCTTTTTTAGCTTCTAGCAAAAAACACTATTGTGAAATCCAAATGAAACAGAAACAGGAATAAAGTCATTTTTATCATCCAAAAATTGTTGTTGTTATATTTTCTTATTTTTAAACTTCTAAAAAGGAATAATGAGAAATTCTTTTCTATCATCCAGAAGTTGTTGTTATTATATTTTATTTTTAAACTTCTCATATTATAACAAATTGTTGTTGTTCATGTTTCACTTTTTTAATACTTGTAACAGCTCAATCAACATATTGAGAAAACCTCAAAGCACAACCTTCAGTGATAAATAAACCAACAAATTGTTTCCAAACAAACAAAAAGGACTAACGATAAAATCATTTCTGTAATTGTTCAGTTAATTTTATGTTGCTGTTTATGTTACATTATTTACAATGAATAGCCAAATAATCTTATAGTTTCATTGCCCGATTGTAATTGTTTATGTTCTTGTTGCTGCGCAGCGAACGAAATTGCTGCGCAGCGAACGAAGTGAGCGGAGCAGCAGTTCATAATCCAGAAAGGCAGAAAAATCTGGAATCACTGTTTTTTACCACAATCCTTTGCGAGCCATGCTGAAGATGCAATGGTTTCCTAGGAAACGCTGTCCCACAACTCTTTGCGTGCGTCATGCTGATGCGTGCCTTTATTTGCGTCATTCGCTTTCCGTTAAACACATGCAAACAGTATTTTATATTGTCGGACCTCGATCGCTTCTGAAGGTGAGTATTCTTTACACTTGGTATATTAGTAGGTAAGAGAGCTGAAAGCGATTAAATCAGTCATGGGCGTAACCAGGACTTTTTCACAGGTACGCACCATCACCAAATCAAGGTCCTACACTTTATTCATTTTTACTTATTTTTTCGACTTTTTCAGGTACACACGTGCGTACGCGCGTACAGGTAGCTACGCCCCTGTCAGGATACATTTATCCAGATTTATCACAAAGCGAGAGCATGTCTTGCTTCAGAATTCACAATCTGCAGACTTTTCTAAGAATTTTCAAGAATTATTGAAAAGCTATGGTAAAGGAAATGACATTTTTGAATGTGCATTTACTTTGTAAGAAATATTTTATTAACTGTTTCTTTCTTGTTATCAATAGTTTTTGAGAAATATTTAGAAAACTCGGTTTTGGTTACTTTTAGGGGTGCCGCGCTAAATAGCGAAAAACAACTGTATTCAGTAACGCGCGCTAAAATAGCGAATTGATTTCGCAAACACATGGTGAGTAAAATTGTCATTTTGAGAGAAAACGATGAATATTTTCGAGTTACTAAACGTAGTAATTTTTCTCGAGTCAGCAATTGCATGGTCGAAAGAAGAAACCTGATGAAGAGCAAATACATATATCGGAAATGTGACATTTTGTGTTTGCGCAATTTTTGAGCGACATTTCGTTCTATTTTAACTTTTCAAGTTTGAATTTTTTCATTTTTGAACTTTAATTTGTACTTTGCTGACGCAATTTGACGACATTAATTCTCTATTTTAGCGCGCGCTAATACAGTTGTTTAGGGCTTCCATATTTGCGAAAATACATAAGGCCAGAAGGACCGAAAATGTTTCGAGTACTGAGCAGAATTCGAGCAGAATTTAGGTGTACGAGCAGAATGAGCGATTTTTACGAGCCTTGCTGGCAGACAGGATAAGCCATTTTATGAGCAGAATTTATCCAGGCCTAATCACCTACGTGCGCAGCAATCACTATCTTTAAGATAACCTAGTTAGATACATGACATTTGGGCAGCACTCCTCTACCTATTAGGTACACTAGTCAGTAGGGGCAATAAATCTCGATTTTTTTCTACCACAATGCCTTGCAAGCATCGCAATTAGCAATTAGCAATTAGCCTCGCTTTGACGAGCGTACTCACGTGGTGACGCCTTCATCTATCGCTTTCACTTTCGCTCGTGTCAGCTTGCTGCTCGTGTGTGGAACGGTTGGCTTTGGCTAGGTCTGGTTACTTTCAGGAGTGCCGCGCTATATAGCGAAAGCAACTGTATTAGCGCGCGCTAATAGCGAATTAATGTTGCGATCATAAAATTGTCCTTTTGAGAGTAAACGATAAATGTTATCGACTTTCTAAACGTAGTAATTTCTCTCAAGTAGGTAATTGCATGGTTGAAAAAAAAACTGATAAAGAGCAACTACACATGTACGGAATGTTTTATTTTTGAACTTTAATTTGTACTTTGATGACTTATATTTAACACAAATTTATGCTTATTATTCAAACAATTCACTTATATTTTTGGGAAAAATATACAAAAAAAACAGTAATCATCACAGAGCCTATTGACAATCATTATAAGTATTGGCACTATTTGATGAGTAACATCGCAGCACTTCACTGGCTCTCAGCTATTTCTAGTTTTAGCGCGCGCTATATACGGTTTTCTTTAAAACGTTTTACTCAACTCTACTCTTTATGTTATCAACTTTCTAAACGTAGTTATTTCTCTCGAGTTGGTAATTTGCATGGTTGAAAAAAAAAAGACTGATAAAGAGCAACTACACATGTACGGAATGTTTCAGTTTTGAACTTTAATTTGTACTTTGATGACTCTATTTAACGACATTAAATTCGCTATTTTAGCGCGCGCTATATACGGTTTTTCTTTAAAACGTTTTACTCAACTCTATTCTTTGTCAGCTCGCTGCTCGTGTGTGAAATTGAACTATTTGAAAGGTTTTACTCTGCTCTACTCTTGGTAAGTAAAGTTTCCTTACTGTAGCCTTTCTTTCGAGTAAGTCGTCAGGCAGAGGTTTTCAATATGCTTCGTCAAAGTTTTATGGAAGTGTGTGCGACACCTGGTGCGAGTTGTGTAGCTCGGCGGCCATCGTGCCCGACAAAGTAAATCTAGGTCTCGCTCCATCGCACAATTTTAGCCTTGTTTGTTTCTCTAAACGTTTCATATTACTGCAAGTCTTTTACGTCGATTTCTGTTTTTGTGTGGTGAGTGAAAAAGGTGGAAAGCTCAGTATTCCATAAAGGTAATACGTGTGTTTTAATGCAGATTTACTAATAATTGAAACACGCTTTCTTTTGGTGTGGCATACACACTTTGGTGTGTTGTACTCGCCTTGTTTTGGTGTGTCACACACGCCTCACTGTTTTTACGTTTGGTATGAGCAATACCTCAATCGTTTTTGAAGTTTTCAATTTCATGTGACTTCCATTTTCTTCATTTCAGAATCAGAAAGAGGGTTTTGTGTTTATTTGGTAGGTGCCAATAATAATTTAAAATAATGTCTTGTAACCCATACAATTGTTCTTATTATTTTACACCCATCAATGAAACATCCCATCAGGAAGAATAACTCTAAATGGTCAACCTGAAAGTGTGTACACACAGGGAAAAACACTAACAAAATAAGAAGGCACACTAACTGATGAAACAGCATCTATCAGAATTGTTCTATGGGAAAGTGACATAGACAAGTTTCAGTCGAAAGAAATCTACAGCTTGAAGAAGGTAATGGTCAGGTCCTTCAATGACCAAAAATACCTCACAATTAATAAACAAACAGAAGCAACCAAATAATAATAAAACAATCAACCGAGAAGATGAAAAGTCACTGGACAGCAACATAAACAAGGTTCTTTGTCCAGCAGAAGGCGTGGAAAGCATTCAGAAATTTCTCAGCTGTTGAAAATGCCAAGCAAGTGTACCTCCTAGTGACCAGAAAACGTTTGTGCAGTGCAGTACGTGCAACCTTGCCCAACTTAAGACCAAATGCAAAACTAGGACATTTGCAAAAGTCCTGTTTCAGAATAAAATTTCTCTCAGCATTTTTGATGACAAGCTCCAACAGCTTCATGCATTGTGCCAACAACAAGAGAATAGCCTAAGAAAACCCTTTCATGAATTAAGTGATGATGACATGATCGAAATTCTTCTAACTGTAAATGCAACAGTTCTATACAACAACAAAAAGAGCATTATTTCCATAAAAAGCAAAGATGAGTAAGCAGCTGATTACACTAACAACAAATGGTTAAAGCATCTATCCATAATGTCAAGTTGTAAGATAAGATAAGCATAATATTATTGCTAAAACAAATAAAGTTACCCTACTGTTCTTGCTATGACACCGTTACAGTTATGTTGGGGTTACGAATAAATAATGTTGAACTGTTATGACGTTTGTGCTCAATTGTCATTATGATTACCATGTCAATAACAAAAGAACAAAACGTATATCCACACGAGTATCTGAACTTCTTTCTTTCAACTTCTGCAAACATTTAATGCAGGCGCATTGTTTCAGATGTCATCTGGAACATGGAATACCCAATACACACACTTGATAAAACGGTCAATTGCCCACACTGAATGCTAAATGACAAGGCAGCATCCACTGCTGCATCGGTATACTAGTAATATATCGGAATTGCTCTATTAACGTTGTCGGATGAAAAAGGCGAAAAGCCAAGACCGCAAGGTAGTATGGGATTTTTATGCATTGGCTATTTACAACTACCCATACTACCTTGCCGTCTTGGCTTTGAGCTTTCATCCGACAACGTTAATTGAAATAGCTGTATATTAATTAACCACCTGAACAAAAATGCCTGTTTTCCAGTTGCATGACTTGGAATGCTGCCATTTATTTCAGTAACTGTAAAATGCATTATTCAAATGTCAACAGTAGTTTACTGTAATTAATAAGCTCACCTTTCATCAAGTCGGAAATATCATTCAGAGACAATGCCATGCCAATCACATAGATATCCATAACTGATCCAACAAGAGGTCCATCTATTAGTGGCATCTTAAACACTGCCGGATTATTTCCAATCGCAAATTCCGGCTCGCCACGATCTGACGTTAAAAAGAAATACTCGTTCCATTGCTCCTGAAGTAACCTTTCTGAGCCATTAATAAATACCCTGACCTTAAACTGCTCACTGGTTACAGCAATATGATTCCAATCATTGTTTTTGAAGTCTGCTTGTTCCAACGTGTTATACACCGATAGAAATATAATGGATCTCTTGATTCCAATGTAAAATAGCTTTCCGCTCATTGACCAGAGTGTTATTATAGGCCCCTCAAAACCACTGGATTTAATCCAAAATGCAATTGTGAAGTCGCAGTCTGTGATGTTAATGTTGGGTACAGTAGCGAATGAGCCGATTTGACTAAAAAACGCGGCTCTGCTACCGGGACACCAGCCTTCAGTAAAGTTTACAGGACCAAAATACCTACAAGATGAGAAGACCAACGGGTCACATCTAGCAGTTGTACAACGAATGCTATGTTCCCTAGTAAAATACAACTTTCTTATTTTATTTAATAGTTTCGCCACAGATACTAACAATAAATACGAATATTTGGGGGACAGGGAGAAGAAATATAACTCGGGTCCCACTTGAGATCCACCCCAAATATCCTTTATAATAATATCCTGTGTGCTTATAATATTCCTTAAAAATAAAACATTTTGAAGATGATTGCTTTTTCATTTGTTTCACGATGGAGTTACTTTTAGATGTTGATCGGGACGTTTCACAACATGTTCATATGGGTTGCTCGTATCTAAAACTCCGCGGTTTCGCAACACGTACGCTGACAAGACCGAACACGTTGTAATTTGTAACGAGGTTACGTTTTTTGACCGTGACCTATGCTAGCACACCCGTAGGGTAAAAGAGGCCATACACAGTGATTCATACAGATAATATATACTTAATCCTAATAACATCAATAGAGATAGTGGAATCGAAATTCCTGCAGCATGGATGCCTACAACAGCCGATCGATGACAATTCGGACCTATGAGGAAACAAGATCTAATAATGACGATCGAAATGCACCAATAGCAGCGAACTAACTTTAACGAATCGACCAAACCACGATGAACAATAACCACATTTTTAATAACAAAACATTTTTTTATAAGCCTCTTCGCTTTTTTGGGATTATCTTTAAGTTATGAAATATGAACGAAAATAGCATCTTAACTCGGAAAAAATTTCCGAGTTCCAGATGGGATTCGAACCCACGACCCTCCGTGATCTAGTCGGATGCTCTACCACTGAGCTACTAGAACTCTGTGGTAAGCAAGGGTGAAATGTGGGCTTTGACTGGAACCGCATCGCGCGGTTACACAGCCAAATAACTTAACACATATGACTCATAACTGCATCGCGCAGTCATATTAAGGCATATCGAGGATAGTAACTATAATAGTTAGTATATAGTTAATAGTTAATATTTAGTATATTACAAATTCCCGACGTGATGCCAAAAATAAATCTAAGATTCGTGT
Source organism: Cladopsammia gracilis (assembly GCA_022457155.1). NCBI lineage: Eukaryota > Metazoa > Cnidaria > Anthozoa > Scleractinia > Dendrophylliidae > Cladopsammia > Cladopsammia gracilis. The sequence continues at coordinate 439,072 of JAJGOT010000074.1, forward strand.
AACCTGGAATTACGGCTCCAGGGAACTGTCGATTCTTTATTCGGTAATTTCGAAAAGTTCGAATTATTCTGAGTTTGAATGAGTCGCCAATAGCACTATAGACTGGTTCAAATTATTAATACTTATAACTAGCAGTAATCGGAGATTATGGAGACGCGTTCGAAGGAACTTCCGGCGGAAATAAGCCCCTGAAAAAAAAAAACAATAGGGGAGGCCATTTGGAAGACCGTCTACCAAAAAATCTCAAATTTTACTGCACATAAACCACAGGACAACCAACACGAAATTAGGATTGCATTCTTCGAACGCGATAAAAAGGAACGTTTTGATTCTCTACAGACCTTACATCAGGATCAGAACCATCCAGGAGCCAGTGGCCGAATTTTGGGTTCCCTGAAAAAAGGTCACGTGTCAGTTAATGCTAAGACTGACTTAATACTTTTTTACCTTTTAAAGTTACATACGTTAATAATAGGAGCCTCTCATGCGCCATCTTAACCTTTTTTTTTAAAGGTACCTCACGAAATATGAAAACTATTTGTCTGTCGAGTCAGTGAAACCATCGGGTTTGTGTAGTTCTGAATAACACTGTTGTGGGTGACATTGACTGACGTTTAGAAAAAGGCATGTGAATGGCACACGACAGTGGAGGCCATAATGCTGTTGGGTGTTGAAAATCAAGTCAGGAATTGGACAGTTTCAATCTGTTTATTTTAAGTGTAATTTTCGCCGTTTATTTGCTAGCCAAATTTGTCTCTGAGTAAAGTTTATTAGTTGTCTGTTTTGTAAATGTCGTTGATAATTCGTTTATAAGCTGCAGGTAGTTGTTGGCATCGCTCCAGTTGTGTTCGCTCTATAAATTAGTAAACCACCTTTCCAGATTAGAGTAAGTCGTGTGTAGTAGTCCGTACCGTGGGTAACACAATCTGAAGAGTCCCATGCAGTCGATTATGTGGTTAATTTGTAAATGCCGGTTCTCGATCTTTTCAGCAATGTTATTGTTAATATAGTGATATGACGTTATTTGTTGTCATCCATTTCTAATGTGTCAGTCCTATATTTAAATTGCTGCCTGTCTCAGCGATGTAGGTGGCCTGGCAGTCACAACATTTGATCTTGAATTGTATACTGATTGTTCTCTTTTTATGTCGCTAGGCCCTTCTCCGTCCAAAACATTACTAAGAAGCTCTTGTAAAGTAGTGATCGGTTTGTGAACGACACGGATATTGTAAGGCTGTAAGATTCATGTGATGGCCTCAGATGTGTTCTTGATGTAGTGTATTGTCGCTGTGGTAACAGGTGTCAGGTTGGTTTTCGTTGTATTAAGTTCGTGAGGGTTGTCCAATATACACGCACAGTCACGTTCCGTGAAAGCTAAGTTACGGTCCGTGGAATTCCTTCCGACCGTGACGTTAAGAGTTGATCCGTACGGAGCGTACGGTTCGTGAACTGAACAGACGGACCGTAATCAAGAAACCACGGTCCGTGAATTGCATCTCATTAAGGGCACTTAGAATATTTTCTTATATTGCGTTGAACCGTGTGTACCCCAAACGGTTCGTCGATCCGTACGGAGCGTACGGTTCGTGAACTGAACAGACGGACCGTAATCAAGAAACCACGGTCCGTGAATTGCATCTCATTAAGGGCACTTAGAATATTTTCGTTTATTTCGTTGAACCGTGTGTACCCCAAACGGTTCGTCGATCCGTACGGAGCGTACGGTTCGTGAACTGAACAGACGGACCGTAATCAAGAAACCACGGTCCGTGAATTGCATCTCATTAAGGGGACTTGGTGTATTTTCGTGTATTGCGTTGAACCGTGTGTACCCCAAACGGTTCCTGAACTGAACAGACGGACCGTAATCAAGAAACCACGGTCCGTGTGAGAAATCAGGAGTAATTTGTTTACAAACACAACCCGATCATTCACATTATCCACGCGATCATAACATTGAAAACAATTAAGAGAAGCATTAAAAAAAACAAAGGCTTGGCAAGCATAAGGGGACATGATATTTCTTTTGGAAGAAACATACTTTTGTGGTATGGAATGTATGTGTTCTATAGAATAAAGGCAATTTAAAATGAAATGATAACGGGGCGTATTAAATTGGGAAAAAAATAAAATTCTTTGCTGAAAAAAAAAAGATAAATGGTCGATCAATATTGATGCTGGCCTTTGATGATGGCGGCACATTTGTTTAGATGAATGGAATATGTTTTCAGTGATGTGTGTGAATTTTAAAAAGCAAGCCGAAAGTCATGGGGACGAGGGCGAGAAATAAGTGTTGCTATTGCCGAGGAGGAAAGAAAAGAACTGGTTAAAGTGTTGAATGGAGATGCGTTTTTCGCTCTCAAAGCATGGCCAATGGAGATGAGGATAGTATTTTGGAAGAAGCCACTGGGCGATACGGAAACCTTCAAGATGGTGTTATTTTTTATAGGCAGTGGATGCTGAGCCCACATTGATTGCAGAGTGGATTATGGCTCCGTCAATTCCAAGCCCGCTCATTCCCCCTCCCCCGGGGCATTTGTCGCGCATTTTATAACTTTTCCTTCCCAAGGATGGGGCATTTGCTAAAATAGGTCATCCCGGGGGTGGGGCATTGTCAAAACAACGTTATCTTATGGATATTAAAATTCGTACATGCTTCGTTGTTTATTTTTAATTTTTCTGATTATAAAAACTGAGTTGATAAAGTCGTTTCAGTCCTGCACTTTTCATGTGAAAATATTAAAGTTTCACACAATTTTCAAAACAGGCCACCTATTGCGTTACCTTTCAAGTGCCACAGAAGATGATATCTATATCACGGCAAATTTTCAAGTTTTGTTGACGTCTTATTTGCCAATTCAACATTCGTGGCCTTGGTGTCTTTCCATCATGATATGTCGCAACAGAAGAATCTGGCTATTTAAAAATTCAATAGCAACTTCACTTGAAAAAACGTCTCAATCAACGGGGACCTTACCGTGTAAATGGATTGAACGTAAGCATAATTTTAATCAAAATTAATAACATTAACAACGAGAATCGACAGGAAATTATTGGAGTCAAAAGTTTTGCGGAAACATAACACAAATATTTAGAACGAATGAGGGAACGGATTGGTAGAACGAAAGAATTCCTAGCATGAATAAAGATCCATTCATTTGTCAGCAATTATTGCTTCCATCAATAATCATTGAAATAAAAATTTCGTTCTTGTCCCATGGGTCGGGCACTTGCACTCTTTCAGATGCCCCACCGTGGGGATTTGTACATAAAAGCTGACCCCACCGTGGGGCATTTGCAACTTTTTTAAAAAAAAAGAAAACGACAAATGCCCGACAAATGCCCGGCGGAAGGAGATGAGCGGCCTTGAAATCGAAGGAGCTGAGAAAAGAGCAAGGCAGATAGATTTTATCTTGAACAATGTGGGTCAAAAGCGGCTTTCCTGGTTTTATTTTGACATTGACTATAACAAAGTGCTATATTTAAATGGCCTGCCAGAAAAGAAGTGAAACGGAGATGAACTAAATGGATGTGAAGGCAGTTTACTAAACTAAAAGTGAATGACATTATTGATTTGATATGTGATAAGTGTGCTACAATAAATGATTAAATGAATGTATATTCTGACTGTTGTTTCGATCATGGGAAGGGTGATTGTTAATTTTTATATGGTTTGAATCGTGCATACTTATGTTTGGTGGAGTGGCGTGTTTTGATTTAACGCCTCCCCGCGCTAATATTGACTCGCACCTCCTTGCTAATGTCGTGAAAGTTGTCCGTTTTGTCATAATGTATATGTTGCATTCGTTTGAACGATAAAGAAAGAAATAGATATGCATTTTCTTCATTTCTCTCGCGTGAATATCGTTGCAAAATAGATATTTGGTGTAGTGGCACGTTATTTGTCGCGTGTAGGTTCCTTATTTCCTCTCGCGTGTATGTTCGGGTTTAGTTTTCGGCTCGCGTGTTTGTTTATATTTGAAAGCGTATCGTAGCAAAATAGATATTTGGTGTAGTGGCGCGCTGTTTGTCGCCTCACGCTTAAAGAACGAGATATATGTGTAGATTCCTTATTTCCTCTCGCGTGTATATTCGGGTTTAGTTTTCGGCTCGCGTGTTTGTTTATATTTGAAAGCGTATCGTAGCAAAATAGATATTTGGTGTAGTGGCGCGCTGTTTGTCGCCTCACGCTTAAAGAACGAGATATATGTGTAGGTTCCTTATTTCCTCTCGCGTGTATGTTCGGGTTTAGTTTTCGGCTCGCGTGTTTGTTTATATTTGAAAGCGTATCGTAGCAAAATAGATATTTGGTGTAGTGGCGCGCTGTTTGTCGCCTCACGCTTAAAGAACGAGATATATGTGTAGGTTCCTTATTTCTTCTCGCGTGTATGTTCGGGTTTAGTTTTCGGCTCGCGTGTTTGTTTATATTTGAAAGCGTATCGTAGCAAAATAGATATTTGGTGTAGTGGCGCGCTGTTTGTCGCCTCACGCTTAAAGAACGAGATATATGTGTAGGTTCCTTATTTCTTCTCGCGTGTATGTTCGGGTTTAGTTTTCGGCTCGCGTGTTTGTTTATATCTGACGCAGCAAAATAGATATTTGGTGTAGTGGCGCGCTGTTTGTCGCATTACGCTTAAAGAACGAGATATATGAGTAGGTTCCTTATTTCCTCTCGCGTGTATGTTCGGTTTAGTTTTCGGCTCACGTGTTTGTTTATATTTGAAAGCGTAGCACAGTAAGATAGATATTTAGTGCAGTGGCGCGTTGTTTGCCGCCTCACGCATACAGAACGAGATATATGCACGCTCCGTAAGCAAGGATTACGTTCCGTACGAAACGTACGGTTCGTACGAATCGTATGGACAGTAAAAAGTTATTCACAGTGACTGAGTGTGATAATGAGATGCACGTTCCGTATACAGACAGAACACGGACCGTAAGCAAGGATAACGTTCCGTGCGAAACGTACGGTTCGTACGAATCGTACCGATAGTAAAAAGTTATTCACACTGACTGAGTGTGATAATGAGATGCACGCTCCGTATACAGACAGAACACGGACCATATAGTTACGTAAAGTTAGAAGGTTACGGGCTGTAAGCGAGGATGACGCAGATGACGATCCGTACGTTTTGTACGGACCGTCAACGTTTACTCACGGTCCGTATCAGTGCGACAGTATTGGCGTTGTTCTTGAAGTCAAGGATGTAGCTGTTCTTAATGAAAACGTTGTCAAGGTTACAAACGACTTATCAGTGAAATTAACAGAGCAATAAACACTAACCTGAACTCACTTACATTAAAATACATGGATGGAAACTAATCAAGCACTGACAGTATTAAAAGCCTAACTGACCAATGATAGCAAAAAAAAAAAGATCAATTTTAACCATGAAATGTCAGTGGACATTTCACACGACACGACTCTTAAAATGATTTCTGCTCACGTTGTCGAAACTTTAGTCATTCTCAACAACAACAGTTATTTTCAGAACTACACTAACCAGGAGAATCACATTTCATAGACTACAGAAGCTCTTGAGCTCAATCATTTACTATATAAAGATATAAAATGGCCTCCGGTTTTCTTTTTTTATTATTATTTTTTTTTCTTTTTTGTGTGTCACGATTTTGCATGCAAATTTATGCACGCATATTTTAAATTGTGCTTTTCCGGTTCATAGCTTTGCCATTTACACTTCCCGTTTAGTGACTTCCGGCTATTCTCACTTCCGGTCAAACAGCGTTACTGAAGTGTCATGACAGCGTCTCCTACAACCCTACTTACATAACTAATGTTCACGTTAGGTATGGGTGGTTTTCACCTTACGTCAAGGCGGCCTTGTTGGTGCACACCTACAAAATAATTTTAACTTCTTTTGTTGTGCACCAACATCGCCGCCATGGCCTTTGTCATCTGAGTCCCACAGGACTGAAGGTCACGTGAGTGAAAACCATCTATATATTACAATCAGAAGAATCACTGGCTTCATTGTGGTACAGCCTTCATTTACAAAACATTCAATAATAAACAACGCGGTCTGCAGGAACAATTACTGAATAAAAGGAGTAACTCTTCTCCATGTCAGACATCTTCTTAACATCTTTAATATATATATATATATATATATATATATATATATATATATATATATATATATATGAAGTCTTCTCACGAACATCCAATGAGTAAAGATTTGATCTTCATAATAAAAATATACTTAACATGAATGAAGACAAGATTTTTTGTTGTAAATCACCTATATTTCGACCGGGTACACCGGCCTTCTTCAGGGTGAGTGACCGTTACAAACGCGAAACACCACTGATGCAAGCAGCTGATACTAGCGCGCGCGTTTTAAACCGTTAAAATACGCGTTACATTCCTGCGCGTGCATTAAAGATTTCAATAACTTCTCTCTCGAACCGCGCGGTTCTGAGAATAGAAAAAGTCACTCTCGTTTAAACCATGCGGCTTGAGGCTCTTCAGTCTATACGCCCATTGTCCCTCTTTCTGTAACAATTCCCTTTCGTTTGCAACTCTATCAATAAGCAAAACGCTCAAGTCCTTTAAACCACGGTGACCTTCTGAAGAGAAATGTCGATAAATAAAGTCATCTTTCTCCTTTTGATTATGTTCGAGTTTTGCGTGTCCTCTAAGGCGGCTTTTGTGATTGTTGAACCTTAACCTAAACTTCGTCATTGTCGATCCCACATACTGCATACCACACACCTTACAAAAAATTAAATAAATGACGTTTTTTGAGTTACAATCTAGGTTATAGTTAATGGAGTATGTCTTTCCCGTGACATGACTTGTGAACTTATTGTCCAGACTCAAATAATTACACACATCACATCGTCTGTCTCTACATTTGACAGTTCCTCTCGCTATCCGTTGCGTTGGCTTCAACTTCGCATGAACTAGGTAATCCCTCAGATTCTTGGGTCATCTAAAAGCAACCATCGGTAGATTGGGTACTGCGTTCCTGCACCTTTCGGAGCAATGCAGCACTGGTTGCAACTCCTTAATTAGTCCTCCAATGTTCGGCAGGCTGGGGTGGTATGTCGTGACAAATGGTATCCTGTCATTTTTTTCTTTGATATAGGGCGCCAATACCTCCTCCCTGGATTTATTCCTCGCTTTTCGGATTTGTGCTTTTACGAAGTTTTTCTTGTATCCTCGGGCCATTAAAAAGTGACAAAGTTCCCTTGATCTTAGCTTAAAGGTTTCCAACGAAGAACATATTCTTCTTATTCTGGTGGCTTGGGCATATGTATGCCTTCTTTACAATGTTTTGGGTGGCATGAGGTTGAAAACAAGTACTGATGTTTATCTGTCGGCTTGGTGTATAAATCCGTTTCTATCTTGCCCCCGTCGTTGATTACTTGAACATCCAAGAAATTAATCTTGTCCCGCGACCAATTCCATGTAAACTTGATGGTTTCGTGGGCTGTGTTTATGTAATTTAAAAACTCAATGAGTTCTTCCTCGCCTTTAGTCCACACAACGAAAATATCGTCAATGTATCTCCACCAGATGTCTGGTTTTACCCGTGCTTCAGAGAGCAGCTTTCTTTCCAAAGAATCCATAAACAAAATTGCGTATGCAGGCGCCATTTTCGTGCCAATAGCTGTCCCCAATTTTTGCAGGTAATGTTTTTCATTAAACTCGAAATTGTTGTTCTTAAGGACAAGTTCTGCCAAGTCGACTATGGCGTCCGTCGATATTTCTTGATCTTCTCTCCTATTCAACGCTTCCTTCATGGCTACAAGTCCTTCGTTATGGGGTATGTGGGGATACAAGCCTACCACATCTATGGTGACTAGTATTGCTTCCTTTGGGAGTGTACCAATGTCAATGAGTTTCCTTAGAAAGTCATTTGTATCTTTAACGTACGATGGAACTGAGGTAACTAAAGGCTTTAAATGGTGATCAACAAAGGCCGATATCCTCTCTGTAGGAGTATTACAGCCAGAAATTACTGGTCTTCCTGGACAACCCTTCTTGTGTAATTTCGGTAAAAGGTAGAAACGTCCCGCTTTTGCTGTGCTATTGACTAATAAATACTCCAAAGTACTATCATTTATCTGTCCATCTGACCGCAAACTTCTAACCCGTTGGTTTATTATCTCAATCATGTCTTCAGTGGGATCCCCCTCTAGTGAAACATAAACTTCTCCGTCATTTAACTGGCGCATCGCTTCTCTGATATATCTATTTTTGTCCATTATTACCACCGCTGATCCTTTGTCCGCTTGTTTGATAACAATGTCCTCATATCGTTTTAAGTTTTTCAAAGCTTCCTGTTCTTCTTTAGTAAGGTTCCGATAGGTTCTTTTACTGAGATTACTCTCTAAAATTTTTCTTTCTAGAGCAACTGCGTATGCTTCTAGGGCTAAATCTCGATTTCTCTCTGGACACCAATCTGATTTCTTTCTAAACGCCGGCACATCCGAAAAATCCCCATCCACTTCTTCGTCTGTGTAAAAATATTCTTTTAACCTCAAACGCCTTACATACTCCATGATATCCTTTCTCAGAGTAAACACATCAATTTCTTCTGGTGTAGGACAGAATGACAACCCCTTGGACAATAAGGAGTTTTCTGCTTCCGTGAGTGTTCTACTTGACAAATTAACTACAACATGTAATCCCTCAGTATACACCGGCAGATTATCCACAATACCCAAACCCGTATTTTCTACCTGAGGAGCAACTTGAATCACTGGTCTAAATTCTTCGGTAACATTACCCTTAGAACTTTCATTCGGAGTACTAAATTCGTTCTCTTCTACCTCAATGTCAGTTGGGTTGTCAATCACTGTATTCTGAAGCACTTCTGTCCCTAATGCAACGTCTCTCAAATCTACTAGTAAATAATGCGAATTGACTGGTAAAGGGTCGACGCCACATAAATTATCTTCTGGACCTATGTCCTCTATTAAAACAGGCGTTCTCTTATTCTCAACCTCTTCTCTGATAGACCCTATAGATGTTTCTTCCCCAATACTAACCACATTCTCTAGTAATAATGGCGATTCAGTGGGAAGCGGGTTTATACTATGGAGATTTTCTTTAGGCCCTAGATCTTCAATGTGTACAGGTTGTCTTTGGTTAGCCACTTCAACCCGAATGTCAGCAATAAAGCGATCTATTTGCGAATTAGAGGGTGTTAAGGCATTGAGGTAGAAGAGAACGAATTTAGTACTCCGAATGAAAGTTCTAAGGGTAATGTTACCGAAGAATTTAGACCAGTGATTCAAGTTGCTCCTCAGGTAGAAAATACGGGTTTGGGTATTGTGGATAATCTGCCGGTGTATACTGAGGGATTACATGTTGTAGTTAATTTGTCAAGTAGAACACTCACGGAAGCAGAAAACTCCTTATTGTCCAAGGGGTTGTCATTCTGTCCTACACCAGAAGAAATTGATGTGTTTACTCTGAGAAAGGATATCATGGAGTATGTAAGGCGTTTGAGGTTAAAAGAATATTTTTACACAGACGAAGAAGTGGATGGGGATTTTTCGGATGTGCCGGCGTTTAGAAAGAAATCAGATTGGTGTCCAGAGAGAAATCGAGATTTAGCCCTAGAAGCATACGCGGTTGCTCTAGAAAGAAAAATTTTAGAGAGTAATCTCAGTAAAAGAACCTATCGGAACCTTACTAAAGAAGAACAGGAAGCTTTGAAAAACTTAAAACGTTATGAGGACATTGTTATCAAACAAGCGGACAAAGGATCAGCGGTGGTAATAATGGACAAAAATAGATATATCAGAGAAGCGATGCGCCAGTTAAATGACGGAGAAGTTTATGTTTCACTAGAGGGGGATCCCACTGAAGACATGATTGAGATAATAAACCAACGGGTTAGAAGTTTGCGGTCAGATGGACAGATAAATGATAGTACTTTGGAGTATTTATTAGTCAATAGCACAGCAAAAGCGGGACGTTTCTACCTTTTACCGAAATTACACAAGAAGGGTTGTCCAGGAAGACCAGTAATTTCTGGCTGTAATACTCCTACAGAGAGGATATCGGCCTTTGTTGATCACCATTTAAAGCCTTTAGTTACCTCAGTTCCATCGTACGTTAAAGATACAAATGACTTTCTAAGGAAACTCATTGACATTGGTACACTCCCAAAGGAAGCAATACTAGTCACCATAGATGTGGTAGGCTTGTATCCCCACATACCCCATAACGAAGGACTTGTAGCCATGAAGGAAGCGTTGAATAGGAGAGAAGATCAAGAAATATCGACGGACGCCATAGTCGACTTGGCAGAACTTGTCCTTAAGAACAACAATTTCGAGTTTAATGAAAAACATTACCTGCAAAAATTGGGGACAGCTATTGGCACGAAAATGGCGCCTGCATACGCAATTTTGTTTATGGATTCTTTGGAAAGAAAGCTGCTCTCTGAAGCACGGGTAAAACCAGACATCTGGTGGAGATACATTGACGATATTTTCGTTGTGTGGACTAAAGGCGAGGAAGAACTCATTGAGTTTTTAAATTACATAAACACAGCCCACGAAACCATCAAGTTTACATGGAATTGGTCGCGGGACAAGATTAATTTCTTGGATGTTCAAGTAATCAACGACGGGGGCAAGATAGAAACGGATTTATACACCAAGCCGACAGATAAACATCAGTACTTGTTTTCAACCTCATGCCACCCAAAACATTGTAAAGAAGGCATACCATATGCCCAAGCCACCAGAATAAGAAGAATATGTTCTTCGTTGGAAACCTTTAAGCTAAGATCAAGGGAACTTTGTCACTTTTTAATGGCCCGAGGATACAAGAAAAACTTCGTAAAAGCACAAATCCGAAAAGCGAGGAATAAATCCAGGGAGGAGGTATTGGCGCCCTATATCAAAGAAAAAAATGACAGGATACCATTTGTCACGACATACCACCCCAGCCTGCCGAACATTGGAGGACTAATTAAGGAGTTGCAACCAGTGCTGCATTGCTCCGAAAGGTGCAGGAACGCAGTACCCAATCTACCGATGGTTGCTTTTAGACGACCCAAGAATCTGAGGGATTACCTAGTTCATGCGAAGTTGAAGCCAACGCAACGGATAGCGAGAGGAACTGTCAAATGTAGAGACAGACGATGTGATGTGTGTAATTATTTGAGTCTGGACAATAAGTTCACAAGTCATGTCACGGGAAAGACATACTCTATTAACTATAACCTAGATTGTAACTCAAAAAACGTCATTTATTTAATTTTTTGTAAGGTATGTGGTATGCAGTATGTGGGATCGACAATGACGAAGTTTAGGTTAAGGTTCAACAATCACAAAAGCCGCCTTAGAGGACACGCAAAACTCGAACATAATCAAAAGGAGAAAGATGACTTTATTTATCGACATTTCTCTTCAGAAGGTCACCGTGGTTTAAAGGACTTGAGCGTTTTGCTTATTGATAGAGTTGCAAACGAAAGGGAATTGTTACAGAAAGAGGGACAATGGGCGTATAGACTGAAGAGCCTCAAGCCGCATGGTTTAAACGAGAGTGACTTTTTCTATTCTCAGAACCGCGCGGTTCGAGAGAGAAGTTATTGAAATCTTTAATGCACGCGCAGGAATGTAACGCGTATTTTAACGGTTTAAAACGCGCGCGCTAGTATCAGCTGCTTGCATCAGTGGTGTTTCGCGTTTGTAACGGTCACTCACCCTGAAGAAGGCCGGTGTACCCGGTCGAAATATAGGTGATTTACAACAAAAAACCTTGTCTTCATTCATGTTAAGTATATATATATATATAAAATGCGACAATCAGTATATAGGGGAAACAAAAAACCCTGTTCACCGCCGTACGAACCAACATCGTAGCGACATAAACGCAGGTCATAAGAACATTCCCACTGTCAGACACTTCAAAAACTGTGGGGTTAAACATTTAAAATTAACAGTCATTGAAAAAGTTAGAAATCCTAATCAAGACATTAGAAGAGCAAGAGAAAGTTATTGGATTTCTAAATTCAAGCCTTCTATAAATAGCCTAGTTCAATTCACGTGATATATTGTTTAGTTTAGTTTAGTTTAGTTTAGTTTAGCTTTATAGCTTCATATCTGATTATTACGTCAGCACGTGTGTTCTTTTCGTTGAACTTTTCAAATTTCGAATGTTGTAACAGTTAGTATATACCTCAGATGCTCCTGATGAAGACCGTTATGGTCGAAACGTCGAGCGAATAAACCAGCAAAGCTACATTGGAGTTGGACTCTTGACCCTCACATTTTCGTTTATATATATATATATATATATATACATGTATCATGAAACTTTCTTACGCATGCGCATAAGTATAGGCTGCTTAGAGCCTCTTGTTTCAAATAGAAAACCTTTAGTACCTTTGCAGTTATAGAGTTCCACCCTCATTGATATGTGGTAATGCCAAGCTTCTGGTTGGAAACGGATATAACGTGCCCTGATTGGTGGATTTAGTTCATGATAAACAATAGTATCCTGGTCTGTGTTTCCATCAAACACCTGTGATAAGCAGATAAAAATCCATTAAGAATGGGCAAAGTTCAAGAAGTTATCAAATCCGTCATTGTCATCCTGGCTAACTTCCATATTATCATCTGTTTTCTTTAGAGACTGATAGAAAAACAAAACAAAAAAAAAATATATGAAAGATTAGCGTCTTGGCGGCACCGGTTCTCAAGTTCACATAATTTTTTCTCTTATCATTCACAGGCGTGGACTATATCACAGTGTCTGTCATAACAGCTTTTAAAATGAGCATGATTATTTTTTATGATGAAATTAAGTTTGTTAGTTTGTCTCTTTCCATTAAAGAAGCGTACCCTACCTTGCTTTCATTTTGCCCTTGTTCCTTGTAGAAATGGAAGTTAATACCATCGTCACTGTATCCCAGTGTGTAATTGGTGACCCACTGGCTGTGAGTATTTCCTCCCTGTGTTGCTATACGTGTCACAGTGCTCTGCAGATTACCCAGATCAACCTGGAGCCATTGATCAACGTCACTAGTGAAAGCGGACCATGAAGTTGCTTGAGAGTTTAGTCTGCCCCGGATGGCCGCATGGTTGGCATCCAACTGTGAAGAGGCACTAATTTGTCCGTTTAAGATCGCACCGTCTTCCATGCCAAGAGCTCCTTGACATTCTATAGATAATGACACAAATACAAGTTAATGCAGTTTTTAAGAGAATCTGCAAGTTCCTTTCCGTGGCACAGCACTGCAACCTCCTAACACTCACTGTTTGCAAATTCATACAGGTAGCTAAATTCTGTACAATGGTTGAGCGGGCCTGTGGGCGTTGGAATGGTGCAGAAATTATTATTACTGGAAAGCTGTTAGTTACTTTGACTGTGACGGTGTAACTTTGAATAACTTTGAAAATCAACAAATTCAGTTCTTTAGAGTCAAGTAAGCAGTGTATCGTCAAATAATGGCCTCGCGTCAATGATTCATAACCGCATTGGTCTTTGGTTATCAATTTTGGTCAAGGAGACTATGACAAGTGATTTGTAACTTTTTATCATGTTCAAACCATTTATTTACACCAAACAGTTTGTCAAAGAATTTCACCGAACAGGAAGGGAGCTCTATCATTCAAAACAGCAAATTGATGAGATTGATAATCAGATAAACTCAATGATCAACAAATAAAATCCTGCTGCAGCAGGGGCTGTTCTTGACACAGATTATACCTTGATTACTAGTGATAATATTAGAATCAACAATAACATCCAAAAGGCTAAACAAATCATTTCAAATCTAAGTTCTTCTGATAACAAAATAAAAACTTTAGACAGCAAACTTTTCAATTCCACCGGAAAACTGAAAAGTGGAGAAGCTACCCATAAGTTCTTTAATTAATTATTATTAATTAAAATAAATAATCAGTTAACAAAATTACAAGAAATGTGCACTCGTCTCTTTAAGGCAACATACTCTAAGCCAAAAAGTAAGAAACGGAAACAGAAACAAAACAAGAGGAAGGCCAAGAAAGCAAAACCCTCCCCCCCCCCCCCCCTGCTAATTTCTGACATGCCCCCACAATTTTCTTATCAACACGATCGATAAATCTTTTACTCTCAAATGAAGCAAGGACCACTTGGACAAACAGCACGGCGAAGTGAAGCCGGATCTTGGTGTAGATCAGGATCAGCAGTATTGAATGAAACTTATAACTAAATGCAAGGCTGATCGGACAGCTATAAATGATATTTTATTGCCCGATATTTCGGTTAGTAGTAGCCTTTGTAAACGTTTCTGCTGTCTAGTTTTGTTAACAAATCGTATTTAATCTTTTTATTTGAATCATTTTATATCTTGCAACCGTTTTATTCCATTTTTACTTAAATAGCTCTTTGCAGCCCCTAATGAAGGTTAGTTTTGCCTAACTGAAATATTGGGCAATGAAATATCCTTTATAGCTGTCCGATCAGTCTTGTATTTAGTTTTAATCTTTTACTGTTTAACCTTGCAAGAACTCTACAAAAATAACTCTTATTTGTAAACAATCTCAACGAATTCGGTCTCGATTTTTAAACTAATATATATATATATATATATATATATATATATATATATATATATATATATATATAGGCTTAGCGTAACAGCGGAGCTCTGTGAACAGAAACGATGATGATAAGCTTAATTTCGGTGAAAGGTGGGAAGCACAAAAATTAGAATTAAGATTGACGACCGGGCTTTTTTTCAATTTTAGCAATTCTTAAAAACAGTATTACGCGACTGTCTGCACAGTACATTTAGACTGCACAAAAGCTCACAAAAACAACTTTGAAAATGAATGTTTGATTTGGAAATCAATTTTTGCAAAAAATACAGACATCTTTGTGCAAGGCGACGGGAGTGAAGTTAGAACTATAAAATCCAAGTCTTGTTTTGTTTACATAAAATCGCTTTTCAACCCATGTAATGAATGAACAAACACATAAAATTGAATAACAAAATCTTCTTTTGAAAAAAAAAAAATTTATATATCCGTTAGTTTATGTTTAAAAGCAAAAACCGTACTATTAGCGCATCGAGAAGCTGCCTGGCTGTGCACATAGCGAAATTAAATATGTGAATCCAACTGAATTTGAGCCGTTTTATAAACATTTCTCTAAAACTAACGAGAACACAAAGAAAAAAGTCAAAAGCAAAAACCGTACTATTAGCGCATCGAGAAGCTGCCTGGCTGGCACATAGCGAATTTCAATATGTGAATCCGACTGAATTTGAGCCGTTTTATAAACATTCTCTAAAACTAACGAGAACACAAAGAAAAAAAAGTCAATCACAAATTGATATCAACATAAATTCCCATTGAAAAAATGTAATTTCTTTTATCGTTAAGTCCCTCGGCTGCTTGAAAATTCTTTAAAACTTCGCGTCTTCGGTTCTGACCGTCCGAAGAAACACAACAAAAGTGTTTACAGTAGCTGACATAACATCGGCTGTATAGCCGCGGGAAGTGCGCGAAAAACAAAGCCTCGCTTTGGTTTCAAAATTGCTAAGATCCTGGATGTTGCGCGAAATCGTACGCACATGTTGCGCGAAGTCATACGCGCCCGTGAACTAGCCCTGCCTGACGGACGGACGCGGCCGCGAGTTAATCCTGCGCGAGTTCGCGCCCGCGAAACATTCCGCAAGCATGACCATGAAAAGTGACGGGCATAGTTCTACTATGAGCATGAAGCATCCACGAGCGCGCCAAAAGGCCCGAGAGAGCTTCGCTATAAATACGAAAATGTGCGGCAGGCTTACACACAAATTAGATCAATATATCGGGAAAAGGATGCTATGGCCAGCAAGAGTAAGAAACATTTAAAATGCTATATTTCTATGTAAAAAGCAGCAAAAATCTAGAGCAAAAATGATAACATTAAAGAAGACCGATATGACCAGCAATTATTTCCTGCACTTAGTCCTCATACCGTATTTACTCGAATATAGCGCCGTGGCACTTAGTAAATTTTTCGAAGTGATTGATGCGACGCTTAATCCAGGGCGGCGCTTATTTAAAATTTGTCATTTTCGAAAAAAAAAAACAAAAAACAAAAAAAACAGTACTACTTTTTTGTTAATAGTAATCTTTCTGTTTCTTTGTTTTGTTGAAAAACGATAACAAGAGCATATGAAGTCCAAGAATTGCTCCAGATGGGTTGGATAGAATGGAACCAATGCAAAGGAAGAGCAGGCACTGTAATTCTTTGAGTTACAAAGTCCCAAGATCAAAAACGAACTTCCATCTCTACTCCTATTTCCCAAGAACGATCAGAGATTGGAACAGTCTTCCAGACGATGTAATGCAAGCATCGACCTTGGCCTCCTTTAAACAGAGGCTTGCCAGTCTTGATTACTAGACATGACCACTCCTTTCTTTATTTATTGATTTGTTATTAATTAAGTTTTACTGCTATTATTGTGAATGTACATTTTTAACGCTTGCGAAAATCTTCAGAAGTGAAGGAGGCAAGTTTAATGGAAGAAGAAGAAGAAGCGCCGCATTCCAGATGTGGCGCTTGTTCGGGGGCGGCGCTTATTAATATTTTTGTTTCCAAGTGCGGCGTTTATTCGGATGCAGCGCTTATTCGGGTAAATACGGTATGAGTACACCACGTTTGTAGTTTTGATTGTTCTATAACGAAGGCTACCACAACGAAGCAAACGACTCGTTCTTCACAAAGAAATATCCTTCGTGACCAGTGATGCAAGTGTAAAGTGTTGAAGATCTCTTCGGGTGATGTGACAGTTCCATAACGTCATTTTTCTTTGGTTGCTGGCTGTACAAAGAATCGGATATCCGTTATGTTAAACTGGCAGCACGAAAAGCAGAGGTCTCTGACAAGCAACCCAGCAAAAATGAAGTGGGTACTGTAAACACAAATAAATATTCTTCAAGTTTCAACAACGTCGATCCGCCTAGTTGCAACAATATAGATCTCGGCCAAATTCGATCTGTTTTAGTCAATTTATGTCTCTTTTAGTCGTTACTTCACTTCAATTTTCCGGACGCCATCACCAAACAAAACGTAAATCCAAACAAAGGTCACGTGACTTAAACGGCGGGAAGAGGAAAACAGGAAACCCAGCTGTGACAAGCACTTGCCATAAATGGTAACGGCCCACTTATTAAGAGTAAAAATCAAATACAAACCATAACAGCTGACTGTGTTAACATCCTCGCTCCAGATTCCCCCAATTCCGCACCGAGTAGATGAAGGACCGTTAAGTTGGTAACCGAGAGCACAGGAAAAGAAACATGTTGATCCATAATCTTGATTGGACGTGAGACAATTGGAAGGAGAGACACGTACATCACTCCCCGGAGAAATCTTTTGGCACGTGGAACCTTGTAGCCAATTAATAGAAAATAAAAGTAGTTAATTAATAAAAAAAATGTCAAGTAGTTTGAAATAGAGCAAAAAAGCTCAAAAAAAAGGTAATCAAATGCTACTGGGGTTGCAATGTTTTGTTTCCTACTTTTGCAATTCTTTTTATTCCTTGTAAAGCTTTCTACTCATTCTTCTTGTTTTAGTACACTTTCATTTCAGATGTTACTGAACGAAACGTTAATCTCATTAAAATATGATGTCCCCTGACTTACCCACAAAGATTTCGCAAGCGAAATGAAGATAATTGCTACAGTTTTTGTCGTTCCATTTTCCTGCCGTATTCATTTCCACGCAATCTTCAATGCCTTTCCAATTGTCTGGTTGATTTTGTGACCAGTCTGTGAAAATAGCTTGTGAACCATCAATCCAAAGCCAGCTTGTGTTTTCCTTGGGATCCCTGCTCAAGCCTATCCATGTGTTCGTTCCTACATTTGGACCAAGTACTTGTTGTTCCGCTTGTGTGTTCACCACTGTCAGGTGAGATCCCAGCGCTTCACAGGCGAATTTTGCTGCTATCCAATCCAAGGTATTGGACGAGTGCCAGTAGCAAGAATCTTGCAGATGAATCCAGTTTTGGGGGCACGCTTTAGGAAGATAATTGTTGAAATAGAAATTTACACCGGCTTTCTTACCAGAAAGGAAGGTTATTTATACTTTTAAAATAATTTTGCTGTATGAGGTCGTGGCAATTATGACCCTCTGCGACTCACATCCTTAATTTGGGTTATCGAGTTCTCTATAAAAACGAACACACCATAAACATTTACGATGTCATAAGAATAGCCTTTCTTCACAAATTAACATATTATGTATAAAAAGGTTGAAATATTGCCGGTTAATAAATCACATATACTTGCAGAGTTATTTATGAATGAAACATTTACATATACTATGATTTCGATGCCATTATCCTCACAAAAGTGACCATTCATGCAAAGTCCACTCGAATAATCACGTGACGAGCCGTTTGCTTTCCTGTGACTAAGACCAATGAGAAATAATAACCCGTGTCCAACCAGTTTTGAAAATAGAACGCACCCTAAATTAATGATCCCCTTTGAAACAAAACCCTAAATACCTAAAGCTTTACCCGCAAAGCTTACACGCAAACTTATACCCCCACCGTGTACAGGGGGGGGGGGGGGGTTGGGGGTTGCAACACCACCCCTGGGTTTTTGCGGTGTTACAACATATCGGAAATATTTTACCTCTATAGATAGCTTGTGATGTGCTCTACAAGATAAGGCAAATAAGTAGTGGTAAAAGGCCGATTCTGGCTCAGTTCAATTTTAGCGGTAACAAAAAAACAACATCCTCTAAATCCTTAATTATTAGCGATATTTTTATCGCTTACTCCTACGATTCCAAAAACATCCTCTAAATCCTTAATTATTAGCGATAAAACTATGGCTAACTTCTAGCGGTTAATTTCTGGCTCAGCTAAATCCCAGCAGTTTCAAATTTTCAGGCGCCAATGCCCCCAAGCAAGAGTGTGTATTCCGTCTTCGCAGATAAATCGCTTGTCATCGTCGGCGCTCAAAACTGTTTCTCCCGCGTGGGAAATTATTTATAGTTTCAAAACTGTTTCTCACGCGTGAGAATCCTTTTGTTTTTGTGTACACATTATTTTTAATTTAAATGCTAATTCAAGAAGGTTCCACTGTCATTCAAAACTGTTTCTCACGCGTGAGAAATCATTTATATTTTCTCATTATCCTAAATGCTTTTGTTAGCATTGATGATTGACATATTTTTTTTTATAACAATGTCTGTTACAAAAAATTTCTCACGCGTGAGAAACTGTTAAGATAGCTTTTGAACATCACTCAGCAGAATCCAACTATTGAATTTGTCGGAATAGCCCTTCCATTTTACCAGGGCTTTCTTTCGCTTGTAATCGCGGCGAATAACCTTTTCAATTCGAAACACGCTTTGTGTTGTCCTTTGAAGTTCCGGTTCGTAAAATGATCCGATTATTTTCTCCCCCAACAGATCAACTAATTTATACGTTACAGGATTTGTGTTCAATATTTCGTCAATAACAAATATCCCTTCTGACCAGTTCGGTGTGAAACCATTGTCGAATATCTTTCGCTTATATTTCGATATACGGACCTTGTCACCGATTTTAAATTTTGCTGGGACGTGTTTAGAATAAAGTAAATCGCCATATAAGTTAGCAAAATTTATCTCGTTAATGCGCATGCGCATTATTCGTAATTTCGGAATCACAACGAAAAAAGGGACAAAAGTTGTTAACAAATTTTTGTGGACTTTTGTCCCGGGGGGGGGGTTCTTCTTTCTTCTTTATAGAGGCTATATTAGGGCATTGAGGATATGGCTGGTTAAAGCGGTTAGTATTTCAAGAAGGGCGTCAAATACCGCCACTAAAATATTTGAGGAACACCCCCGGTCCTATTGCTAATTTATTCAAGCTGCTTTAGAATGGTAAAAATAGGTCAAATGCGTTTTCTTGGGAAACGCAGTTTGAAAATTTCACGGTGTATTTTTACGAATGGAGACGTTTTAAGAAAGTTAAATTGGACGGGAAAGTTTGTGTTTTAATATGAGCAATATGGTGAACCAACGCAGCACAGCGAAACTAAAGAACACGTATATATCTCGTTCTAAAAGTGTGTGCAAAGAAATCACACGTTTCAATAGACATAAATAGAAAGATACAAAAGCA
The DNA here is from genome assembly GCA_022457155.1 of Cladopsammia gracilis. NCBI lineage: Eukaryota > Metazoa > Cnidaria > Anthozoa > Scleractinia > Dendrophylliidae > Cladopsammia > Cladopsammia gracilis. Next base: position 459,165 of record JAJGOT010000074.1, read on the forward strand.
GCAGAATTTAAGCCTGGTTTCCATATAATCGCAACGATCGCAGCGATCACTACGATCGACGATCGCTGCGATCCATGCGACCCTTGTGATCATATGGAAACCAAAACGTTGCGATCCGCAGAGATAAGCCTGGTTTCCATTTAATCGCAACGATCACTGCGATTCTTGCGACCCTTGCGATCATATGAAAACCAATTGAAAACGTTGCGATCGTCGCGATCCGTTGCGATTGCGATCGCAGAGATAGAAATTTTTCTATCTCTGCGATCGCAGTCGCAACGATCGCAAGGATCGCAACGTTTTGGTTTCCATATGATCGCAAGGGTCGCAAGGATCGCAGCGATCGTCGATCGTAACGATCGTTGCGATCATATGGAAACCAGGCTATAAATTTTTTTCTATCTCTGCGATCGCAATCGCAACGGATCGCAACGATCGTCGATGGTAACGATCGCTGATAAAAACAAGATCCCGAAAAGCGGCAGAATTTAGAGGGGAATTAATCGTGAAATTTAATTTTTCTTATTTTCCACCTAGCTCAGTTTTCTTTGTTCTTTTCAGGGGAATATATCACATAACCCCGTTCATTACAGTGTCTGAAAAGCTGGGTGCGGCTTTGATTGTATCAGGGGAGAGGCGGGGCTGAAAACAATAGCAAAACAAAGGATTATATATTCCCCTCGACATATTCCCCCCAACATATTCCCCTCGACATATTCCCCTCGCCTTAGTCCCCTCGACTTATTCCCCTCATAATACAATAACACAAACGGGAAGACAAAATAGGGCATAACAAGGAAAACACTCTAGCATCGGCCAATATTTTTTTGTTTAGATAAAAAGACAACTTCATCAATCTTATTCCTACGTAATTAACTTTCCGGTCGCGACCAAAAAGCGAAATGTTAATAACATTATTCGATGGTATCGTACCTCGATTCAGGTTTCGAGTCTTCAATAATGTATGACGCCTCGTTTTACGCTTGAACCTGAATATGTTTCCTCCGGTTTCCCTTGGACAAACACCGCAACCACTCCATTGATCTTCGAAAGATGAAGGCGGGCAGTTGGGCCATGGCGAGACCACGAGTACTGTTCATACATTTTTTTCTCTCTCTCCCTCCTTCTACTCATAACGAAGCAACGTGCTCAATGCAAATTTGGCAAAAGCAAAACATGTTTACCGTCTTGCTTCGTCATGTGCTGTGATCCCAATGCGGCCTTGCGTAATCATGCTTTTTTGCATTTGAATTGAACGGAATATTACTCTATCCTGTAAATAACATGTAAATCGAAAAAAGGAAGCCTGTAAATAACATGTAAATCGAAAAAGGGGGGCTATCCTGTAAATAACATGTAAATCGAAAAAGGAAGTCTGTAAATAACATGTAAATCGAAAAAGGGGGGCTATCCTGTAAATAACATGTAAATCGAAAAAAGGAAGCATGTAAATAACATGTAAATCGAAAAAAGGAAGCATGTAAATAACATGTAAATCGAAAAAGGGGGGCTATCCTGTAAATAACATGTATCTCGAAAAAGGGGGGCTATCCTGTAAATAACATGTAAATCGAAACAGGAACCCTGTAAATAACATGTAAATCGAAAAAGGGGGCCTATCATGTAAATAACATGTAAATCGAAAAAGGGGAGCTATCATGTAAATAACATGTAAATCGAAAAAGGGGGCTATCCTGTAAAAAACATGTAAATCGAAAAAGTGGGGCTATCCTGTAAACAACATGTAAATCGAAAAAGAAAGCCTGTAAGGAACCATGTAAAAACATGTTAATCGAAAAGGGTGACTATCGTGTAAATAACATAAATAGAAAAATAGTATAGAAAAATAGATAAATATATTTTATTTATCAATGCTATGTCAAACATTTTTGCAACACCATACCATAATTTCAAGACCTTACTGTTTAGACAAGTACAGCTGTTAGTCTAGCAATGCAATAGTCTCAATTTCTTTCGATTTAATGCTGATTCCTTATCACATAAAATATTTCATGCCACAAAAATGAATACAACTTTACAGTTTTAGACGGAATGTGCAAGGCATGTCAGTTTAAATGCATACATGTTAATAATAATCTTTTTTGAGGATGCCAACTTCACCACAGAGGGGTCCTCTAAAAGACTATAAGATGTCAATTTTCTTTCACTTGTTGAAAAAAAGATCATGAACATCTGTGGCCCTGGCCAAATGGAGAGACAAGTCGACATCGGTAATAAGTTACATCAATAACTTTCATTCAATTCGAATAAGCATAGATTCTTGTGGAAGTTGATGCAAGTTTTTAATACCAGTTAATGAACCACAGCAAGTTATCGCAAGTTGCTGTCACTACTGTTTACCTTGGTTTGGGTGTATGTGCGAGACTACATGTACATTGAAATGGTTTGTTTACAACTTGGAACAACTTGCATCTAGACATATACTTGCAGTCAGTTTGGCCAGGGCTTAAGTGGGTATTTTTCTGCCTATGACTAAATAATATTAAGGCAAGTTTTAACAAGAATTTGTCAAAATATATTTCCATTTGCCATGTAAACACAATGGCTGCTGACTATGACAGTCTTTTGTCATAAAAACTGGCATTTTATGCCTATTATAACTATATAACTCAAATGCTATTTTAAGTAGAACCTATATGGCACAGTAACTGATCACTTTTTAGCATTTTTTTGTTTGTTTGCATTGTTCCTTTCAAAGAGCTACATGTACACTGTACAGTGTACATTGACTGCAGCTTTGGTATCTTTTTCTGCCAGAGCTTGGCCATGGGGATGCTCTTTCTCTTGAAGCCTAAGGAACAAAACAAAAAACAGCTGCAGTGAGAAGACGTGTCTTGTAGTAGTATGCCTAAATACAGTCAAACCTCTATTAAGCGGTCACCCTTGGGGAATAGCCAACTGACCGCTTGATAGAGGAGATTGCTTAAATGCGGTCAAGTTTGCAGTAAACATGGGGAGCGAATTAATTCCGGGCATTTATTAAGTGACTGCTTAATAGAGGGTCGCTTAATAGAGACTGTAACTAAGGCAACTGCCCTTTGCGTCCAGTTATTTTTTACCAAAGAAAAGTGGGCAGCACACAGCAGCTGATCTTGCTTTACTAGACCAGTTTCATCTGATACATGTTAGTAGAGACTTCATCAGGGATTTTGAACAAGATTATGTGTGGAACTTATTTTGTATACAACACTTACACTTCAACATTACATACAAGTAACACTGACAAGAATTAGAAGTATTGTCATTTACAGTAGGTAAATAAGAGAGCAGGTCCAAGGTTTTTGTCTGTTGCTAGGGCAAAAATAATTTAAAATTTATCAGCCAGGTTAATTTAGCATTTCTCCTTTAATTAATAGGCCAGGTACCTGCAGCCTATGAATATAATTATGCCAAAATGGCATTAAAGATCTGACAAAAATGCTTTCACTTGCTGAACTGAAGCTACAATCTGTAATCAGTATAAATGTGGTCACTCAAAGGTACTTGCATGATAACATACTGTCACCTGCAACTGGCCTGTGCATAAGATTTTACATTAAGAAAAACCTAGTGGAAACTACATGTAAAGCTCATTTTTAATAACAATTTAAAGGCCACAACATCCCAGTTATACATGTTAGTCCTGGGCTTATACAAATTTGTAAGAGTTTATTGAATGATAAGTACAAAATATTGTGATACAGTACTGTTCAATTGTTTCAGTCAGTTTATGTTCTTTATGTAACGAATTGTTGTGGAGGAGATGTGGAAGCTAAATCCAGAAGGGGGTATTACTGGAAGAATTTTGTTGGCCTATTATTAACAGGGTGGGCTTATAACCAGGATTTTAAGTTAACAATAAACATGAGTATGGAAAATCCAGCGACAAGTTATGGACTTTGGATCAAAGGTTTCTTATTAACACAGTCATCACAATCTAATTTCTCCAAAGAATATCAATAAAACACACCCATGAGTTTCTGAGAATGGGGAACTGATAAAAAAAAAATCAGTCACCAAGGGACAATGAATAAAATGCTGGTCCCTGAATAAACACCAGGTTCAAATTTTTCTGGGTTAACAAGACCAAGTTTTAAACAAAGACCAGGGACATTAAACTCAAGAAAATACACAATGTATGATAAATTTAGGTGCAGTTTATCAGATTTGACCATGAATGTTTGGCAGGGTAAATTAATTGTGTCTACATCAAAAGAAAACAACACCAAATTATGTTATTCCATACAGTAGTCATGAACTACATGTAAAACACTGATTTTGAGATCAGACCTAAGGATCCCATTTGAATAATGTTTAGTGCTGCAGCAAAATATTAACACAAACATTGTACATGTAGGTGCCAATGTCAGTTACTTAGGTGCCTAATTGCTACCAGGCTCCTGTTAGAAAGCAGCCTTATAATATTGTGTACATGGAAATATAACATATTCAATAATTATTCTCTCACCATAAAAAGCTCTCCTTGAATCTCTTTGAATAATGCCATTTCTAATAGGAGAAAAGAAATCAGAAATTACATGTTAATTAATTGTATTTGAAATTGAGAAAATATGAAGCATACTTCCACATCACTGCTTTAACATTAAATATACTATCCTCAGAGTCACTATTTAATATAACCAGTGAATAGATGGGTATATGGTTGATGTGAATAATATACATGAACATAGCCAAACCCGCGAAATAAAAGGGGGCTGGACTGTCCAACTCGTGCAAATCAGCAAAATCTATTGTGCTTGCTCGTTTGCATTAGATTCGGCATGGGGCTTTGCCCTTTTATACCGCAGGTTCATGTTTAAGAATAAAAAGTGACTTGTAAATACAGTGTACAAAAGGAGGATTTTACTATCTTCCCGGCATGCATTGCAAGCAAACTATATTATCAAAAGGCGGTGACCCGCAAGCAACTCATTTTACACAGATGCCATTGAGGTTGGAGGTCAGTTGGTCATAGCAGAAGAAATGTTAACCTTTTTATTGTGTTCACCTCTACAGAATATTTTCCATTTTGGGATATGTTTACATTTTGCTTTAAAGCCGCTTAAATTCCCAGAGGGGTCGAAACCCTTAATCGGCATTGCATGGTAGATGCTTGAAATCTCTTCACAGATTCGTGGAATCAATAAACCTTCTTGCCATTTCAAAACAATGCCGGTTTATATTAGAAGAAATATCCATGTATTTGCTTGCTTTGACTTATTGAATCGAACACTGGTGGTTGTGTTGTTTTTAGTTCAAAATCAATCTTCACTTTTCTCACAATTTTCTGAATTTTCTATGGTACAAGCATTAATCATTCAGAATTATTTCATTTTTTCCTGTGACGAACATAAAACTCTCATCAGAAGTCATTCACCTGAATTTTAACCAAAGCATGCTGGACAGACGGTGATATCCTCCTTTCAGTTTCAAGACAGAGCAATTTACAGCTCTTATATAAATTTTGCTTTTGTCTTGGTGCATATTCACACTCTAAAATACTACAAGCAACAATACAAATAATATTTGATGGGCGATCAGTATCCATATATGATAAAAGGTGTTTATAAAAATGTTGAAGCTGATCTAGATAAAGATTCTTAATTTAGTTTTAGCATATTACACTTGAACTGCATATTTTAGTTACTCTGATGAAGACCGCAGCTGCAGTCGAACATTCAGTCTTTTAACGATATATAATTTTTATCTAGATCAGCTTCAATGTTTTTATAAACACCTTTTATCATAAATACAAATAATAATACAGTGTAAAGAAAATTTCTGTGAACCCAAAATTACCTAGCTTGCACTTTATACTGATACTAAAAATTTCAAGTTACACTGTAATGTAAACCTACAGTACACCACCATACATGTACAGTGTATAAGAAAAACACCCTCACCTCTCTATACAGTTACATGTACACCTGGTTATTTATTACTCAATAATGTGTTTCTTTTAACTGATTAGAATATTTAATTTCACATTGGGAGTTTAAAAAGAATGATGCAATCCATTCACAATTACAGTGAATGAACATTATTTTTGAATAATGTGCAGAAAGAGGTGACCAATAATTTTTAACTTTAATACTCCATAGTACAATGTTCAAGTCAATCACACTCAAGACCAACAGGGTATTTTTATGAAAGGGTACTGTCTAAGTGATCAACCAAGTTACAATCTTGGACGTTGTAAAATTCAGACTGCAGATTGCAGACTGACATAAGTGCATATTACATGTAGGTATCAAGTGCAGTCTGCTGACTGGGTACAAAATGCAGACTGACCAAAACTGTCACTTCATCCTAATTTATGACTTAATCTATCAAGTAATCTGCTGCAAAACTATCCTTCTAAGCCTTCAAGTAGATGTCTCATAGTTTCTTCTTTCTGACAGTATCCTATTTTCCACAATCACACAGGATACAACCTGTAACTGTGAACATCTTCACATTTTTAATCTGTAATGTTATGAAAATGAATTGCATGGAGTACCTATCATGGAGTACCTATCAGTACCTATTAGAGATAGCACACAGCTGCACATGGCTGTAGGCACTACAATAAATTATAGTTTTGGTCTTACAACTGTAATATACATGTATTAACTATTATAGCGCAAAAGCGCACCTGAATTTATTGCCTAATTCTTAGGGATGGACCATTAGAAAAGTGATGGGGGGGGGGGGGGGGGTGGGGCAAAAGCAAAAAAAAAAAAATTCCCAGTAAATTATTAAGGAAAAAAAAATTCCCATGCATTATCGCAAAAAAAAAATCTGCCCAAGGACAATTAAAAAATAAACTATTAAAAAAAAGACATTCCAGCCATCGAGTGAAAAAAAAAAAGATTTCCACCTTAGGTGGACAAAAAAATTTTTTTGCCTCTCCCAAAGTTCCCACCCCCCCCCCCCCCCCCCAATCACTTTTCTAATGGTCCATCCCTTAGCCGACTTGGCCTATGGCCTTGTCGGCTAAAATTGGGCGATATATCACGTAAGCTTGAGCGCAGTAATAGTTTTATAATTCAACACATTGATAACAAAGCACAGTTTGAAGAAAAAATATTGAGGCCAGTCTGTCATTTTTGCATTCTCTTGTCAAAATGCGAGATTTACCTCCATCGTTGGATATACGTCATGTAGACACAGCATACATGTATATAGATAACGTTTTTTACCATATTTGGGCAGTGTATCAATGTGTTGAATTATAAATTAATATAGTCAGCGTTTTATACTCAGTCTGGAGTCCAAAATCTACACAACATAGCATTTGAGGGCACGAATAAGCAACAAAACCAGTCAAATATGCCATATTATTGCACTTGTCTGACTATAGGATAGGGAAAACATTAAAATTTATTCAAAAACTTATATTTGGGAATAGATGATTGTTGTATAATAGCACTAATAGGTAAACTATATAAAAAATAACATGCACATGTATAACAAACAGTTTAATCAGCAGAAAGTTGTGTAATGAGGCTGGGCATTTTAACTCGTCAGTTTTTATTTTTTCTCGCCTTATTTGTAAAAATACAAAGCCGTATTACCAGAAACCCATAAGTGGGTTGAAACGTGTAACGCGCATTCACAGCTTCCAAATATTCATTTTTTGCTTAGTACCATATTTGGAAATCCCTCGGTCCCTCGAGATCGGAAGCAAGTTGTTCTAGCGAATTGATTGGTTAATATTTTATCTTGATTTTCCAAATATGGCTGTAACAACTTCTTAGCAAAATGAATAATCGGAAGCTTGTTTTGAAGCGTACAAGAGACAGTTGCACGTTTCAACCCACTTATTGGTTTCTGGTATTACACAACTTTTCGCAGAATGACCTCTATTTATACTGACCAGTGACCAGTGATGATGATGATGATGACCAGTCACAATACAATCTGCATATTTAAGCTTAATTCATACTTAATGTTGTTGTTATAAAGACTTAATATTTCTCAGTTATACATGTAAGCTTACAAAACTGTATTTAAATGTACATTATATTATGACCGTACGGCCCCGCTGACGCAATCATACAGAAAATAGAATCGAAAGGTGATGTGAGCGGGGCTGGACGGGTTGACGTGAGCCGGTCCGGAAAAAGCCTTTCCGGCCCGGCTCGAGTTCAAGAGTGACCTCGCACTGCACGACTATTCTTGTACTTACTAGACATATTATAAAATACTTATTGACTGAGTTTGGTCGGGCCGGACGGGAAAATATTTGGCTCTCGGTCATGGCGCACGGACCTCGCTGCGCTCAGTCCGTACGCCATGACCTTGAGCCAATTATTTTCCCGTCCGGCCCTCCCACTCAGTCAATAGTATTGGACAGTATTGGGCATTGGACAGTTAGAAGCATTCAAGGCATTTCCAGGTAAAGGAGCTATTGCAGAATCCCTGGCCCACTTTCATCGACATAAATTTAAAAAGTGGTTGACTGTGAATTTTGGGCAAGTACTAAAATGAACTACTACTGCGGTCCGCGGTCCCGAAGTGTTTGACTGTGAGTTTAGCCAAGTCCTAAAATCGACTGCTACCGCGGTCACGATCGAAGTGGTTGACTGTGAATTTGGGCAAGTATGCTCACCATTTTATATTTTTCGCTCTCACCGTTTTATATTATTTTTCGCTTGGGGCACATAAAGAACGAGAAATACACTTTTTGCTTTTGTTTCGTTGTGGAGGTCAGTTACAGTTGTTATGTAAATAATGTCGACTGCCAGACTGCAGACCGCAGTAGCAGCTCCAAAAAGAGATGGCAGGTTTATTATGTAAACTATGATTTGGTGACTGCTGGACCACAGTAGCAGTCTTGATTTATGTAGTTGAAGTATTCTGCCCCTTCATGTATTGTAAAACTTTGCAGGTATAAACTTACATGTAAGCTTAAATTATTAAGTTAACTTACGTGTGCCATGAGCTGTGTTCTTGTAACCCTCTATAAACCCTAATGTACATTTCTCAAAACTGATCTTTTTCGATTCATTTTCTATCAAGTTGTGACGGTTTAAAGTGAAATATATCCCACCATTTTTGTGAAAATAAACTGATTTGAGTATTTAGCATTTCAAAAATCATTGACATTTGTGTTTCATGTAAAGCTTACATGTACATGTAGATTCGTGCCATGGTTGACAGTACAAATTAAATCGAAACGCTACCCAGCGGTAAAAACATACCTGCAAAGATGCATGGGTTCTTCTTCATTCTTTTAGGGCATTTTGTATTGAGATTTCCACTGAATAAAGCCGTTTTAAGGCCCGAAGCTTCGCCAGTAGTCAAACTCGACCGCCATTCGACCGTTGAAAATATCCCGCCTTCGGCGCCTTCGGGTCAGTGGCATTCATTATTCAGCGGTGGATGCGTCATGTATAGGGACATAGATTGTACCCTTTCGTAGGCCCTGAGTTGCATGGATCCAGCATGTTTTAGCTTAACGGAGAGATTTTGGAGAATTAACTTTCCCGTTTCCAAGGAGTCACTGACGAGAATCTAGCTTCTGCTTATATAATTTTGCTCCTAGAATAACTGAAAAATTTGTTATATTTCCCCAGGATCCTCGTAAAAGGTAAACGTTTTCAGGTGCTCACGGGGTACCAGCCATTTACCCACTGAACTAGACTACGCAACTTTTACGAATCTCTCTTTGCACTTTAAAGTTGGCCTATTTTATTATTTTATTTTTGACATTATCAGTGCTAGAACAATTTCAATAAGGGGACCGGCCTTGTTTTGCATGAGAATTCTGACGCGTATCACGCTTCACGCGTCACATGCGCGGCATCATTTTCAAGGAAAGTCTTCGTACTTTTATTATTCCGGTAAGCTATTCTGCCAATACCGAACGCTAAGTAATCTTGACGTTGGCTCTGTCTGTTGTTGCAGTTTTATTTTCCGACTGGCTGCCGAGAATCAACAATATGCCCGAGTGCACACTCAAGCGCTTCTTTTACAGGAATTTATCGGTCTCGCTATTTTCATTTACACGACTTTTAAAAGGGTTACATGATATATTGTTACAGAGTATCTGGAGTCTCCCATTTTAATTACATGGTTTTTGCAGCTATGGATTCAATAAGTATGTAGTTCAATAAGAGCATTTTTAATACGCTTTAAATAGTACAGATCATCGATGAAAGTTGGACTGAGTTTTGATAAAGTCCGATGATATGGTAGAAGTCCCATGTAATTTATCAGTGTTCATGTCTTTCACAGCTTCCTATTTTCATTTAGCTTCAATACCACGGTTCCGGTCGATTTCAGTGTTTCAAAGGCACCCGCATTTTGGCGTGAGTTTTTAGAATCTACATAACTCGAGCCGTCAGAGAAAACTTAAAACAGTTCGAGTTAATAAAATTTCAAGTTATTGGAGGTAACGAATAATTGTAATAGAGTGAAGCAGGGGAAAACTGCCTTTAGTTCTAGTTATCAAGAAGTTCGATACTGTGACTCTCTAATCCTCGAGGGGAGGCGCGAAGCGCCGATACTCACACGCGTGTTTCAGCTTTTCGTGCTCCTCCCTCCTCCCTTACATGTTATTTACAGGATAGCCCCCCTTTTCTCGATTTACATGCTATTTACAGGGTTCCTTATAGTCTCTCTTTTTTGATTTGCATGTTATTTACAGGATAGCCCCCTTTTTTGATTTACATGTTATTTACATGATATCCTCCCTTTTTCGATTTACATGTTATTTACAGGATAGCCTCCCTTTTTCGATTAACATGTTATTTACAGGATAGCCCCCCTTTTTTATTTACATGTTATTTACATGATAGCCTCCCTTTTTGATTTACATGTTATTTACAGGGTTCCTTGTAGTCTCTCTTTTTTATTTACATGTTATTTACAGGATAGCCTCCCTTTTTCGATTTACATGTTATTTACATTGTTCCTTGCAGGCTCCCTTTTTCGATTTACATGTTATTTACAGGGTCTAGATACTGTAAATGTGCGTGGAATAATTTCCATGTTATTTACATAACCCTCTTTTTTCTCACTGTAGCAAGAACCATGTAAATAACTATTTACAGTAGATTTACATGTGTGTTCAAAGCTGTAAATTTCATGTAAATTTTATTTACAAAACCCTAACATGTAAATCGCAGTTTACAAAGTATGTAAATCCATATTTACATGTTGTAAATTACTTTTTACATGTGCATGTAAATTTTCAACTTTTCCTGTGAAAATATAGACTAATATACACATAAAATATAGACTAATATACGAATAAATAAAAATTAGTTTCTTTGTTTTAGAAAACCTCACAAGGTGAAAATAAGCATGTTATTGACCTGTTCCTCGGGGATATGTGATATATTCCCCTCGTGGCGTTCCCTCGGGCTACGCCCTCAGGTACGCCACGAGGGGAATATATCACATATCCCCTCGCTCCTGGTCAATAACCTTAAGCCTGCCGCACACTTGAGGAAAGTGCTGAGCAAAATTCCTCGCAAGGCAGTTAGCTCAGCTGTTTCCTCAAGTGTACTCTGGATTTTTGGTGAGTTTTTCGCCTCGCAACTCGCGAGGTCGTGAGGCAAATATCTGTCGTGTTTGATTTTTTTTGCCTCGCGAGACAAATTCCTCATCGTGTGCGGGCGCCGCGAGAATCTGGGGAAGCGAATTTCCACATCCAGGGGCGCTTTCCATAAAAACCAAAAATTCCGGAAATTTCGGGTTGGAAAGCGAATGGAACGGACATTTTCCGGAATAAAATCCGGAATTTTAGGACAACCTCAGGCGCAACCTCGCGACTGAGGTTGTCCTAACGTTCCGGTGTAACGGTGCAACCAAGCGGAAAATACTGTTCCATTTACCACACGGAATACCCGGAATTTCAAACCGGAAGTTTTGGTCAAATGGAAAGCACCCCAGGTTGTGACCTCCTCCCACAATATCGTTTTTATCATGTCAGCGGTCGCTCGCATTATTAATAATAGACCGAAAAACAGAAGTGAGGGTTCTACCCACCTACGCAGTTTAATGCAAGTAAGTGGCGTGTTTTTTTAAGGACATCAATTCAAGTCAGTGAAAGAAAAGGCGGAACGCAGAAGCCTTGACACGATATCATTATCGCCGTCTTGAAAGTCAGAAATCAAAACTTCAAAAAGAAAATTAGAAAAATAATTTATAGAACCATTGAAGAATTACACGTTTTTGTCTTTGGATCGAGAACCAAGTCAAATGCAACGCATGCGCAGTTGACCAAAAAATTGTGACTGGATATTTTAGCGACTTTCCTCTGAAATGTGCTGATTTCTACGGAACCACTCGTTAGAATTTCACGAAATTTGGCACAGTAATAGTTCCGAATATGCCGAACTCACCTGCCATCAGAAATTTGAAATCTAACAGAGGATATGTTTACAAACGCAAATATGTTAAACCACAAATTACGGAAGATCCCTCTGTTAAAATTACATGAGAGCAGTGTTAACATGCGAATATTTTTACGAGTTTACTGGAGACAAATGATGGACAAAATCTAACGTCTAGATTTTCTGAAAATAAACGAAACCAAATATTGCAGGCTGATTTACAATCCACCGTGTTGCCATGGCAACACCTAAAAGCTCAACAAAAATATCAAAATATATAGCTTGTTACTTAATCGTATGCCTCACCAATTTTGGGCGCTCAGACTTTAGCAGTTTTGAAATGGCAATGAATGACGCAGAGGCACAGTGAAACTGTGTTCAGCCACCTTAACATGTCGTCCTCCGCCATCCATGTCGAACTTGAAATCGCGTGAGCTCGCCATGCAATTTTATTGGCTAATCGATTAATTTGGCTCAACCAGATTCTCGTGGCGCCCGCACACGATGAGGAATTTGTCTCGTGAAGCAAAAAATATCAAACACGACAGATATTTGTCTCACGACCTTGCGAGGCGAAAAACGCACAAAAATTCCAGCGCACACTTAAGGAAACAGCTGAGCTAACAACCTCGCGAGGAAGTTTGCTCAGCACTTTCCTCAAGTGTGGGGCAGGCATTACATAACCGATTGCGTTGCACAGTGTTGGTCAAAGCTTTCATTTTATGCGGTGGCTCCTAAAAGAGCCATTTTATTTAAGGATGAGTCAGCCATCACTGCTTCGGCAGACCGTTGAGACGAAGCAGCTTATTATAGTCTATATCAAAATAGAACCAAGTGCTTCTTTTCGCGTCCATTTTGATCACATTTTATTACGGAGAGTACAGACCAAAATAATATTTTTAGTTTACGCTGCCATGCTGCCACACCGGGACGCTTTCCATTTGACCAAAAATTCCGGTTTGAAATTCCGGGTATTCCGTGTAGTGAATGGAACTGTATTTTCCGGTTGGTTGCACCGTTACACCTGAACGTTAGGGCAACCTCAGTCGCCGGAAAATTTCCGTTTCATTCGCTTCCCAACCGGGAATTTCCGGAATTTTTGGTTAAATGGAAAGCGCCGCAGATAATAGGTTTTATAATTTTCCAATTTTTGTCTCGCGTTATTAAAGGGAACCTCGGCTGAAAAACAGTTTTAGATCCAAAGTATTCGTAATGCTTATATTTAACTCAGGCTGGGGTTTTAAGTCTGTATCTCAGTAACTGGTTACTGAATGCGAAGTGTTCTTTTTGCAGTTTAAATTTCCCGCGGGCCGCCATGTTTTCTTAATGGTAATTTATGACGTCATTGCGTTGTCGAAGATGTAAATATGGAGTTTACAGAAGAAGATTTCGCGGTAGAACCGCACAATATCCAGTCAAAAATGCATTAAAAGCATATATATATATATTTATAAATTTACGTGATGTTGACTTAAACCGTCGTATTGAAAGCTCACGAAAACGCAATGACGTCATAATTTCCCATCAAACTTTGCGAAAACAAACATGGCGGCGCGCGGGAAATTTGAAAGCAAAAAATGCAGAAACAAAATGCCCAGTATTCAAGAGTTAAAGGTTTGTAATCACCTTCAAAACCCGTAAACCAGTTGAACAATGACACGAACTAATGATCTAGAAGAAATATGTTTTCTAGCCGAGATTCCCTTTAACAATAACGAAGCCAACGTATTATCCTTCTTTATCAGATTAATTTGTTTGTTAGAAGCCACCGCCTTGTCAACGATAACCCATTGGAAAGCAAGTATTTTCCAATAGTTCATCTCATTTTATTATTTCGAGTTTCCTATTTTGCATATCTTTTTCAGCTAAAGCCTCTTTTATCTTGGCTATCTTACGGAAATGGTAAATGTACACAACATTTTAATAGAAACATAGTTCAAAGCCACGGATCTTGTAACATATTTACTGCTCGTATGCAAATTTTGCCTCGAAATGGTCTCAAAAGACCGTTTGAGATCTTAAAGCCTGCCGCACACTTGACGAAAGTGCTGAGCAAAATTTCTCGCGAGGCAGTTAGCTCAGCTATTTCCTCAAGTGTGCGCTAGAGGTTATGTGAGCTTTTCGCCTCGCGAGGCCGTGAGGCCAATATCTGTCGTGTTTGATATTTTTTGCCTCGTGAGACAAATCCCTCATCGTGTGCAGGCGTCTCGAGAATCTGGCTGAGTTAAATTAATCGATCAGCCAAATAAAATTGCATGGCGAGCTCACGTGATTTCAAGCTCGACATTCAAGATGGCGGACGACGAGATAAATTATATATTTTTTTTGTTTGGGACAAATACATAGATATAAGACTCCAAGACCATAGCCCCAGTCATACCAAGGTTAATGTAGTAACATGAAGTACTAGTAGAGACCGCTGACCGGGGGCAAGCGAGGAGTAGAGGGAGAAATGTAAAAGGGTACAAATAAACCAAGCTTGTGTTGTCATATCCGTGGCGTTACCAGTTTGTTCCGTACCCCGATAGAAGATGGTGTCAGAAGTAGTACTGTTCTGCTAGTCCACAGAGCCTGTGAGAGCAGATTCAGCGAACCGAACGGACGTCTTCAGCGATATACGTTGCACGTAGTTAAAGCAAGATGGCGGAAAGCATGCCACATGTCAGGCCGCCAGAAACACTGGTAATTTCATCGGGAAATCCTGCTCATTCGTGGCGAAAATGGAAACAGAAATTCGACATTTACCTCAAGGCAACTGGAGCATCAACAAAACCAGATGAAATGAAGGTAGGGCTCCTATTAAACCACATCGGCGAATCGTGTTTGGAAATCTACTCAAATTTCACCTACTTACCCGAGCGTGACGATCCTGCGGGAGGGGAAGAGAGACTCCCAGCCGAAAGTTCCGATAACTACGCGACCGTATTAGCAAAGTTTGATCAATATTTTCAAAAAAGGGATCCTCAGTTGATGTTACGGGAGAAATTTTGGCTTCACCTAAAACGAGAGCCGACTCAGAGTTTAGATTCTTGGGTTGTCACTGTCAAAGAAAGAGCCGCCGAGTGCAAGTTTCCCGCCGATTTTCTGGAGCAGGCAGTGAGAGACAAACTGACCTTTTCTTGCACTGAAGACAGTTACAAGTTGAAACTCTATGACGAGGGCGCTGACCTTTCACTCGAAAAGCCACGAAGATATTGTCCTTGAAAGAAGCTACAAAACGTGAGTTACAAGAATCAAAAACCGCGGAAATCGAGCACATAACCCAGCAAGGGAACAGGCCAGATCTTAGATACAAACCCTTCCAGAGGAGTAGCGGCAGACACTGTGGATATTGTAACCGACAGCATCCCCCAGGGAAGAGAAACTGTCCAGCAGCAGGTGTGCACTGAACAAGTGCAACAAAATAGGACATTATGCCAGTGTATGTAGGAGCTCAGATGCTAAAACAGTAAATCAAGTCCAAGAGGACTCCAACCTTGACACCGGCTCCTATGCCACATCTTTCAGCCCCACATTTGTAGGAAGGGTTACCATGCCAGAATCATATCCAGTTAACACTACATCCAAAACAGAGCCGGCTGAAATACAACAAGCCTCCACTTCAGACTCAGGATGGCACATTAAGCTGAAGATACAAGACCACGAGCTGACATGGTGCATCGACACAGGAGCTCAAGTATCAGTGATGCCTGAGTATTTATACAAGGAGACATATGGCGCATTGTCAGAACCAGACAGAGAACTTGTGGGGGCAGGAGACGTTCCACTAAAGACCCTTGGATGGATACCCATGAACCTTGCCTTGGGCGAGAAGGGGGTTGAAGAGCGGGTATACGTAGTCAGAGGAGCGTCGAAGTTACTTCTTGGAATACCTGCCATTCGCAGTCTTGGTCTAATTCACGAGATTCCAGGAACATACAGCATCAAAACAATTCAGCATGAGCCTTCCGCCGATAGCAGCCCACTTAGATTTGATGCAAAGGAGGACATTGTCAACCAGTATCCAACACTCTTCCAAGGCTTAGGCAAACTTGATGGCGAGCACACAATTCATCTACAGGAGAACGCAACACCCTTCTGTCTGACATCCCCAAGGCGGGTACCATTACCACTTATGAAGAAGGTACAGGAGGAGATTGAACGAATGCTTCAACTTGACGACATTGAACCAGTCGACGAGCCAACAGACTGGTGTTCGCCAATTGTGGTTGTACCAAAGGCAAATGGCAATGTACGAATATGCGTAGATCTTACAAAGCTAAACCAGGCAGTCCGTCGAGAAATCTACCACATGCCAACAGTTGAAGAGACACTGGGAAGCATAACGGAAGGGACAGTGTTCTCCAAACTAGATGCGAACTCTGGCTTTCACCAAATAGTCCTAAACCCGGAAAGCTCCAAGTTAACTACGTTCATCACGCCATTCGGTAGATTCATGTTCAAGCGTTTACCTTTCGGAATATCATCTGCCCCTGAACACTTCCAAAAAAGGATGGATAAGGAACTGTCTGGAGTTGAAGGGGTGAAGTGCCGTATGGACGACATTCTAGTCAGGGGAAAAGACAAAGCCGAACATGACCAGAGACTCAAGCAAGTGCTCGACCGGCTGGTAGAAAGAGGTCTCACGCTTAATCTTGAAAAGTGCCTTTTCTCCCAAACAAGACTGGAATACTTGGGTCAAATTATTGACAGCCAAGGGATAAAGAAGGATCCCTCAAAGGTTAAAGCTATCGCTGACATGGCAGTACCCCAGAACATTGCGGACTTGAGAAGATTCTTAGGGATGGTGAACCACCTGATGAAGTTTTGCCCAAATCTAGCAGAGAAGACGAAGCCATTGAGGGACCTGCTAAAGAAGGAGAACGCTTGGATATGGGACACGGCTCAACAAGACGCCTTCCAGCAGCTGAAAGCGGACATGGCATCCGAGCAAGTCCTTGCACTGTATGATACAGAAAAAGAGACTACAGTATCATCTGATGCAAGCAGCTTCGGGTTGGGTTCAGTCCTTATGCAGAAGCAACCATCAGGTGAAATGCGGCCAGTGGCATACGCTAGCAGATCCATGACAGAGACGGAGCGTAGATATGCCCAGATAGAAAAAGAGGCGTTGGCTATCACGTGGGCGCTTGAACACTGGGCAGATTTTTTGATCGGAATGAAGTTTAAGGTAGAAACTGATCACAAGCCACTGATTCCCTTGTTATCTACGAAGCTGATAGATGAGCTCCCAATACGCATCCAGCGGTTTCGAATGCGGCTTATGAGGTTCAACTTCACCATCCATCACGTCCCTGGTAAATTATTGTATACGGCGGACTCATTATCGCGATCCCCTCTTAAGGAGGAAGCAGATGAGGCCAGCCCACAGAATGACCTTCATAACGAAGTGGAAGCCTATGTCAACGCCGTACTGGTGACCCTGCCTGCATCAGACCAACGATTGGACGAGATACGCTCTGAGTTGATGAAAGATGATACGCTAAGAATGGTGATGCATTACGTACAGCACGGATGGCGTGAAGACAAGCGAAAGCTCTATGGCCCCATTGGCAAATACTGGAACGAACGGGGCAACCTATCCCTCCACAACGGCTTGCTGTTGAGAGGACGGCGATTAGTTATCCCTCCAAAGTTGAGACCAGACGTCCTGAGACGCTTACATGATGGTCATCAAGGGATAACAAAGACGAGTGCAAACGCTGCATCTTCTGTGTGGTGGCATGGAATTTCTGAAGACATCACAAAGGTTGTACGAAACTGCGCCATGTGCGAGAAGTACCGCAAAGAACGCATAGAGCCGATGAAAGGTACGGAGTTTCCTGACAGACCATGGGCCAGAGTTGGCGTAGATTTCTTCCAACACAAAGACAAGCACTACCTCCTGGCCGTAGATTACTTTTCAAGAGATGTAGAGATCTGCTTAGTTTCGAAGAACGTGAACACTGCGCAGACTGTTGTGAAGATGAAAAACATCTTCAGCAGACATGGAATTCCAGACATCCTGTTTACTGATAACGGCCCTCAATTTGATTCGCATGAATTTAAGGAATTTTGCGTAGACTGGGGTATTGAGCACATAACATCATCTCCAAAATATCCGCAAGCAAATGGAGAAGTAGAAAGGGCCGTCCAAACTATGAAGATGATCCTGAAGAAGAGTGGTGACGAGTACTTAGCCCTCCTGAACTACAGAGATACCCTACTACACAACGGCTATTCTCCTGCGCAACTGAGCATGGGACGCAAACTATGCACTAGAGTTCCTTGTCACCCGGATGAGCTGAAGCCAAAGACCCCAGACTACGACCACCTCAGGAAAAAGGAGAAGGAGTATCGTACAAAAATGAAGTTAAACTACGACCGCAGACACAGAGTAGTAGAGGGAGAACAGCTATCACCTGGCGACCGTGTATGGATACCAGACCTTAAGGCAGAAGGTACGGTGATGGAGGAACATGTAGCTCCAAGGTCGGTAGTCATACAGAGCCCTAATGGACAAGTGAGAAGAAACCGGAGAATGACGAGAAGAGTGCTTGAAGGAAGTCCTCCAATCGTATCTCATAGTGCGAGCCGTGAAATCCTCGAGCCACTGGCAACAAGAGTTACGATGCCAGATATTACTTCAGCCTCGAGAGCAAGCCGGGAAGCACCCAGAAACCCGCTTGTTCCTGACAGTCAAGACGAGGTAGAGGAGCCAGCCAAACCGTGCGGAAGTCCACAGCTGGATAGGCAGCTGACCCGTCTTAGACCGAGAGCTGCTCTTAAGAGACCCCAAAGATACATTGATGAGTACTAAGATAAGTTAGGACACTAAGGAACAGTGTATATGTTGAGTTAAAAAAAAAAGAGAGAGATGTAGTAACATGAAGTACTAGTAGAGACCGCTGACCGGGGGCAAGCGAGGAGTAGAGGGAGAAATGTAAAAGGGTACAAATAAACCAAGCTTGTGTTGTCATATCCGTGGCGTTACCAGTTTGTTCCGTACCCCGATAGAAGAGTTAAGGCACACAAAACCAATGCCCACTAGACTGCACTCTATTTTGGAAACAGTATCACAACACCAGCGAATGATGGAGATGAGGAAACAGAGCTCAGACAGACAATAAGACCAAGGAAACGGAGAACTTTATAATGCATGGAAGCAAAAAGGAGGGAAGAATGAAAAAGGAGTTAAAAAAAAACGCCATAAGCATTTTGATTAAAAACAAACAAAACAAAAACAAACTAAACTTCTTGATCATTGATAATTTGCAATTCAAAAAAATGCACTTTAGTGAGCTCACTAAAAACGTATTAATAAACAACATAGATTGATAATATGAAAATATATTTATCAGCTCAGTAGGTCTGTCATTCTCGTCAGAGGCACAGTGAACAGACCCGGTGGTAGAGAGATTAATTCTAACAAAACATTCCTCCCGAAATAATAAAAATGCGCACGAGAGAGAGGAAAACTTCGATGAAATTGGCGACTTAATTTATATATTATACTATATTATATATAATTTATCTCGTCGTCCGCTACCTTGAATGTCGAGCTTGAAATCACGTGAGCTCGCCATGCAATTTTATTGGCTAATCGATTAATTTGACTCAGCCAGATTCTCGCGGTGCCCGCACACGATGAGGAATTTGTCTCACGAGGCAAAAATTATCAAACACGAGAGATATTGGCCTCAGACCTCGTGAGTCGAAAAACTCACAAAAGCTCCAGCGCACACTTGAGGAAACAGCTGAGCTAACTGCCTCGCGAGGAATTTTGCTCAGCACTTTCCTCAAGTGTGCGGCTGGCTTAACAATCACACAACCACACGCTTATTTGCATAAACTAATACTTCCTCCTTTTTAAAAAATAAACTGACGCCTGCTGTACAGGCTAAGGACAACAAGTGTTTAGTGTTTAATGCGTAACCTAGGAATGCATGTTAATGAACACAGAAACACTTTAGGCCAAAGCCAACAAATACTGACTACATCAATGTTGTCGAACGGAGCGTTGATCAAAACAAGATCGCAGATATATTGTTGGAATCAATATGTTCAATTCCTTTCGTCATGAATTAAACAATGTTCTTTGTTTAACCCCGCCCTAAAACAATCGAAAGTAACAAACACAAATTATTGAATCAAACTAAATCTGAGGGCGCGGAAATCTATAGACATTTTACTAGCTCCCACACTACTTGTTCATGAACACGCACGTATTCATTGATCCCTCAGGGACCGTGCAGAGAGAGGGGCTCGGGGGGCTTTAGCCCCCCCCCCCCCCCCACTTTTTTGGAAGAATAAAAATAAATTAAACAAAAAATAATTTAACAAAAGTAACGGAGTGAAAAATTATGAAAAATCGTTAATTCGAAAGTGACCAGAGTTACTGGCAAAGACAAACGCACAGATAAATAGACAGAATGAAGCATTAGTCGTTACAATTGTAAAATATTTTTTCGCTTCTAACCTAGCAGAGGTAAACGTCTTTTAAATGGCTTCTTTTTCCTGCAGACCTCTCAGGAAAACGCGTTGTTGTTTTGTAACTTTAATATCATTCACTAAATTATTTTCAGTTACCGTTTTGTTTTGCCGTGTAAATATTTTGAATGAATAATTAAACAATTATTGAACTCGGCTTTCGTATGATATGAAGATACACAGATCTCGGAGGATGTTATCCACCGGGCTCAAGCCTTCGGCTTTGGCGGATAACCCCCTCGATCTGCGTAACTCTTCATATCATACTCAGCCTCGTGCAATAATTGCTGAGTAATTATACAACGTTGAGTTCAAGGCAGCTCAAGCAAAATCGTTGGATTTCTGGCTTATTTATAGTAATTAAAGGTTGATATCAGTAGTATAACATAACAATCTATGATATTTCAATTTAGTGATGTTGAATTTTCAGACCCGATAGCAACATCACTGAAGATGTGGAAAAAAATCAATAGTTTTATCGTTATAATAGCATTCTCCGTCACTTTAGAGAAATTGAATAGAAATCCACAAACATGCCCCCCCCCGCCCACAAAAAAAAAATTCCTTCACGCATTCTTCTTTAGTCCCCCCACTCGAAAACTTGCTGCGCAGTCCCTGTCCCTAAACGAATAGCCATTGCAAATATAGACCATTCAACTGTTTCACTCCACACTCGAAGTTTAGAGGACGTGAAAATATTGGAAAATTACGGAATGTCGACAAATTCACCACTGTTGCTTTTTGAATAAAAGCATTTAATCTCTTCATAGGTCCAAACCCCAGCTGGGAAAGCGATATCATGAAATGTTTTCCCGCCGTCAGAGCTGTATCTAATCAGCTGATTATTGTACCCAGCATTGATGTTATACCACGTAAAACTCATTTTGATAATTCTGTTAAGGCCAACAACATATTGTTCATTTGGGTCCGAAACAATTGGCTGATTGAATTTGGTTGTGAAATTTTCAGGTCTGTTGCGGCCGTTCTTAACGGCGTAGGATGATAAAACAATCTCTCTTTCAGTTTCCATTTTATGTATTGAAATAGTTTTTATAGAGCTTCTCATGCTGGGGTTTATTGATGAATCCTTCTTTTAAAAGAACGTCGATAATTGCCACTCTAGTATTTCTAATGCCGATGTTTGTATTTCCAGCAAGGATGGAGCCAACAATGACGTCAAGTTTCTGCAGAAGTTCTTTTGGATCGTTGAAAAATGTAAGGCCACGCCCGTATCTTTTTCGGGCTCCAGAGCCCCTGCCCCCAGAGCCTTTAAATGACTTGAGTTTGATTCTATAATATTTCATGTATTCCTTTAATACTTTTCTTTTAGCATTTATTGCCTGTATTTCTATATCCTTTTCATCTTTAGTCATTTCACCTTTATTGAATTTTTTGTTCAGATAGCTGCTGCGGCTGTTCAGTTGAGCTCTTTTATTTAAAGCCGGCTTTATAATGCTGTTTTCAATTAAATTTTTTTCTTTTCTTCTGGAACATTTGGCTGAGCTAAGACTTTATCTGTTTTGTCATAATTTGCTAAACCCATGTTATCTAGTATGTTATTAACTGTGTCTTCTTCCAATCCTTGTTGAGCGTCTTCCCAGTCTTCAGCTTCCTCTTCTTCATCTTCCATAGCATAATCAGGAACGTCCGCTTCATATATAGATGATTCACCTTCTAACTCTTCCAGTACTTCTTCATATGTTGGGGGCCTGACCGCCTCGGCAGTCAGCGGCCTTGCTGGAATTACAGCTTGGCTGATTTGCTTAGCTGCTTGCGGTTCAACAGCGTCATCATCAGCATCGAATAAACCTTCTATGTCCATTTCTTCAAATGGATCGACTTCTGGGTAATAATCAAAGGCGTGGGCGCCTACGCCTGGTTTTTCTCCAATGACTTTCTTTTTCCTAAGTCTTGGAAGATTGAAATTGAGGTTAGCCTCATTCGATGCAACAACATCATCTAATTTTGATGTAATGGCTTTGAATACTTTTTCATATTCTGTTTGACTTGTTTGTTCACCTAACTTTTTCTTGGTGATGAGATCATGAACGTAATTGATTTTATTTCCCAACTCGGATTTTCTTTTTGCAAGTTCTTTCCACTTTAGTAAACTCATTTTATTACCACTAGATATAAATAAAATGTGGAATAAATGTGGAATGAATGTGGAATAAATTTGGAATAAATGTGGAATAAGATGTACTACATAATAAAATGAAGATTCTAAACTATAATGCCAATGACCCCATCACGAATTATAGGCAGTTACATCCTTTCATGCTAAATCAAAATTTCAGAATGCTTATCTGTGGTCCTTCAGGGTCAGGAAAAACCAATGTTCTTCTTGATATGATTTTTCGGCTTTTGTATTATGATAAAATTTATCTTTATGCGAAAAATCTTGAACAATCAAAATATCAGCTTTTGTTGACAACATTTAAACCAATCAGCAAAGAAGCTGGGTATGAAGTGATAGAAGCGTCCCCAGATGAAATCCTTCCAGTTTCTGAATTATCCGATGATAATAAAAAAATAGCTATTTTCGATTATTTTGTTTGCGAAAATAACCAAAAGCCATTGATGGATTATTTTATCAAGGCAGACATACGAATTGCTCTGTTATTTATCTTTCGCAGAGTTATTACAAAACACCCAAAGGTATCCGTTTGAATTGTTCGCATTTTTGCATATTTGAATTTCCAAGCAACAATGAAATTTCTATGCTCTGCAGAGAGAATAATATCACCAAGGAAATTTATTTAACTGCAACAAAAGACCAATACTCTTTCCTCTATATTGAAATTAATTTCTAAAAACTTTGATAAAAGTATATAAAAATGATGAGTTATTCAAATGGATTGTTGCCGGATAAAACAAGCACCTCCCGAGGAGGAAAAGCTGGAAAAAATGAAAAAGATGGGTTGCCAGGCGTTGGTTTTAAATTAACGCCTTCAGGGGATTATGATCTTCAAAACAAAAAATTGACCAATGTTGCCGAGGGAGTTGGTAATAATGATGCAATCACAAAGCATCAAGCTGACACGCTTGAAACAAGTCTCGAAAACAAATTAACGCAATTGAGGGCACTTCAGGTTGATGGTTCCTCGCATATGACAGGAGATTTAGACCTCAGGGGAAACAAATTGATTCTTCCTGGAGAGATTGACATCAACAGAAAATTTATCACCAATATGGAAACTGATGAAGACAATGATCTCTCAGAAAAGATATCATCCTGATGCTCCTGAACCTATACATGAAGTGACTAAAGATATTGATTTGAAAGGACTTTTCAATGTGAAAAACTCAAAACAACAGACATCATGATTTGGGAGCACATTATAACAATCTTGTTTCTTATAATGATGTCAAGAATATCTTCTTATCCCGTAAAGAGGCGTTTCCAATGGAAACTAGTTTGGATATGGGAAATCACACCATTTACAATGTGAAAGATCCAACAGTTGCCGATCAAGGCGCAAACAAAAAATTTGTCGATGCTGAAGTAGCTAAAAAACTTTCTTTGACAGGTGGAACAATGACTGGAATTTTGGATATGAATTCACAACCAATCAACAATATTGCAGCGCCAACTCTTGAACATCAACCCGCACCAAAAGTTTATGTTGATAGTGTTAACAGCGAACTTAATCTCAAGATAGGAAATGTGGTAACCCACATGATAGAATCAGAAGAGAAGCTCAAAAAATACGTTGATGACTCGCATATCGCGTCAAACTTTCGCCCGAAAGATGAATTCCGGTATCTGATGGAAGATGTGGACCAATCCAGCTCTGAGCATGGTATCACAGTAACTGGAATCAATGATTTTCCGGATTCACCCCATCTTTTCAATAAGAAGGCATATGGTTTGACAATATCCAAAGACGACAGTAATCTATACTCTGGGAGATTTGGATTCAATATGTATAAATTGCCAGAGGGAGAATACACTATTTGCATTGAATTCGTTCCAGCTGCCATGACGAATGTGAGCGTTAACGTCAACATACAACAACGAAGTTGACGACTCCAATTGGTTATAAAAGATCCATCGTCCACATGCATAAATGGCAGATCTCCCCACCTGAATATATATATTTGGATCTGAAATGGCAAGGAGCGCCTGAATCAGCTGCAGAAGGAAATGCAAAGTTGATCGTATATGGCATCAAGGGTTCTCATTACGATGTTCCTACTGATGTTTATGATTGGCCTTTCATTTTCGAAAATCAAAAGATGGTCATGCAAACTAATTTGGATATGAATAATCATACCATTACCAATTCACCAAGTCTCAGCGGTAGCGGCGTATTTGTAATTAGCGGTGTTTACAAGAGAACTGTGAATCACACATTTGCTAAATTTTCAGGAGAACAAGAAGGTATGGTTCCTGTTAATTGTAAAATTGTAAAATGTTGTATTAACATCCTCGATACGCTTGAAACATACCCTCCTATTTTCGTGATGATAAACAACGGAATAGGAAGGGGAGAGGGTGGTAAGAAACAGGTCTGTACCCTTGATATGGAGATCATTTTGGTGGAAAGTGATGTATTTCATGTGAGAGTACGAAGTGACCAGGATACTACGCCATCAATCAACAAATGTTTGGTAAGTCTACTGCTTGAGACGATATAGTTTACCAGTCCGCTATATGGAGTGCAATTAATTTATTTATAGGTAGCGTATTAAGTCTTTTGTTCGAAATTTGATCTCACTAAATAAAATGTTTGAGTTCAAAATAGACACCCAAAAACTGAAAGATTTCATGGAGACAATTCTTGTCGGCATCGAAACCATGAAAAAATTTTTCTTGTAATAAAAATGCAAAATCATCCACTTAATTTCAATCATATTGATCCAACCCTTTCTGAGAAGAAAGTTGATGAATTGAAAAAACTTTATGCTTTCTATCATAAAAGATGTTGGTGCTGCAGAAAAGCACAAAGAAAATACAAGAAAATGAATACCGTGTTAACTCTTAGTTCTACTCTGTTAGTTGTTACAGGAACGATTGTAGGAGGAGTTACATTGAATCCAATCGTCTAAGCGGTAATAAATGGTGCTGGGTTATTCTTGAAAACGTTTCAGGAAATGAAAAACTTTAGAAGAAAGATTGAGATATGTCAATTCGCGATGACCAAATATGAAAATGTTTTAACTGAATTGAGATCGTATCTTAGGGGTGATTACTTTGATTCACAAGAATTCATCAAGGAAATGAAAGTTATAGATGGAATTGTAGCAGATTTATGTTTGAATCTGGAAAAATATGAAAAAGATTATGAAAAGACTTTAAAATGAGTGATACGCAGAGTAATTCAGAAACATGGTACAATTCTCAAGATGAAAATCTGCAAGAAGAATTAGATTCTGATTGGGAACCAGAAGATGATGTTGAAGCAGAACCAGATTGGAACCCAGTTATGGTTTGGGAAGATTCTGAAGATGAGTGCCCAACTTGTGAATCTTCTGATGAAGATTTAAGTATTAAGAGTAGTTCTCTGAGAAAGTGGTGCAAAGTTGGAAATGAAAATTTTTAACATTCCTTCATTTTTTGTGTGGAGGTAGGTTACCTGGGGGGATGAACAAAAAACAACCATATTAGGGTCAGCCGATGTATCGTTGCCGTGGCAACCGCGATTGATCATGCCAGCCTCAGGCCCATGTTTTGATCAAAAATTTCACTCTCAAGTAGGACACTTTTTGGAGTCTCGTTCTCGGGTAAGTGGAGACTAATTCAAATGAAATTCCATCAGAGATAAGAGCCATCCCACTAGTTTATAAAAGTTGCTGTCAACATATTTTGTTTTATATTAAGAAGGAGAAAATGGTCGCTCTACGATGTTACACGTCAGCCATTTTGACAAACAACAAAATCAAGGACAACAATTTTCGCAATTTCTCTCAAAGTGTTCTTTTCCCAGAGACCAAATTAGCAGCAGAGCTTACAAACATGTTGAAGTTTCTAAATATCATAAAATCTTTTTGGGGAAACTATTCTATGGCCATGGGAGTTGAACACATTTGAGGTAAATTTGACAAAACTACAAAATTGGCCATTTTGAAGCTCAATTATTCAGTGAATTATTTCGCCCAAAAAGACTTTAGAGAGACCGCTTAAGCGCCAAAAGTATTTATTACTATCTTGTCTGCTAACTATGTTTGATAAATGAGGTTTCGGCCACTAAATTTATTTAATTTTAAATTGATAAAAGCCTACCTTGTAAGGTTTGGTAATTTCTACAGCGTGCTTTTATCGCGCAAGTCCCTCGGTCGGTCGCTCCGTTTTCTTGGCCAAATCTAGCACAGACTCTAGCAGACTGGTCACAACCGTTTCCCCCATCGAACACCCACTTCAGAGGCAGACGATGGATCGTTAGTCCGCATATAATCTGATATATAATGGGAGAAGAATTCACTCTGTCAAAACACAGTCGCGCATTTCGTGGTTTCTGCAATCCATGGAATAAAATTAATCAGTTCAACCCATCCAGAGAGTAAATTAAATGCATCACTAACACTGCACTAAGAAAATACTAGTCTGTGACCAATCCAGAATAAAATAATCGGCTTGAATCGAGTCGTGGATCGACTTTAGTTGAGAGGCCAGGAAGTTGTTGTCGAGTAAACGTGCAGACCGGAAATATACGAAGCAATTTATTACTGCTGACCGGATGTATCGCAACCTTTAAATGTCGACTTTCGATCTTGCGTTAAGATCTCTGGTATTGATATTTATGAATCTGGTATTCCCTGATTTGAGGGTAGAGAAAAAAGTGCATGACTATGAGGATGAAAGCTTTGAAAAGAAATCGGCCTATATACGCCGAATATAACAGGCAAAAAAAAAATTGGTATGGTGCAGTCTAACAATTATGTTGCTCATTTATTCATAGATCTGTATTTTGTTATAGGCTAATCTTGTTACAATGTTACCGTGTAATCATGTAAATAATACTACTCAATCACGGTCTGGCATTAGTGTTATAAACACTGGCTTTACAAGACTAGGGTAAAGTTTTTTTTTCGGAAGGTCACGGGCTTAACGTATTTAGTTTTCTGTTAACATCAAATACTCTACAGGCTTTTACGAGAATAAGAGCTTTCGATAGCTATAATTGAAAGGTATGCGTTTCCAAACTACAGTTTCGTCAAGGACTCGAGGACTGGGGTTTGAATTATCTCGGTCTATTCCCTGAAATGCAGTCATACCAAAAACCGAATACCCCGGCGGGGGAACTCCCATATAAAAATGAGGGGGGGGGGGAGGGAGGTGCTTCTCGGACATTTTCGAAAAATACCCTAAAAGGTACTAGAATCTTGTTTGACGGGTGTGGGTCACAGACCTAAGAGGTACAAATTCTAAAACAACACATCTCACATTCTGCCATATATTTAGGCTCAACAAACTAAAAGGTAACACGATAATTCTAACTGAGGTCATTTTAGATGTCAACATTCTAAGCGGTACCAATCTACAAATTTTCACCCCTAACAGGTACGACGAGAGCCCCCGTTATTTTAGTCCCCACCCCGAGCCGAATCCACGTTTCCAGTACATACGGGCTCCTTTAGAATCAACGGAACATTGACAGGCGCCTTCTAAGAACGATAAGGAAAAATTATACGGGAGCAGACCTTTATGGGAGTTGCACGGGTTTGAAAAGACTGAACAGGGCAACGCCTTCTTTCTTCCTGACACGCCCTGAATGCCGTACTCAAGACATGTGCCTTTCAGGTTTGCCAACGTTAGCTTGGTCTGAAGCTCATCTCTGTTCATGCGGCACAAAGTTATCCTCTTGTACGTGTAACAGCTCCTTCCATTTCCGGCATTGTGGCTCGTCTAGCTGTGATTTCAGCTGTTGCTTCTTGGAACATTATTCCTCTTTCCTCTGTCTCTAGCTCTGCCTAGAGCTGAGATATCCTTTCGCGTGCAATTGGCAGCCATACGTGAAAAGTATGAGAATATTTGCTGTGGCGTTAAGAATTCCTCAACGGCAAATAATCGTTTGCCATCTAGTCCACGTGCTTGCCTCATCTCTCTGGCTACTTACTCGCCGTTGCTTTTCTTCCCAGTCTGTTCACCGATGTTGTATTTCTGATCCAGAAAGGTTTTCCTTTGCTCTGTGAACCGGACTTTTCTTGCACTGGATTTCCGCGCTCAGCCCATTTGGCATGTGTTTGAAACAGTCTCCATCCTTGGTACGCCGCAATTTCCGACAAGCAACCCCATCATTTTTATATGGGAGTCCCCCGCCCGGGGAACGGGTATACTGGCAGATCGAAAATCGACATTTTAAGGTTGCGTTACATCCGGTCAGCAGTAATAAATCCGGTCTGCACGTTCACTCGACAACAACTTCTTGGCTTCTCAACTAAGTCGATCCACGAGTCGATTTAAGCCGATTATTTTACTCTGGTTTGGTTACAGACTAGTATTTGCTTAGTTCAGTGTTAGTGATGCATTTATTTTACTCTCTGGATGGATTGAACTGATTAATTTTATTCCATGGATGGCAGAAACCACGAAAAGCGTGACTGTGTTTTGACAGAGTGAATTCTTCTTCCATTATATATCAGATTATATGCGGACTAACGATCCATCGTCTGTCTCTGAAGTGGATGTTCGATGAGGGAAAAGGTTGTGACCTGTCTGCTAGAGTCTGTGCTAGATTTGGCCAAGAAAATGGAGCGACCGACCGAGGGACTTGCGCGATAAAATAACGCTGTAGAAATTACCAAACCTTACAAGGTAGGCTTTTATCAATTTAAAATTCAATAAATTTAGTGGGCGAAACCTCATTTATCAAACATAGTTAGCAGACAAGATTGGAATAAATACTTTTGGCGCTTAAACGGTCTCTCTAAAGTCTTTTTGGGCGAAATAATTCACTGAATAATTGAGCTTCAAAATGGCCAATTCTATAGTTTTGTCAAATTTGCCTCAAATGTGTTCAACTCCCATGGCCATAGAATAGTTTTCCCCGAAAATATTTTATGATATTTAGAAACTTCAACATGTTTGTAAGCTCTGCTGCTAATTTGGTCTCTGGGAAAAGAACACTTTGAGAGAAATTGCGAAAATAGTTGTCCTTGATTTTGTTGTTTGTCAAAATGGCTGACATGTAACATTGTAGAGCGACCATTTTCTCCTTCTTAATATAAAACAAAATATGTTAACAGCAACTTTTATAAACTAGTAGGATGGCTCTACTCTCTGATGGAATTAAATTTGAATTAGTTTCCACGCACTCGAGAACGAGACTAAAAAAGTTGTCCTATTTGAGAGCGAAATTTTTGATCAAAACATGGGCCTGAGGCTGGCATGATCAATCGCAGTTACCACGGCAACGATACATCGGCTGACCCTAATATGGTTGTTTTTGTTCATCTCCCCAGGTAACCTACCTCCACACAAAAAATGAAGGGCGGTTAAAAATTTTCATTTCCAACTTTGCACCACTTTCTCAGAGAACTTCTCTTAAAGGTTGTCATTTAATAATTTCTTCAGTCATATTCATCTTCTAAATTCTCTTCATCGTCTGCAAATTCAGCAAACCAGTTGCGTGGATCAAGCTTTTCCTCAAGATTTTCATCCCATACTTCTTTGACAAGCACTGCTTGAGTAACCATAATAATTGAAACGGTATCGCTGTTAAGATAAACTCGGCTGGGCTGAGTTATACAAATGCCGTTAAATGTTTTACCGCGCAATTCCATTGCATCGGTTCTCTTCTTTTTATTCTTTGATGAAACGTCAAAAAATGGACAATTAATAGCGTCTTCCCTGGAATATAGTTTTGAATAAAGTTTGTTTTGTTCGCCCTATACAATTACCAGTTCATTTTCGTTAAACTGGGCAAGATTGGGTGAAAGTTTCTTGACTTCGGGTTGTTTTTCTTTAACCAATTTTTGGATATGCTTTTCAATTGTTTCAAACTTCTTTGCATCACCTTTGGACAGAGTTAATCCTAAAGTGAAACTACTTCCATTATGTTCGTGAATTTTCATTTCGACTTCCAGGCTTATGCAAGGAGCTTTGATTGGAAGTGAAATAAATTGGTATTGTTTATTTCTGGCTGGTTTGGACAGGGTGATATCTTGTAATTTTAATTGACTGAGTTTGGTTGTATTTTGATTCATATTTTATTATAACATAAAAAAATACAAAAATTTACAAAAACGATATTTCATAATGGTATTCCTTTTGATAATCCAGCATCTCTTCATTTGTAAATAAATAAGACCTTGGATAAATTATCGCATACTTAGTTTCATTTACCCAGAATGAGGCATCTTTAGATGTAATTTTGGTGATGGGGATATCATAAAAAAATGCAATTGACTTTTGAGAATAAAACCATAAATCCCGATGGTCACAAACACATATCATCACTTTTTTCTGTTTTTCAGTTGGCTTTCTATTGTTTATTAGGTGTCTCAAACCGTCTTTCTTTGTGAGATATGGTTTATTTTCCCTAAGGGTTTTATAAATTGTTTGTACGCTCAGCGGCCTCCTTGGGTGTTTCAAAAGTTTGGTAATTGATTGTAACAGGTGCTTTACCACCAACATATCCTTCAATTAAAAATACTTGTTTATCGCTGCTTCTTTTAATTGTTTTATTTTTCATTTTGAGGGCATAACTCATTGCTTGAGGTATTAAATGAAAAGCTTTTGAAGCTTCATTATATCATTGAAAACGTGTGTTTTTTGAAGAGTTCCATTGCTACTGATTGGTGTAAGTTTAATTAAATATTGTCTCATTTTAATAACGAAATATTTCTTTTTTTTTAATTTTGCAATTTTGTCTCTTGTAAAAATGGACTCTATGAAAGTTATAGAATTACGAAAATTAGCTAGTGAATTAAAAATTCCTGGTCGTTCCAAAGCCAAAACAAAAGCTGATTTAATTAGGCTTTTAACCGAACATAATAATCTAAAAAAAGTTCCTGAAAAAACTAGCTCTCAATCTTTGGTGGAAATGAAAGGAATGGCCAGAAAATATGGTTTAGAAGGTTTTGAGCAAATCAAAACAAAAAAAAGAAATGAAAGCATTTCTGGACGCGGCTGTGCCGCCAGCTTCGCTGAGTAGCCCGGCAAATCTTCAACCAGTGAAACTTCCAGCAGTCACCTCAAAACAACCCTACCAACAAAAACAAAAACAAACAAGGCGTGAAAAACGTGAAGCAAAGAACTTTGAGGCTCCTTCTCCATTTGCTCCGGTTGATACAAAAAACCAAACAAAAACAAATACACGTTTGAAGAAAAAGCTGCAGAAAGTCAACAAAAAATTAAAGAACAATAACAAGCAAAGAAATGCTTTGATTTCAAAAAGAAATTCACTCAAGAAAGCCCTTAACAAGTTACAAGGGAAACCTGAAGAGAAACAGCCTGATTACACCGCAGGTGATTTCGAAGTTAAAGAAGGCCCGTCTGCTTTGAATAACTTCGCAAGACAATTCACGATTGAAAGTCGACCTGGGATAGATCCTAGAACCTTTTTCAAAGCAATCAAATCATTGGTGTTGGGAATCTTGAAAGAAAACAAACAAACCAAGGTTAAGTTGGTTTTGGTTTGCAATATGGAAAGAACTGTTATGGCAACTGGCGAGATTATTGGCGATGAGGTTGCATTCCATTCAGGTATTGAAATTAATTTGGCGTCAACAAATGAAAATGAATTGCCTCAACGCATGAATGACACAGCTCTGGAAGCAATGGCGGCCTTTCAAAGACGGGGATCCAACTGGAGATTTGATAGAGTTATTCGGCTGGAAATTCATTTGGTAGAATTTGATCCCCTTAAGGGAAACAGTTGGATGGATCTTCCAAACAGTTTGAAGAATCAAAAGCATTGATAAACATGAAAAATGATGATAACCAATGCATCAAATGGGCAGTTACAAGAGCCTTGAATCCAGTTGAGAAAAACGCAGAAAGAATAACACGAGGATTGGGAAAGCAATCTGAAAGACTGAATTGGGCTGGAATCAGATTCCCAGTTGAATTGAAAGAGATTGATAAATTTGAGCGATCAAATCCAAGCATTTCTGTGAATGTTTTTGGATTTGAAGGAACTATTTATCCCTTGAGAATCAGTAAAAGAGATAGCACTAATGTGGACCTTCTCTTGATTGGTGAAGGCGAAAACAAAGACAAACATTATTGTGTCATTAAAAGTTTAAGTAGACTTTTATCCAGTCAAGTTACAAATCATCAAAAAGCAAACTTCTTCTGCCAGAGATGTTTAAACTATTTCTCTGACGAAGAAAAATTAACCCTTCATAATAAGAGTTGCTCAAAAACTGAAGCAGTGAAAATTAAAAGGCCTAAAGAAGGAAGCCAAGTCAAATTCAAGAATTTCCAAAGAGAAATGAAAGTCCCCTTTATTGTGTATGCAGATTTTGAAGCATTGAATGTGCCAATCCAGAGCGTTGAACCTAATAGCAATAAATCTTTCACTGAAACATATCAAAAACATCAGCCATGTGGATTTTGTTTCCAGGTGGTCTGTTTCGACGAAGAACTATATTCTCAAAAACCAGTTCTCTATCGAGCTGAGAACCTTGAAGACTTGGAAAACATTGGTCAAATATTTGTTGATATCAAGGAAATCTTTCGAAAATTCAGTAAAACACGAAAGATGATCTTCACTGAAAAAGATAGGAAAGATTTTGAAGAAGCAGATCATTGCTGGATTTGTCAAGAAGCGTTTAGTGAGGAAAGTTTAAAAGTAAGAGATCATTGCCATTACACAGGGAAGTTTCGTGGAGCGGCTCACAGTGCATGTAATCTCCGATTCCGCAAGGCAAAATTCACACCTGTCGTATTTCACAACTTATCTGGTTATGACGCTCATTTATTCATTGTAAATAAAGTGTATCCCAAATAATGAGGAAAACTATATAAGGTTCAGTAAAACCATTGAAATTGGAAGGTTTGAAGATAGAGAAGGGAAAGAACATGCGACAACACATGAACTTCGCTTTATTGATTCATTTAAATTCATGGCTTCTTCCCTTGAAAATCTAGCAAGAAATTTACAGCCGGATAACTTCATTCAAACAAAGAAAGCGTTTAGAGAAAAAGTTGATCTGATGACGAGAAAAGGTGTTTACCCGTATGATTGGATGAATTCCTTTGAAAAATTCAATGCAACATCCCTTCCTGAGAAAGAGGACTTTTATTCAATTTTGAACGATACAAACATAACAGATAAAGATTATGAACATGCCCAAAATGTATGGAAAGAATTTGATTTGAAAACAATGGCTGAATACCATGATCTATATATGAAAACTTATGTATGCCTGTTAGCTGATGTGTTTGAAGAATTCCGAAAAGTCTGCCTGGAGCATTATGGGTTGGATCCTGCTCGGTATTACACAGCTCCTGGGCTGGCTTGGGATGCTGCGCTGAAAGAAAGCGGTGTAACGCTAGATTTGTTGAACGATCCAGATATGCTGCTTTTCTTTGAGCGAGGAACTCGTGGATGAATTTCAACAATCACACATCGTTTAGGAAAAGCAAACAATAAATACGTGGGTGATCAGTTTGATCCAACAAAGTCATCAACCTGCATCCCATATTTGGATGCAAACAATCTTTATGGTTGGGCAATGATACAACCACTTCCAGTTGGTGATTTTGAATGGATGACTGATGAAGAAATGACAAATTGGAAAAACATTCCTTGTGTCCTGGAAGTTGATCTTGAATACCCAAAAGAATTGCATGATCTGCATAATGATTACCCCCTTGCTCCTGAGCGTTTAATAATAAACAAAGTTGAAAAACTCGTACCAAATCTCAATGATAAAGAACGTTATATTCTCCACGCTAAGAATTTAGCATTATATGAAAGGTTGGGATTGATTGTGAAAAAGATTCATAGAGGAATCAAATTCAAAAAAGAACCTTGGCTGAAGAGTTATATCATGAAAAACACACAGCTTAGAATGAAAGGAAAAAATGCATTTGAAAAAGACTTCTTCAAACTGATGAATAATTCAGTGTTTGGGAAAACAATGGAAATATCATAAAACGCGTGGATATACGCCTGTTGAATAACAGAGATAAGGCTAAAAAACTAGCAGCTAAACCAAACTTCCAACATTTGACAATATTTGATGAAAATCTCATCGCCATACATATGGAACGAATAAGCTTAAAATTCAATAAACCAGTTTATTGTGGAATGGCAATTCTTGATCTATCAAAGACATTGATGGTTGACTTTCATTATAATTATGTGAAAAAGAATTGGAAGAAGGCGCAGTTGTAATTCACAGACACAGACAGCCTTGCCTATGAAATTGAAACTGAAGACTTCTTCAAGGACATCAGCAATGATGTTAAAGAAAAGTTTGACACAAGTGATATCCCTAAAGATCACCCATCAGGAATTCCTGCGGGCTTGGACAAGAAAGTCATTGGGTTGATGAAGGATGAAGCGGGTGGAAAAATAATTGAAGAATTTGTGGGATTGAGATCTAAATTATATAGTTATAAGATGTTTGAAGGAGGTGAAACAAAGAAATGAAAAGGAATATCTAAGGCTATAACAAAGAAGAAAATAACGCATGAAGACTATAAGAAATGTTTACTAACAAAAGCAAAGCAAATGAGAAAAATGAATGTCATCAGAAGCCAGAAACATGAAATATATTCTGAGACAATCAACAAGATTGCTTTGAGCGCCGACGACGATAAACGTTTTATCTGTGAAGACGGAATACACACTCTTGCTTGGCGGCATTGGCGCCTGAAAATCAATAAGGGACGAACCATTATTTTTTTTTACGGGGGGGGGGGGGGGGTGGGGGGGTTGGCAAATTTTGAAATAAATTGTTTGCAGAGGCTGTAAACACTGAAATAAATTGTATGCAAGCAAAAAATAAAGAAAAAAAAATTGTTTGCTGGAAGTATAGCAGTTGGACGGAGACACAAAATAAATTGTTTGCAACAGGTGCCGCATATAAAAAAATGTTTGCATGCGAAAATTTTCCAACCCCCTCGTCAAAAAAGTAATGGCCGGTCCCTAACTAAGATGTTATTTTGAAACTGCTGGGATTTAGCTGAACCAGAAATTAACTGCTAGAAGTTAGCGATAGTTTTATCGCTAATAATTAAGGATTTAGAGGATGTTGTTTTTTGAATCGTAGGAGTAAGCGATATAAATATCGCTAATAATTAAGGATTAAGAAGATGTTTTTTGTTACCGCTAAAATTGAACTGAGCCAGAATCGGCCTTTTACCACTACTCAAATATTATGGATTATGGCGCTGCTGGGGTCCGTGACGTCATCCAAAATGTTGTCACGATGGCCGCGATCTTGGGTTTTATAAATAATTTAGCTTTATCAGAAAAATGAGTTCTAAAATATGATACAGTTAAACATTTATCTGGTTTTGGTAGCGTTTAATACTCTTTTTCACCGTAAAAAGTAAAAACAGGCATTTTCATTCAAGAGTGGCTTGATATCATGCTACTTATGACGTAATATCTCGTTACCATAGCAATCAGTGGTTGCCAAACTTTACCAAAATGTGTCTAAAGGATATTATAAATGAACAGCTATTGAAGACAACATGTGAGAACCATAAGGGACCACCCCCTCCCTGTACGTCCGAGGATTAATCAATATTATTTTTTTTTACCCTTTTTTTAACTCGCGATCACGCGAAGCGTTGGACGAGTTAATAGCAGACGAGATAAGATAAGATAAGATAAATAAGATAAATAGTTTATTCAGTCATAATGTTACAGTTCAAAGGCTGAATTGCATAAAACTTTACAATAAAATTTATAACATTTAAAAATTATATAAAATTGATACTGTCATGTCAACATTTAGAAACTATTCAAAAACTAGGAAAATTTATATCAGAATATCATAGCGAGAATTATAACAATGATTAAAATCTAGTTAGTATTGCTAAATATAAGGTTGTTCTTCAGTTTGTTTGTCTTACATGTAGGCATATTCAAACTCCGCTTATTTCTTAGATTAACGTTACATGTGTTTTTCGGTGGAGCAAAACGAATAGGAGAGGGTGTGGGAGGGGGCTGCGAAGGCTATTTCGTATTCACTGGTTGGCCTGGTTGTTTCTCTTTCGAGTCTTTACCTTTATAACTTCAGATAATGAACTGTTTTGTTTGATCTGTCTTTGTTGCGCATTCTATAAGGGTGTACTTCAAAACGTTGATTAATGTTATAACATTGGCTATTATGTCAATCTGCTTTCCTATTTGCACTTACCAGGCATATTAACATCAGTGAAAAGTATCTGATATCCTCCCTTTTTCTTACGGTACTCCGAGTGGAATGTTATCACTGCGAAGTCTCCAGGTACAAAAAGGTAAATTCCAGTGAAGTCGCCACAGTATTGACCGACATGCACGTTGTTATCATCTGTAATCTTCAAATAATTGTGCCTGCAAGAAAAAACTTAGTGGTTGTTTACATCATACCGGTATGACGTCATACCGCGTTTACATGAAGGGACTGTGAAGAGACAACATACCGATCGACATACAGTATTGAATTCCAGTCTTACAAGAGAGTGATTTTATACAAAAACGAGTGATCGTGCCGCGTTTACATGGTACCGGTATAAGTTCTCGTACCGCTATGAGAATCTCGATCCGGTACAGCTACCGGAAAGAACTACCGGTATGACTCATTCCGGAATGAGATTTTGTGCTTTAATCATGTAAACGAATACAGAGCCACACGAGGGAACCGGAATGAACTCGTACCGGTATGAAAGATATTCCATCATCATGTATTCCAAACAGTCCCTTATATTTCTTTTGTATGTAATTTCAGTGGACGAATTCGAAAGATTGGGGTATCGACTCGGGAAGGGAATGCATTATTCATAATTGTCTTGTCTTTCTTGAGCTTGGCAAGCTGCAGGAGTTCTGCGGCTCGTGGACTCTTTCTTCGCTTAATGGATATGTAACGAGCCCGCGAGGTATGAAAAAATCAAATGCAACTGACGTACACAAGATTTTCTATTAGCGTTGCTGCCGTGAACGCTGATTGTTTATTGAAAAAAATAAAACTTCTAGGGCGCATCGCTTACCAACTGAAGTAACTCCAAGCGCTAAAGCTGACTAAAGAATACAAACTTTAGGCTCTTGTTAAATCCAGTCGGCAATATTTTAGACTTATCTTGCTTTTATAGCCAAAAACTGAAAGCATAACTTTTCTTGACCTTTAAGTGGCGGTTTTGTGAGAAATAATTCGCAAAGAATTGCTCAAAGATTTCTCAAAAATTGATGGAGACACGGTGGTGTAGTGTATAGCGTGTTGGACTTATAAACTGAATGTCGCTGGTGGTGTAGTGTATAGCGTGTTGGACTTATAAACTGAATGTCGCTGGTGGTGTTGTGTATAGCGTGTTGGACTTACAAAACTGAAGGTGGCTGGTGGTGTAGTGGATAGCGTGTTGGACTTATAAACCGAAGGTCGCTGGTGGTGTAGTGAATAGCGTGTTGGACTTACAAACTGAAGGTGGCTGGCGGTGTAGTGGATAGCGTGTTGGACTTATAAACTGAAGGTCGCTGGTGGTGTAGTGGATAGCGTGTTGGACTTATAAACTGAAGGTGGCTGGTGGTGTAGTGTATAGCGTGTTGGACTTATAAACTGAAGGTCGCTGGTGGTGAAGTGGATAGCGTGTTGGACTTATAAACTGAAGGTCTCGGGTGGTGTAGTGGATAGCATGTTGGACTTATAAAATGAAGGTCTCGGGTGGTGTAGTGGATAGCGTGTTGGACTTATAAACCGAAGGTGGCTGGTGGTGTAGTGGATAATGGTTGGACTTATAAACTGAAGGTGGCTGGCGGTGTAGTGGATAGCGTATTGGACTTATAAACTGAAGGTCGCTGTCGGTGCAGTGGATAGCGTGTTGGACTTAAAAAATGAAGGTCGCTGGTGGTGTTGTGTATAGCGTGTTGGACTTATCAACCGAAGGTCGCTGGTGGTGTAGTGGATAGCGTGTTGGACTTATAAATCGAAGATCGCTGGTGGTGCAGGCGATAGCGTGTTGGACTTATAAACTGAAGGTCGCTGGTGATGTAGTGGATAGCGTGGTGGACTTATAAAATGAAGGTCGCTGGTGGTGTAGTTTATAGCGTGTTGGACTTATAAAAGGAAGGTCGCTGGTGGTGTAGTAGATAGCATGTTGGGCTTAGTAACCGAAAGTCGCTGGTGTTGCAGTGGATAGCGTATTGGACTTAAACTGAAGGTCGCTGGTGTGTAGTGAATATCGTATTGGACTTATAAACTGAAGGTCGCTGGTGGTGTAGTGGATAGCGTGTTGGACTTATAAACTGAAGGTCGCTGGTGGTGTAGTGAATAGCGTGTTGGACTTATAAACTGAAAGTCGCTGGTGGTGTAGTGGATAGCTTGTTGGACTTATAAACTGAAGGTGGCTGGTGGTGTAGTGGATAGCGTGTTAGACTTATAAACTGAAGGTGGCTGGTGATGTAGTGGATAGCGTGTTGGACTTATAAACTGAAGGTGGCTGGTGGTGTAGTGGATAGCGTATTGGACTTATAAACTGAAGGTCGCTGGTGGTGTAGTGGATAGCGTGTTGGACTTATAAATCGAAGATCGCTGGTGGTGCAGGGGATAGCGTGTTGGACTTATAAACTGAAGGTCGCTGATGGTGTAGTGGATAGCGTGTTGGACTTATAAACTGAAGGTGGCTGGTGGTGTAGTGGATAGCGTGTTGGACTTATAAACTGAAGGTGGCTGGTGGTGTAGTGGATAGCGTATTGGACTTATAAACTGAAGGTCGCTGGTGGTGTAGTGGATAGCGTGTTGGACTTATAAACTGAAGGTCGCTGGTGGTGTAGTGGATAGGGTGTTGGACTTAATTAGCAACTGAAGGTCGCCCTTGGGGTAGTGGATAGCGTGTTGGACTTATAAACTGAAGGTGACTGATGGTGTAGTGGATAGCGTATTGGAAATGAAGGTCGCTGGTGGTGTTGTGTATAGCGTGTTGGACTTATCAACCGAAGGTCGCTGGTGGTGTAGTGGATAGCGTGTTGGACTTATAAATCGAAGATCGCTGGTGGTGCAGGGGATAGCGTGTTGGACTTATAAACTGAAGGTGGCTGGTGGTGTAGTGGATAGCGTGTTGGACTTATAAACTGAAGGTCGCTGGTGGTGTAGTGGATAGCGTGTTGGACTTATAAACTGAAGGTCGCTGGTGGTGTAGTGGATAGCGTGTTGGACTTATAAACTGAAGGTCGCTGGCGGTGTAGTGGATAGCGTGGTGGACTTATAAAATGAAGGTCGCTGGTGGTGTAGTTTATAGCGTGTTGGACTTATAAAAGGAAGGTCGCTGGTGGTGTAGTAGATAGCATGTTGGGCTTAGTAACCGAACGTCGCTGGTGGTATAGTGGATAGCGTGTTGGACTTATAAACTGAAGGTGGCTGGTGGTGTAGTGGATAGCGTGTTGGACTTATAAAATGAAGGTCTCGGGTGGTGTAGTGGATAGCGTGTTGGACTTATACACCGAAGGTGGCTGGTGGTGTAGTGGATAATGGTTGGACTTATAAACTGAAGGTGGCTGGCGGTGTAGTGGATAGCGTATTGGACTTATAAACTGAAGGTCGCTGTCGGTGCAGTGGATAGCGTGTTGGACTTAAAAAATGAAGGTCGCTGGTGGTGTTGTGTATAGCGTGTTGGACTTATCAACCGAAGGTCGCTGGTGGTGTAGTGGATAGCGTGTTGGACTTATAAATCGAAGATCGCTGGTGGTGCAGGCGATAGCGTGTTGGACTTATAAACTGAAGGTCGCTGATGGTGTAGTGGATAGCGTGTTGGACTTATAAACAGATGGTCGCTGGTGATGCAGTGGATTGCATGTTGGACTTATAAACTGAAGTTCGCAGGTGGTGTAGTGGATAGCGTCTTGGACTTGTAAAATGTAGGTCGATGGTGGTGCAGTGGATAGCGTGTTGGACTTATAAACTGAAGGTCGCTGGTGATGTAGTGGATAGCGTGGTGGACTTATAAAATGAAGGTCGCTGGTGGTGTAGTTTATAGCGTGTTGGACTTATAAAAGGAAGGTCGCTGGTGGTGTAGTAGATAGCATGTTGGGCTTAGTAACCGAAAGTCGCTGGTGGTGTAGTGGATAGCATGTTGGACTTATAAACTGAAGGTCGCTGGTGGTACTGTGGATAGCGTGTTGGACTTATAAACTGAAGGTGGTTGGCGGTGTAGTGGATAGCTTGTTGGACTTATAAACTGAAGGTCGCTGGTGATGTAGTGGATAGCGTGTTGGACTTATAAACTGAAGGTGGCTGGTGATGTAGTGGATAGCGTGTTGGACTTATAAACTGAAGGTGGCTGGTGGTGTAGTGGATAGCGTATTGGACTTATAAACTGAAGGTCGCTGGTGGTGTAGTGGATAGCGTGTTGGACTTATAAACTGAAGGTCGCTGGTGGTGTAGTGGATAGGGTGTTGGACTTAATTAGCAACTGAAGGTCGCCCTTGGGGTAGTGGATAGCGTGTTGGACTTATAAACTGAAGGTGACTGATGGTGTAGTGGATAGCGTATTGGAAATGAAGGTCGCTGGTGGTGTTGTGTATAGCGTGTTGGACTTATCAACCGAAGGTCGCTGGTGGTGTAGTGGATAGCGTGTTGGACTTATAAATCGAAGATCGCTGGTGGTGCAGGGGATAGCGTGTTGGACTTATAAACTGAAGGTCGCTGATGGTGTAGTGGATAGCGTGTTGGACTTATAAACTGAAGGTGGCTGGTGGTGTAGTGGATAGCGTATTGGACTTATAAACTGAAGGTCGCTGGTGGTGTAGTGGATAGCGTGTTGGACTTATAAACTGAAGGTCGCTGGTGGTGTAGTGGATAGGGTGTTGGACTTAATTAGCAACTGAAGGTCGCTGGTGGTGTAGTGGATAGCGCGTTGGACTTAATTAGCAACTAAAGGTCGCTGGTGGTGTAGGGGATAGCGTGTTGGACTTATCAACTGAAGGTCGCTAGTGGTGCAGTGGATACCCTATTGGACTGATAAACCGAAGGGGGCTGGTGGTGTAGTGTATAGCGTGTTGGACTTATAAAATGTAGGTCGCTGGTGGTGCAGTGGATAGCGTGTTGGACTTATAAACTGAAGGTCGCTGGTGGTGTAGTGAATAGCGTGTTGGACTTACAAACTGAAGGTCGCTGGTGGTGAAGTGGATAGCGTGTTGGACTTATGAACTGATGGTCGCTGGTGATGAGGTGGATAGCGTGTTGGACTTAT
Source organism: Cladopsammia gracilis (assembly GCA_022457155.1). Lineage (NCBI taxonomy): Eukaryota > Metazoa > Cnidaria > Anthozoa > Scleractinia > Dendrophylliidae > Cladopsammia > Cladopsammia gracilis. Next base: position 501,249 of record JAJGOT010000074.1, read on the forward strand.
AAACTGAAGGTCGCTGGTGGTGTAGTGAATAGCGTGTTGGACTTATAAACTGAAGGTCGCTGGTGGTGTAGTGGATAGCGTGTTGGACTTATAAACTGAAGATGGCTGGTGGTGTAGTGGATAGCGTGTTGGACTTATAAACTGAAGGTCGCTGGTGGTGTAGTGGATAGCGTGTTGGACTTATAAACTGAAGGTGACTGGTGGTGTAGTGGATAGCGTGTTGGACTTATAAACTGAAGGTGGCTGGTGGTGTAGTGGATAGCGTATTGGACTTATAAACTGAAGGTCGCTGGTGGTGTAGTGGATAGCGTGTTGGACTTATAAACTGAAGGTCGCTGGTGGTGTAGTGGATATGGTGTTGGACTTAATTAGCAACTGAAGGTCGCCCTTGGGGTAGTGGATAGCGTGTTGGACTTATAAACTGAAGGTGACTGATGGTGTAGTGGATAGCGTATTGGAAATGAAGGTCGCTGGTGGTGTTGTGTATAGCGTGTTGGACTTATCAACCGAAGGTCGCTGGTGGTGTAGTGGATAGCGTGTTGGACTTATAAACTGAAGGTCGCTGGTGGTGTAGTGGATAGCGTGTTGGAGTTATAAACTGAAGGTCGCTGGTGGTGTAGTGGATAGCGTGTTGGACTTATCAACCGAAGGTCGCTGGTGGTGTAGTGGATAGCGTGTTGGACTTATAAATCGAAGATCGCTGGTGGTGTAGTGGATAGCGTGTTGGACTTATAAACTGAAGGTCGCTGATTGTGTAGTGGATAGCGTGTTGGACTTATAAACAGATGGTCGCTGGTGGTGCAGTGGATAGCGTGTTGGACTTATAAACTGAAGGTCGCTGGCGGTGTAGTGGATAGCGTGTTGGACTTATAAACTGAAGGTCGCTGGCGGTGTAGTGGATAGCGTGGTGGACTTATAAAATGGAGGTCGCTGGTGGTGTAGTTTATAGCGTGTTGGACTTATAAAAGGAAGGTCGCTGGTGGTGTAGTAGATAGCATGTTGGGCTTAGTAACCGAACGTCGCTGGTGGTGTAGTCGATAGCATGTTGGACTTATAAATCGAAGGTCGCTGGTGGTGTAGTGGATAGCGTGTTGGACTTATAAACTGAAGGTCGCTGGTGGTACTGTGGATAGCGTGTTAGACTTATAAACCGAAGGTGGCTGGCGGTGTAGTGGATAGCTTGTTGGACTTATAAACGGAAGGTCGCTGGTGTTGCAGTGGGTAGCGTGTTGGACTTATAAACTGAAGGTGGCTGGTGGTGTAGTGGATAGCGTATTGGACGTATAAACTGGAGGTGGCTGGTGATGTAGTGGATAGCGTGTTGGACTTATAAACGGAAGGTGGCTGGTGGTGTAGTGGATAGCGTGTTAGACTTGTAAACTGAAGGTCGCTGGTGGTGTAGTGGATAGGGTGTTGGACTTAATTAGCAACTGAAGGTCGCTGGTGGTGTAGTGGATAGCGCGTTGGACTTAATTAGCAACTAAAGGTCGCTGGTGGTGTAGGGGATAGCGTGTTGGACTTATCAACTGAAGGTCGCTAGTGGTGCAGTGGATACCCTATTGGACTGATAAACCGAAGGTGGCTGGTGGTGTAGTGGATAGCGTGTTGGACTTATAAACTGAAGGTCGCTGGTGGTGTAGTGGATAGCGTATTAGACTTATAAACTGAAGGTCGCTGGTGGTGTAGTGGATAGCGTGTTGGACTTATAAACTGAAGGTCGCTGGTGGTGTAGTGGATAGGGTGTTGGACTTAATTAGCAACTGAAGGTCGCTGGTGGTGTAGTGGATAGCGCGTTGGACTTAATTAGCAACTAAAGGTCGCTGGTGGTGTAGGGGATAGCGTGTTGGACTTATCAACTGAAGGTCGCTAGTGGTGCAGTGGATACCCTATTGGACTGATAAACCGAAGGGGGCTGGTGGTGTAGTGTATAGCGTGTTGGACTTATAAAATGTAGGTCGCTGGTGGTGCAGTGGATAGCGTGTTGGACTTATAAACTGAAGGTCGCTGGTGGTGTAGTGAATAGCGTGTTGGACTTACAAACTGAAGGTCGCTGGTGGTGAAGTGGATAGCGTGTTGGACTTATGAACTGATGGTCGCTGGTGATGAGGTGGATAGCGTGTTGGACTTATAAACTGAAGGTCGCTGGTGGTGTAGTGATTAGCGTGTTGGACTTATAAACTGAAGGTCGCTGGTGGTGTAGTGGATAGCGTGTTGGACTTATAAACTGAAGGTGGCTGGTGGTGTAGTGGATAGCGTGTTGGACTTATAAACTGAAGGTCGCTGGTGGTGTAGTGGATAGCGTGTTGGACTTATAAACTGAAGGTGGCTGGTGGTGTAGTGGATAGCGTGTTGGACTTATAAACTGAAGGTGGCTGGTGGTGTAGTGGATAGCGTATTGGACTTATAAACTGAAGGTCGCTGGTGGTGTAGTGGATAGCGTGTTGGACTTATAAACTGAAGGTCGCTGGTGGTGTAGTGGATAGGGTGTTGGACTTAATTAGCAACTGAAGGTCGCCCTTGGGGTAGTGGATAGCGTGTTGGACTTATAAACTGAAGGTGACTGATGGTGTAGTGGATAGCGTATTGGAAATGAAGGTCGCTGGTGGTGTTGTGTATAGCGTGTTGGACTTATCAACCGAAGGTCGCTGGTGGTGTAGTGGATAGCGTGTTGGACTTATAAACTGAAGGTCGCTGGTGGTGTAGTGGATAGCGTGTTGGAGTTATAAACTGAAGGTCGCTGGTGGTGTAGTGGATAGCGTGTTGGACTTATAAATCGAAGATCGCTGGTGGTGTAGTGGATAGCGTGTTGGACTTATAAACTGAAGGTCGCTGATGGTGTAGTGGATAGCGTGTTGGACTTATAAACAGATGGTCGCTGGTGGTGCAGTGGATAGCGTGTTGGACTTATAAACTGAAGGTCGCTGGCGGTGTAGTGAATAGCGTGTTGGACTTATAAACTGAAGGTCGCTGGCGGTGTAGTGGATAGCGTGGTGGACTTATAAAATGAAGGTCGCTGGTGGTGTAGTTTATAGCGTGTTGGACTTATAAAAGGAAGGTCGCTGGTGGTGTAGTAGATAGCATGTTGGGCTTAGTAACCGAACGTCGCTGGTGGTGTAGTCGATAGCATGTTGGACTTATAAATCGAAGGTCGCTGGTGGTGTAGTGGATAGCGTGTTGGACTTATAAACTGAAGGTCGCTGGTGGTACTGTGGATAGCGTGTTAGACTTATAAACCGAAGGTGGCTGGCGGTGTAGTGGATAGCATGTTGGACTTATAAACTGAAGGTCGCTGGTGTTGCAGTGGGTAGCGTGTTGGACTTATAAACTGAAGGTCGCTGGTGGTGTAGTGGATAGGGTGTTGGACTTAATTAGCAACTGAAGGTCGCTGGTGGTGTAGTGGATAGCGCGTTGGACTTAATTAGCAACTAAAGGTCGCTGGTGGTGTAGGGGATAGCGTGTTGGACTTATCAACTGAAGGTCGCTAGTGGTGCAGTGGATACCCTATTGGACTGATAAACCGAAGGGGGCTGGTGGTGTAGTGTATAGCGTGTTGGACTTATAAAATGTAGGTCGCTGGTGGTGCAGTGGATAGCGTGTTGGACTTATAAACTGAAGGTCGCTGGTGGTGCAGTGTATAGCATGTTGGGCGTAGTAACCGAATGTCGCTGGTCGTGTAGTGGATAGCGTGTTGGAGTTATAAATCGAAGGTCGCTGGTGGTGCTGTGGATAGCGTGTTGGACTTAAAAACTGACGGTCGCTGGTGGTGCAGGGGATAGCGTATTGGACTTATAAAACGAAGGTGGCTGAAGGTGTTGTGGATAGCGTGTTGGACTTATCAACTGAAGGTCGCTGGATGTGTAAGCCTGTTGGACTTATAAACTGAAGGTCGCTGGTGGTGTAGTAGATAGCGTGTTGGACGTATAAACCGAAGGTCGCTCTTGGTGTAGTGGATAGCGTGTTGGACTTATAAACTTAAGATCGCTGGTGGTGTAGTGGATAGCGTGTTGGACTTATAAACTGAAGGTCGCTGGTGGTGCAGTGGATAGCGTATTGGACTTATAAAACGAAGGTGGCTGGTGGTGTTGTGGATAGCGTGTTGGACTTATAAACTTAAGATCGCTGGTGGTGTAGTGGATAGCGTGTTGGACTTATAAACTGAAGGTCGCTGGTGGTGCAGTGTATAGCATGTTGGACTTATAAACTGAAGGTGGCTGGTGGTGAAGTGGATAGCGTGTTGGACTTATAAACTGAAGGTCGCTGGTGGTGTAGTGGATGTATTGGACTTATAAAACGAAGGTGGCTGGTGGTGTTGTGGATAGCGTGTTGGACTTATAAACTGAAGGTCGCTGGTGGTGTAGTGGATAGCGTGTTGGACTTATAAACTGAAGGTCGCTGGTCGTGTAGTGGATAGCGTGTTGGACTTATAAACAGATGGTCGCTGGTGGTGCAGTGGATAGCGTGTTGGACTTATAAACTGAAGGTGGCTGGTGGTGTTGTGGATAGCGTGTTGGACTTATAAACAGATGGTCGCTGGTGGTGCAGTGGATAGCGTGTTGGACTTATAAACAGATGGTCGCTGGTGGTGCAGTGGATAGCGTATTGGACTTATAAACTGAAGGTCGCTGGTGGTGTAGTGGATAGCGTGTTGGACTTATAAACTGGAGGTCGCTGGTGGTGTAGTGGATAGCGTGTTGGACTTATAAACTGAAGGTGGCTGGTGGTGTAGTGGATAGCGTGTTGGACTTATCAACTGAAGGTGGCTGGTGGTGTGGTGGATAGCGTGTTGGACTTATCAACTGAAGGTGGCTGGTGGTGTAGTGGATAGCGTGTTGGACTTATAAACTGGAGGTCGCTGGTGGTGTAGTGGATAGCGTGTTGGACTTATAAACTGAAGGTCGCTGGTGATGTAGTGGATAGCGTGTTGGACTTATAAACTGGAGGTCGCTGGTGGTGTAGTGGATAGCGTGTTGGAGTTATAAACTGAAGGTCGCTGGTGGTGTAGTGGATAGCGTGTTGGACTTATCAACTGAAGGTGGCTGGTGGTGTGGTGGATAGCGTGTTGGACTTATAAACTGAAGGTCGCTGGTGGTGTAGTGGATAGCGTGTTGGACTTATAAACTGAAGGTCGCTGGTGGTGTAGTGGATAGCGTGTTGGACTTATAAACTGAAGGTGGCTGGTGGTGTAGTGGATAGCGTGTTGGACTTATAAACTGAAGGTGGCTGGTGGTCTGGTGGATAGCGTGTTGGACTTATAAACTGAAGGTCGCTGGTGGTGTAGTGGATAGCGTGTTGGACTTATAAACTGAAGGTCGCTGGTGGTGTAGTGAATAGCGTGTTGGACTTATAAACTGAAGGTCGCTGGTGGTGTTGTGGATAGCGTGTTGGACTTATAAACTGAAGGTCGCTGGTGGTGTAGTGGATAGCGTGTTGGACTTATAAACTGAAGGTGGCTGGTGGTGTAGTGGATAGCCTGTTGGACTTATAAACTGAAGGTCGCTGGTGGTGTTGTGGATAGCGTGTTGGACTTATAAACTGAAGGTCGCTGGTGGTGTAGTGGATAGCGTGTTGGACTTATAAACTGAAGGTGGCTGGTGGTGTAGTGGATAGCGTGTTGGACTTATCAACTGAAGGTGGCTGGTGGTGTGGTGGATAGCGTGTTGGACTTATCAACTGAAGGTGGCTGGTGGTGTAGTGGATAGCGTGTTGGACTTATAAACTGGAGGTCGCTGGTGGTGTAGTGGATAGCGTGTTGGAGTTATAAACTGAAGGTCGCTGGTGGTGTAGTGGATAGCGTGTTGGACTTATCAACTGAAGGTGGCTGGTGGTGTGGTGGATAGCGTGTTGGACTTATAAACTGAAGGTCGCTGGTGGTGTAGTGGATAGCGTGTTGGACTTATAAACTGAAGGTCGCTGGTGGTGTAGTGGATAGCGTGTTGGACTTATAAACTGAAGGTGGCTGGTGGTGTAGTGGATAGCGTGTTGGACTTATAAACTGAAGGTGGCTGGTGGTCTGGTGGATAGCGTGTTGGACTTATAAACTGAAGGTCGCTGGTGGTGTAGTGGATAGCGTGTTGGACTTATAAACTGAAGGTCGCTGGTGGTGTAGTGAATAGCGTGTTGGACTTATAAACTGAAGGTCGCTGGTGGTGTTGTGGATAGCGTGTTGGACTTATAAACTGAAGGTCGCTGGTGGTGTAGTGGATAGCGTGTTGGACTTATAAACTGAAGGTGGCTGGTGGTGTAGTGGATAGCCTGTTGGACTTATAAACTGAAGGTCGCTGGTGGTGTTGTGGATAGCGTGTTGGACTTATAAACTGAAGGTGGCTGGTGGTGTAGTGGATAGCGTGTTGGACTTATAAACTGAAGGTGGCTGGTGGTGTAGTGGATAGCCTGTTGGACTTATAAACTGAAGGTCGCTGGTGGTGTAGTGGATAGCGTGTTGGACTTATAAACTGAAGGTGGCTGGTGGTGTAGTGGATAGCGTGTTGGACTTATAAACTGAAGGTCGCTGGTGGTGTTGTGGATAGCGTGTTGGACTTATAAACTGAAGGTCGCTGGTGGTTTAGTGTATAGCGTGTTGGACTTATAAACTGAAGGTGGCTGGTGGTGTGGTGGATAGCGTGTTGGACTTATAAACTGAAGGTCGCTGGTGGTGTAGTGGATAGCGTGTTGGACTTATAAACTGAAGGTCGCTGGTGGTGTAGTGGATAGCGTGTTGGACTTATAAACTGAAGGTGGCTGGTGGTGTAGTGGATAGCGTGTTGGACTTATAAACTGAAGGTGGCTGGTGGTCTGGTGGATAGCGTGTTGGACTTATAAACTGGAGGTCGCTGGTGGTGTAGTGGATAGCGTGTTGGACTTATAAACTGAAGGTCGCTGGTGATGTAGTGGATAGCGTGTTGGACTTATAAACTGGAGGTCGCTGGTGGTGTAGTGGATAGCGTGTTGGAGTTATAAACTGAAGGTCGCTGGTGGTGTAGTGGATAGCGTGTTGGACTTATCAACTGAAGGTGGCTGGTGGTGTGGTGGATAGCGTGTTGGACTTATAAACTGAAGGTCGCTTGTGGTGTAGTGGATAGCGTGTTGGACTTATAAACTGAAGGTCGCTGGTGGTGTAGTGGATAGCGTGTTGGACTTATAAACAGATGGTCGCTGGTGGTGCAGTGGATAGCGTGTTGGACTTATAAACTGAAGGTGGCTGGTGGTGTTGTGGATAGCGTGTTGGACTTATAAACAGATGGTCGCTGGTGGTGCAGTGGATAGCGTGTTGGACTTATAAACAGATGGTCGCTGGTGGTGCAGTGGATAGCGTATTGGACTTATAAACTGAAGGTCGCTGGTGGTGTAGTGGATAGCGTGTTGGACTTATAAACTGGAGGTCGCTGGTGGTGTAGTGGATAGCGTGTTGGACTTATAAACTGAAGGTGGCTGGTGGTGTAGTGGATAGCGTGTTGGACTTATCAACTGAAGGTGGCTGGTGGTGTGGTGGATAGCGTGTTGGACTTATCAACTGAAGGTCGCTGGTGGTGCAGTGGATAGCGTGTTGGACTTATAAACAGATGGTCGCTGGTGGTGCAGTGGATAGCGTATTGGACTTATAAACTGAAGGTCGCTGGTGGTGTAGTGGATAGCGTGTTGGACTTATAAACTGGAGGTCGCTGGTGGTGTAGTGGATAGCGTGTTGGACTTATAAACTGAAGGTGGCTGGTGGTGTAGTGGATAGCGTGTTGGACTTATCAACTGAAGGTGGCTGGTGGTGTGGTGGATAGCGTGTTGGACTTATCAACTGAAGGTGGCTGGTGGTGTAGTGGATAGCGTGTTGGACTTATAAACTGGAGGTCTCTGGTGGTGTAGTGGATAGCGTGTTGGACTTATCAACTGAAGGTGGCTGGTGGTGTGGTGGATAGCGTGTTGGACTTATCAACTGAAGGTGGCTGGTGGTGTAGTGGATAGCGTGTTGGACTTATAAACTGGAGGTCGCTGGTGGTGTAGTGGATAGCGTGTTGGACTTATAAACTGAAGGTCGCTGGTGATGTAGTGGATAGCGTGTTGGACTTATAAACTGGAGGTCGCTGGTGGTGTAGTGGATAGCGTGTTGGAGTTATAAACTGAAGGTCGCTGGTGGTGTAGTGGATAGCGTGTTGGACTTATCAACTGAAGGTGGCTGGTGGTGTGGTGGATAGCGTGTTGGACTTATAAACTGAAGGTCGCTGGTGGTGTAGTGGATAGCGTGTTGGACTTATAAACTGAAGGTCGCTGGTGGTGTAGTGGATAGCGTGTTGGACTTATAAACTGAAGGTGGCTGGTGGTGTAGTGGATAGCGTGTTGGACTTATAAACTGAAGGTGGCTGGTGGTCTGGTGGATAGCGTGTTGGACTTATAAACTGAAGGTCGCTGGTGGTGTAGTGGATAGCGTGTTGGACTTATAAACTGAAGGTCGCTGGTGGTGTAGTGAATAGCGTGTTGGACTTATAAACTGAAGGTCGCTGGTGGTGTTGTGGATAGCGTGTTGGACTTATAAACTGAAGGTCGCTGGTGGTGTAGTGGATAGCGTGTTGGACTTATAAACTGAAGGTGGCTGGTGGTGTAGTGGATAGCCTGTTGGACTTATAAACTGAAGGTCGCTGGTGGTGTTGTGGATAGCGTGTTGGACTTATAAACTGAAGGTCGCTGGTGGTGTAGTGGATAGCGTGTTGGACTTATAAACTGAAGGTGGCTGGTGGTGTAGTGGATAGCCTGTTGGACTTATAAACTGAAGGTCGCTGGTGGTGTAGTGGATAGCGTGTTGGACTTATAAACTGAAGGTGGCTGGTGGTGTAGTGGATAGCGTGTTGGACTTATAAACTGAAGGTCGCTGGTGGTGTTGTGGATAGCGTGTTGGACTTATAAACTGAAGGTCGCTGGTGGTTTAGTGTATAGCGTGTTGGACTTATAAACCGAAGGTGGCTGGTGGTGTGGTGGATAGCGTGTTGGACTTATCAACTGAAGGTCGCTGGTGTTGTAGTGGATAGCGTGTTGGACTTGTGAACTAATGGTCGCTGGTGGTGCAGTGAATAGCGTATTGGACTTATAAACACGCAAATATTAAAGCAAAAACATCGTCAATTGAGACAGAGTTACAAAGTTTCTCAAACAGTTGAGGTCCGTCCATTGTTAGACTTTTCAGGGGCGGATCCAGGAATTTCTGAAAGGGAGGGTGCGGGTGCATGTCTCCCGGAAAAGTTCTTCCGATTTTACCCTCTGAAACGCCTTTTCCGGCATTCCTGAGAGTCGAAAAGCGCTTGTTAATTCAAAAACAAGACAATCAGTCAGTTGGTGGAAGTGAAACAACTACGTATAAAACGATTCCATTCTATTATTTTTTGAACCACGTGGGAGACACAGGTCTGACCCTCCCCCTGGATCCTCCACTTCTTTTTTAACAGTCCAGCGTAACAAAATAGCTTTAACAGTTTAAGACAGTTTACTGTATCCATTTTGCTTGAAATGCCTGCAAGAATTAACCTAAAATCGCAGCTCAGGAAAGACTTTTCAAGTTTACTCCTTAGCTAATTTAATTCATTCAACCCAAGCGACAGAGCGCCACAATTTTGGCGCCTTTCGGTCTTTTCGTGCGGGTCATGTGATATATGTCTTGACTAAAACTTTCCGTGAACTAGTTTTGAGTGTTTCGTGTTCTCTGTGCGGGTCTTCATCTCTAAAAGCGTTCACTAAAGAGAGAAATCCAACTTAAAAGTTCAAAATTTCGGCCGCCATTGTTTTGAATTTTTTAAACGCGACATCCGCGCAGACACACGCGCGTGTCACACGCGATGGCTCAATTTCTGCTAAAAATAGCCCAAATTGTCCTTTACATACATGTTGTTACGGTCTCCTTCCCTGATTATGGCTCCTGCTATCAGTTTGGCTGGAAAGTTTCGAAAAGTTTGTCTAATTTTTAGTGCCTATTAATAGTGGGGTTGGATCGATGCGGTAATTTACTGTATTTTACCTTAAAAACACTTTTAAAATTACGTTATCCATGTGAACCCGCTTAACACGGACACGCCGTTCACTCGGACAGTTTTTGTGGTCCGTTCGGTGTTCGTATTATCGGGGTCCTACTGTACTGAGTTTTGGAAATAACGGAACGACAGCTAAACATGCAGGCAAACTTCGGATAGACGTGGCTCTGGGATGTTACAGCTTAGTGGGTATAATTACTTTTTTTTTAAATTAAAATCAAGTTTAAGTTACCTACCCACAATTGGACTCATACTCCAGGTCAAATGTTTGAAACTTCATTTTCAGCGCCTTGCCTTGTGGAATTGAAACATTGTATACGCAGTGTATATTTATTGGGTAATTATTTGGATACCCGGGACTTGTCAATGTGTTGTTTACCACTGAACCACATCCTGCAAAAGCAAATGTATAACCTCAAGATCCCTTGTGTCCACTCAATAATTTGTAGTAACCTCACCAACAATCAACAATTTTATCAATGCACCACACAGTTGGATACTCACTAGAGATAATATTGAATTTTTTTTGTTAATATCGAGAGGGTGGGACGGTGTTGAAGGGACGAAAGGGTGGGGAGGGTGGGGAGTTGAACGGAGATGGGTGGGGGAGGGGGTTCGGTGGAGCAAATCGAATATCATTATCACCACTTTCATTTATACACGGGTAAACATCAGGCTAATACACAAGTAAAGCTAAATACATATTTATATACTCCTAAATCCTAAAATATTACGCTCTATTGAAAACTACTATTGTACTTACAATAATGTTCTGTTGAAAAATAAAATTAAAATTAAAGCCTGTTTTCCATGAATGCCGTGTTTGAAGTCCGGGATGGTTATCAAATTTGATAACCATGTTACGTCACAACATGGCGGCCATTTCGGCAAACCGAAGGTTTTTGTATTCCATTCACTTTATTCGTGTTTTGTTCGGTTTTGCTCGCGTTATTTACCCATAATTCTAATCGAGATAAGTGAAAAGGTGTTGTGTACTCAAGATGGCGTTCATTGTCACTGGACTGATGGATGCGTGAATTTTCTCGCAAAGTGAAAGGGCGCTTGGAATTTTACTTCCAGATCAGGTATGTTTTTCAGCTTTGCCTTTAAAATTAGGTTAGTTATAGATTTTTTCCGCAGTCCCAAAAAAATGTGGAGTAATCTTCAAGCTATTTTCTTTCGATGTAACTGTTATTTACCGAAATGCACAGTAAAGGAAATCAAAGGGCTCTTAAAGCCATCTCGTTAATGCGTTATAACGTGAGGTTAATAAAAAAAGAAGAATGTTGATAGTTAACCCTATTCAGACTGGGGGAGGGGGGGGGGGGGCTTTTCGAACCCCCCCTCCAGTAAAATTGTAATAACTCTTACACCGAAATAGCTATGAGGCTGAAATTTATTTATTTTCCTAGAATTTATCTAGGGACATTTTGGTATCTATAACATGTCAGTGTGATTAACCATGTTGCCATGGCAACCGGTTTTTGACACAGGTTTTCAAAATATTATAACATGGTGATGTTTTTTATTTTAAGATCTTGTTTTTTGACTTATAGTGCATTTTCTTATTAGAATAGTTTTACTTGGGAGTAGTTCTTGAAAGACATCAAAACTTTTTAACATCAAATATTTGGGGGGGGAAGGGTAGGTAAATTTTTGCTCACTTTTACTTGTAGAGAAAAAAAATGTACTATTTATTAAATAACGCTTCTAAGTTCATTGTTTGGATAATATACATTAGTTTGATACGTGTTTTATATATTCTGATCCTTTTCTCCTTTAGATATTTTTTAAATTTTAATTTAAAGGAAAAAAAAGGAAATCCAAGATGGCGGATCCAAGATGGCGGACAATAATTTCAAAATTATAGTTTTATCGCCTTTTTTTGCCTTTTCTCGCTTTACAAGTGTGTCCTTGTTTGTATTTATTATGTTTTAATATTAAAGAGATGATTTTACAGTTATATTTGATATTTTAAGTATCTGGATGGAAAAATATCAAAGAAACGTCGGAAAAACAAAAATTACGTCACTGTGACGTCATTATTGGGTGTGGCAGGTCAAAACTGGGTGTGAGGTTTTCTTGTATGGAGATGAACATTGTGTAAAAATTTCATGGTCCTAGCCTTACTGGTTCCAGAGATATGAAGGGGGGGTCCGAGGAGCCCCCCCCAGTCACAGATTGCCTAAAAAAGCCCAGTCTGAATAGGGTTAAAGGTATTAGGTGCTGGTGCTTTCATTGCGTCAAGCTGGGTTAAAATGGTTTTAGCGACGAGCAGGATTTGTGTTAGGCTTGTTATCTTTTATAAGAAAAATTTGGACGAATAATCATTACTTTGTGAATTTCAGTGAGCTGAGTTTTATTTTTCATTTTAAAGATTGCTCGTTTTAATCTCTGTAATTACGGACGCCGAAGGGGCAGAGTAAAGTGTCGGAGAGTGATTCTGTGATAATGTGCACTTGGTAATTGATTTTTAATGGAACAGGAAGTAAAAGTACGAAAGTTCCTCAATACGTTTTCTTACCCTCACCTTCAATCACGTATATCACGAGACGTTATTTTTCTCTCTGAAAAGAAAAATGACGTTTGTACAGCAGGCTGAGTTGCAGACAATTCCAATGAATTGCTTTCGAGCTTGAGTTCTTCAAAGTTCTATTTCACCCTTTACCAAAATTCTGCAAACTGTTTAGTTCAACCCTGTAAAAACTGAAATAGTCTGTTCACAGACTTTTCCTTTTGAGCCGAGCGCGGAGCGCGAGAACAAGCCCGGAGGGGGAGAAAAAAGGAAAGGGTTAGTATTTTTTCTGTCGCCCGAGGGGCTCGATCTCGCGCTACGCGCTCGCACTCGCACGCGTTCGCTTCGCTCAAACTGGGCTGAAAATAAATCGGTCTGTAGACAGACTAAAACTGAAACTCAGATCGTTTCAAGTTTCTTGTTCAACCGTTTCACCATACCGATTCCTCTCCTCGCGCATTTCATCCCTCAGTCTCCCCGCCTTGTTTTCTTGCTCCCATGGGTAAGGGAGGTGACCGTTAAGGATTTCGGGCTCAATACGTCCTCAATACATCCGTCGACGGCGTAACTAATGATTCTAAACGGCTGTGGAAAGCGTAATTTTATGTTGTCAGTATCACAGCTGGAGAAGATTTAGAAAAGGCGTGTTATATTTTTGAAAGAAAAAAAGCTGTGAATTCATTGTTGAATTCAGAGTAGAGGACTGTATCTAGTCATTTGAGAACTGTTTATTTTAGCAGCCCGATGCTTGCACCATTACGTCACACCCATATTTTCGTGCTAACAATATGCAAATTAAATTGGATTTCGTGGAGACGAAACAAGTGGTTTCGTGACTTCGTCGCTGGCTGTTGCGATTTCGTCGCTCGCTTTTCGTAGGTTCGTCACCCTCTCGTGGGCTTCGCAGTCGATTTCTAGTGGCAAGTTTTAAATTTAGAAAGGCAGTGAATATGCAATTAGCTAAAGTAATGTAGAATTGGAAAAAGCGTGATTTTTGAAAGTGAATTGTTATTTGTTAATAGATATTGTACTAAGATTTGCTATCAAACTTTTAAAAAAGTTTTTGTAAATTTTATTAAATGAATGGCTTTGAAGGTTTCATGGTTTCATGGTATGTGATGATATAAGAAGTCTTTAGAGTCATATTAGTTTACAGTGATATTAGGAATCACGTGAACAGTTATGTGAAATATTCTATAAGTGGTGTGGGAATAGGTTCGTGGTTTGGAGGAGCGGTATTGGGATGCGTTTAGTCAAGCGCGCCATTCGACTTTGTCAGTCACGTGTGGCATTGAGGTAGTGAACTTTTAGGCTTATAGAGACTCCGTTCTGTGGTTTTGCGGTTAGGATACATTTATATTAAAGGGCAAACGGAAAGGGGCAAAAGTTGTATCGTTTTTACGAGTTGTTTTGGTTTGTATATTTCTGTTAGAGTGTCAATAATTTGTATTGTTCGTTAATTATGGGTTTCAGAAAAGTATTTGTTGTCATGTCATGTATAAATGTATGTTTGTTTTCGTGAAGTTGAGTTTGGTTATTTGTGAAGACTCGACAGTCGAGAGTGCCTTGATTTCGATAGAGACACTAAAAGGTACGAGAAGCCGTCATTTTTATATGGGAGTATTCTCCCTGGGGTACATAACGTCATTTTTATTTGAGTTGTGGATCAGATATGTCATCAAAGCGGTTTTAACCATAAAATTTGTCAGCTTACATTGTTTTAAAAATGCACGTGGCGCTGCGATATGATGCCAGAGAATATTCTGTGAAAATGACCTTCGACTGTGAATGAAATGGGTAGTTCGTACATCGGTAGACGATTTTTGTTGGATTTGCAAATTCTTCAGTCGTGCTTAAAAAGTATACAATAGTGACGACTTGCATACATACATACATACATACATACATATATACATATGTAAGAATTACCAAACAGCTATGATGCATAGATGGTGGAGATTCAAATATTTCAAACCGGACGCAATAACGCCATGTGTGACAATGGAGGTAAATGTAATTCAACATAATTTAAGGCAGAATTAAGTCCGTGGTGATTATCGCACAAGGCTTGGATCTTTATAGAATCGTTTGGCCGTGATTTAGAACAGAATGTCGTCAGTTTTGGTAACCGCAGCCTTGCGGTCTTATCCCGGGGGGAGGGGGGAGTTCGCTATGTACACTATGGGTAAGTGCTGCCCGATAAGGTGGGGGTTTTTGAGGTGCTCAGTCCTTAAATAGGGTATCCTTTTTGGTAGTTTTGGTTTGTGATGCTTAGATATTCCAAAACTGTAGTGTACGCCTGAATTGGGAGTTAAAAAGGGTATCAAACGTTGATTTTCTACTCTAAATAGGGTCAGGGCTTGAGAACCCTGGCGGCACACATGCTTATCTTAAATTGTATTCCCCCCCCCCCTCCTTCCCCTCTCTCTCTCTCTCTCCTCGGCGTTCACATTAAATCACGGACTATGATAGAGCACGAAAGGCGCAATTTATGTGATTTTGTTTTGCTGGCACCTGTTTGATTTTAGAAAAAAATTGCTTCAGTTCGATGTTATTTTGGGTCGTCTTGTCTTTTTTCAGTGTGGGGGGTGACGGGGGGGGGGGGGGTGGGGGGGGGTAAAATTAAATATTCAAAGTGTTTGTAAGTGAATGTGTTTTCAGTTGAGGCATTATCGAAATTCAATTACAATGTTCTTTAAAATAAGGAGGACTATATTAAGAAACTGTAAATAGTCGTGTCATTTAAGGTGGTTCGATACAGTTTTCTGGAGACCATACCAACATTTTTCAATCGGCTTTTAAGGGGCCTTCTCTAAGTCAGATCAACGTGAAATTTTCACCACTAACTAGTTTGGAATTGAAGTTTGGTAAGATATATTTTCTGGTGAAATCGATATTACCATGACAACGATAAACAAGAAACTTAGAAGTCAGTAAAAGTGAAATTTAGCGCGTTTAATATTTCGCATTGAAAATCCCACATAGGCATCTTAAAGTATGGTATATGGCATATATATTTTGCAAGAATAAAAAAATTCTGTATGTTTGAATTAAAATAAATCGCAATAACATTTGAAACCTTACTATTTGTGTACTGGTATTAAATTGTTCGAGAGATTAACACTGGTTTTGTGAAATTACTTAATGATAATGTCAAAAAGTAGCTTGATGTTATGTTTGTAAACTTTGAAAGTTTTGTTTAATTTCGCTTTTGCGTTCTTGAGAACTACCTTTTTTCCTAACATCGCTTCATGTGCAAGTTTTGTGTAATTTTCGATTTTAATGGCTTTTGCAAAAATCTGAGAAACGGCTCGATGGATTTTTTTAAAACATTCACTGTGCACGCTTACCGATGTGCAAAATATTATCTGAAAGTTTCATTGCCATTGATTCACTGGAACGCCTTTAAATTTAAAGATGAAGACGACGTACGAACCGGCCGAAAAAATGGCGTTACAGATTTACTTTTTTTAAGTTATGCTTAATAATGATTTTAAATAATATGTGCAGATTTTGTGTCTAAGGCGGTACGTTGATGGGGTGTTAATTTTGTAAAGTTGTAGGGGTATCGGTGTGACAAAGTTATTTCGTAAATTAAAGAAGGAAGGTTCTTCTTATGAAAAATTTTAAAGGTATATATATCAGTTGTTGTGTGACAATGATTGTGATAAAACATTTCATAATGGGACTGTTTTGTTTCGAAAGAATTTAAGGAATCTCAATAGATTGATGTTTACTAGAAAATGTATGGTTTTAGAAAATCGCTAATTTTGTTGAGGTTACAGTTTGTCTTTTGTTGTATAATATTGTGTGATGTTGTAAATTGTTTAACAGTGGCTTTTAAAGCCAGACGGGTAGGGTTGATGGAAAATTAAGAGATGTTTGTTTCGTTGTTTGTGCCTCATGATTGATAGATGTTTGAAAAATGTGTCGTTATAGAATTGGTCGCGTCTGCATTTTCTTTGCTAGAGGGATATTTGGAAGCGGTTTAGCTAAGATGGTGTTCACTAACAAGGGCGATCTGTTGTGTTATATACAAAATCTCTCTTGAAAAAAATCTACACGCTGAAATCGCTTATAAAATGCGCCGTTTCTAAATACCCGGCAGCCGGGAACGGTCTTAAATAGACTAAATGCCCGGCAGTAAGAAATTTTCACAAAAATTTCACTGAATGCACAGGGAGCCCAAACGCTTTATCGGCTGTAACATAATCATTTAATAAAATATTGTTATTAACCTGTTTTCCTGTGTCTTTTTGAGTCGTTTTGGAAGGGATTTGAATCAGATCGAAGACGGTTGACCTTGCACGTTTCAAATATTATTTTGTCTGCCGCTTCGTAGATACGACGCGCCTATTACGTCTCAAGTTTCCATTATTATTAACTCAAGTTCCCTTTATTATTAACTATTAACTTTCCGACCGTTAAATTGAAATCCGAGATTCTCCCCCGAGGAGAGTTAATAGTTAATAATAATGGGAGCTCGAGTATTTACGAAGCGGCAGACAAGATAATATTTGAAACTTGCATGCTTGCTCTGATTCAAATCCCTTCTAGAACGACTCAAAAAGACACAGGAAAACAGATAACAATATTTTATTAAATGATTATGTTACAACAGATAAAGCGTTTGGGCTCCCTGTGCTGAATGGCTCTTTCAAACCTTTTGAGAGTATTCGATGTTCGTTTAGAACTGTCAAGCGCTTCCAAAAAATTATTTTGCTTTTCCAGTTGACGAAATATCCAAGCTTGGGCATACCATAAGATCGCTATGTTCTCGACACTTAGAACATTTCTGCTGAGACTCGCAGTCAGAAATTTTCACAGAATTTCGACTGAACGTCTCACTCAAACCTCTTGAGAGTAATCAAAGTTCGTTTAGAACTACCAAGTGATTCCCAAAATTATTTTGATTTTCCAGTTGACGAAATATCCAAGCTTCGGCATACTATAAGATCGCTATGTTCACGACACTAAAAACATTTCTGCAGACTGCCGGGCACGGTCTGAAATAGAATAAATGCCCGGCAGTGAGAAATTTTCATAGAATTTTCACTGAAAGGCTCTTTCAAACCTTTTTAGAGCATTCGATGTTCGTTTAGAAATGTCAAGCTTGGATATTTCGTCAAATGGAAAAGCAAAATAATTTTTGGAATCTCTTGACATTTCTCAACGAACATCAAATACTCTCAAAAGGTTTGAAAGAGCCATTCAGTGAAAATTTTGTGAAAATTTCTGACTGCCGGGCATTTAGTATATTTGAGACCGTGCCCGGCTGCCGGGCATTTAGACACGGCGAAAAATTCTTCTTAAAATGCTTGCTTGATAAACTTTCTTAACAAAATCAGCAAAATTATTACGTCTTTTGCGTACTATTGCATAATCAAACCGTAATGCATACTCTTGCGTAATCAAACCGAAACATTTTTAATTAGCTGAATAGGCAAAATCTCACCTATACTATTGCATAATCATGACACCTCAACATTTTTGTTTCTGTGGTTTAGATAAGAAACAATCTGTCAGGCGATGAGGTCAGCTCTAAAACAGTTGAAAAACAACTCTGCTATAAACCTCAAAAAGCGGACAAAGAAATTTCTAAAGCATAAGACGCAAAGAGCGTAGAACGTCTCCGACACATCCACACAGGAAACAAAAAGCATAAAACGCAAACAGCGTATAACGTCTAGGACACGTAAACTTAAAAACAAATTTGAAAGGTTGATACCTAACGTGAGATATCGAAACTTAATGAGAACTGTAATACCTTTGTGGTGAGGTAACGTAAGATATGACAAGTTCATGACATTTCAATACCCTAGGGAAATTAACAATAGGACCGGGGGTGTTCCTCAAAAATTTTAGTGACGGTATGTGACGCCCTTCTTGAAATCCTAACCGCTCTGGCGGGGAGGGGCGCACAAAGTGCCTGCGCTAACTTTGAACGTTCATAACTTCTTTAATATGTATTCAAACGCCATCAAACTTTGTGACTTTTCCTAAAATTTATCTGGCAACAATTTTATATGACAATTTTTCGACCACGTGTCTTAATGTTTCCATGGCAACAAGATTTTGACAGCCATGTTTTTTGAAATTTGCATATTTGTACCTTTGAATGAAGAAAAACAATGTTTATTGGTGTAACTTTTGTATTTTTACGTCATTTAGCGTATATTTATTGCTTTTGATTAATTTTGAGTCAATTTGGACGGTTTTTAAGAGGTTTTAAAAAATTTCAGAAATCCAAGATGGCGGATCCAAGATGGCGGCCGTATAACTAATTACCTAATAACTACGTCATATGACGTCATCGTTCCATTGTGCGGACCGCAAAGGACACAGTTTCGGACGTACTATGTACCCTCTAGGTTTCATTGTCGTAGCCTTAATGTTCTTGAAGTTTCGAAGGGGTGGCACAATGTGCCCCCCCAGGCTCAGGAACTCAAAAAAAGCCCAGGCCGAATAGGGTTAACCAACCATATCCTCAATGCCCTAGTATAGCTTCTATAAAGAAGAAAGAAGAACCCCTCTGGACAAAAGTCCACGAAATTTTGTTAACAACTTTTGTCCCTTTTTTCGTCGACTGATTCCGAAATCTCGTTTAATGCGCATGCGCTTTAACGAGATAAAAACGAAGCCCATTTTATGACCTCATGGCGCTTTGCGCATGAGGTAAAAAATCGTTTCAATTCGATGTTCTTTTGGCTCGTCTTGTCTTTTTTCAGTGTGGGGGGTGACAGGGGTAAAATTGAATATTCAATTTTTTCAAAGAGTACATACGGGACAAAGATTTTATGTAGAACGGAATAATGTGATATTATTATGAGTGTTTGTAAGTGAATGTTTTTTCAGTTGAGGCGTTATCGAAATTCAATTATAGCGGAGCACTGGCCGGGCCGAAGGCCAGGCTGGGCAGCCCCATACTCATAGAACCTATGCCCAAATTTTTCATGGTCATGACTAGCGGAATGTTTCGCGGGCGCGTGTCTGCAACATGTGTGTCGCGCAAGGCTAGCTAGCTCGCGGGCGCATATGACGTCGCAAAACATGCGCGTACGACGTCATGTTGAAACCAAAGCGAGGCTTTGTTTTTCGCGCGGTTACACGGCCGAATGTCACGTCAGCTAGAAAAACACTTCGATGTTTTGCTGTGAATTTACTAAGCGGAGAAAACCGTTTAAATTAAAGGCGTTATTTCCCTGAATATTTCGCGGTTTGCTACTCAAGACAAGGATACTAATTAAGGGATACTCAGAAGCCGCTTTAGTGGAAAAAGACGAGCTTTCAGGGATAAAATCTTGCTTCGAGGAACTTCATGTATTACGTTTTTATCAATGCGGGAGATATTTGTTTTCTACGGATTTCAGAACCAGAAGCGGAGATTTGAATTTCCAAGCAAGCGAGGGACTTAAAGGTAAAACAGATTACAGTTTTCGATGAGAATTTATGTTGATATCGATCTGAGTGGCTTTTTATTGGTGTTATTGTTAGTTTTGGAGAATTGATTTTAAAACGTGCTTAAATTCAGTTGTATCGATCTCTTGAATTTCATCGAAGAAAACTTGAACTCGATGAGCTATAATTAAATGGTGCGCGTTTTACTTTTAAATGAAACTAATGGAGATTTGAATAAATTTTTTCGAAAGAAGATTGTGTTGTCCATTTTTATGTGTTTGTTCATTCATTAGATAGATTGAAAAGCGATTTTATGTAAACAAAACAAGACTTTGATTTTATAGTACAGTTCTATCTTCACTCGCATCGCCTTATGCAAATATGTTTGTGTATTTTTGCAATTTGTGATTTTCAAATCAGTTTCTCGGGCAATTTTTGACAAACATAAACTGTATTTTATTCGGAAACTAGTGGTACTAGTTATTCTAGACAGAGAAAAGTTGTTTTTGTGAACTTTTGTACGGTCTATAAAAATGTACTGTGCAGGCGGTCGCGTTGAATACTGTTTTTGAGAATTGCTAAAATTGAAAAAGCTTGAACTCGATGAGCTATAATTAAATGGTACGCGTTTTGCTTTTAAACGTAAACTAATGGAAATTTGAATAATTTTTTTCGAAAGAAGATTGTGTTGTCCATTTTTATGTGTTTGTTCGTTCATTAGATAGATTGAAAAGCGATTTTATGTAAACAAAACAAGACTTTGATTTTATAGTACAGTTCTATCTTCACTCGCATCGCCTTATGCAAATATGTTTGTGTATTTTTGCAATTTTTGATTTTCAAATCAGTTTCTCGGGCAATTTTTAACAAACATAAACTGTATTTTATTCGGAAACTAGTGGTACTAGTTATTCTAGACAGAGAAAAGTTGTTTTTGTGAACTTTTGTACGGTCTATAAAAATGCACTGTGCAGACGGTCGCGTGATACTGTTTTTGAGAATTGCTAAAATTGAAAATAGCCCGTTCGTCAATCTTAATTCTTGTGCTTCCAACCTTTCACCTTAGTTAAGTTTCACCTTAGTTATAAGTTTCACCTTAGTTAAGCTTGTTCAAAGTGCGACGCTGTTAGGCTAGGGCTATCTATATATATATTAATGTTCTTTAAAATAACGAGGACTATATTAAGAAACTCTAAATAGTGCGTGTCATTTAAGTTATGATAAGATTTCGAAGCGTGCTGAAGTTTCATTGAGTTTATACTTGTAGTCACTTGTTTGTTATTTTAAGGATAGCTGTGGTGTTGGTGTTGGTTAGTCGTGAGAACAGCGTATGTCTATTTGCGCGATAATAGAGTGTGCCGATTGCGTGAAAGATGAAGGTTCAGATTGCACATATGGCATGTTATAGTTAGTCAATAGGCTTACTATAATAACGTTTTCGCATTATTTTTTGTCGTAAGAAATTGCAGAATGTGTATATTGTTAAACGATTTAGCGGAGCGCCATACTCATAGAACCCATGCCGTCATTTTTCATGGTCATGGCCAGCGGAATGTTTCGCGGGCGGCGTCTGTCATGTCTGTCTGTCCGTACGAACGTTTTTCGTGCGGCTACACAGCCGAATGTCACGTCAGCTGTACGCTCAACACGCTTGTTGAGTCAGTGGTTAACCGTTGAGTTTAGCCGAGAAAACCATTTGCAAAGTTGTTTTTCCCGGCATTTATCCGCGGTTTGCTATTCAAGACAGGTTTCACATTTCTCAAACAGTGGTCAAGACCGCATTTCAGGCTGCGTAATTCTGCAAGACAAGCGTTTTGGAGGAATATAGAGCTAAGTGCTTAAGCTTATTTTGTAAACCTGATTTCGTCTTAACTTGAAGCTAGTATCATTACTTTACTGTTCTATATTGTGCAATTTTGGCTTGCATTTAAAAAGGTTTCAATTTTGAATAATTAGGTTATATAAAACGTGCTTAAATTCAGTTGTCAATTCCTGATTTCTTTCATCGAAGACAATCAGCTCGGCCTCGATGACCTATAAATGGTACGTTTTGCTTTTAAACATAAACTAATGGAGATTTGAACAAATTTTTTCGAAAGAAGATTGTGTTGTCCATTTTTATGTGCTTGTTCATCCATTACATTAGTTGAAAAGCGATTTATGTAAACAAAACAAGACTTTGATTTTATGGTACCGTTCTATCTTCACTCGCGTCGCCTTATGCAAAAATGTTTGTGTATTTTTTGCAATTTTGATTTTCAAATCAGTCTCTCGGGCAAGTTTTGACAAGCAACAAGTGTATTTATTCGGAACGTAGTCGTACTAGTTATTCTAGACGGAGAAAAAGTTGTTTTTGTGAACTTTTGTACGGTTTAAATGTACTGTGCAGACGGTCGCGTAATAATGTTTTTGAGAATTGCTAAAATTGAAAAATAGCCTTCGTCAATCTTAATTCTAGTGCTTTTAAACATAAATTAATGGAGATTTGAATAATTTTTTTCGAAAGAAGATTGTGTTGTCCATTTTCATGTGTTTGTTCATTCATTACATTGGTTGAAAAGCGATTTTATGTAAACAAAACAAGACTTTGATTTTATAGGCCGTGTTTTCACGAGCGATTTTTCAAGTCGCTGAGCGAGTGACAGTCGGAAATCTCGTGAAAACAGTTGCTTGTCCAACTCGTTTAAAGTTAAGTGAGTCGGTGAACTACAATAGAATTCTCATTAAATTTAAGCCACCAAACCAGGTCGCTTAAGCTTGTCGGCAATTAAACAACAAAGAAGGGCATTGTATTGTCGTTCTTTTGTGTTCTAATTTTCAATTGTCTCAACAAAAGAAAATTTATCGCGCATGGTATAAGAAAAATGAATAAAGTTCTGTCCGTGAAAACGCATAAATTTTTTAAGCTGCTTAACGCGGTCAGTAAACAGATTACCTACAGGAATGTTAAGCGAGAAAAACCGCCTCGTGAAAACACAGCCATAGTACAGTTCTTTCTTCACTCGCATCGCCTCATGCAAATATGTTTGTGTATTTTTGCAATTTTGATTTTCAAATTAGTTTCTCGGGCAATTTCTGACAAGCAACAAGTGTATTTTATTCGGAAAATAGTCGTAGTTATTCTAGACGGAGAAAAAGTTGTTTTTGTGAACTTTTGTACGGTCTGAATGTACTGTGTAGACGGTCGCGTGATAAGCTTACTGTTTTAGAGAATTGCTAAAATTGAAAAATAGCTTTCGTCAATCTTAATTCTAGTGCTTCCGACCTTTCACCTTAGTTAAGCTTGTTCACAGAGCGACGCTGTTAGGCTAAGCCTATCTATATATATTACTTTATTGTTTTATTTTTGGTATTCAAGACAGACATTGTTTGTAGTGTTTGAAAACCACTTTTTCGTGCAATTGTCGGCGAATTTGTCTAATAATTAGATTTACAGCTTGACGGAAAAATAGTGATTACTCTCTTTCGTTTTTGAACTGAAAAGGTGTAAATCAAGTTGTAAATCAAGTTGTAAATCAATCAAGTTGTAAATCAAGGTGTAATAAGATGAAAAACGTGTAATCGTTTTTCGTTTTTTTTAAATCATTTTTATAAGATACCTTTTATATTTTGATTGATATGTTTGATAAGACAATCCCTAGGTCTGTGTTTTTATAAGGATAACGTTTAATTGGTAAGTTGAAAGAAAATGAAGATGAACTAGGATTTAAAGAGATGGGTTGTCGGAAATAGCGTTTAAATGTAAGGGTTAGCAACATTGACAAATTGTTTAAGATTGGTTTATTAAATGTTGTGTGATGTCCAATATTTTGTTGAAACTTGTTTAGTTGTGGGTGGGCCGAAATATCTACGTTTTCCGGTTTTCGATTAGCGGTATGTCTGTGTTAAATGGACTAATCAGCTACTTGTCAATGGTTGTTGAAGGAATGATTTAACGCTGTTGTGTGTTTGTATCGAGATCGATAAGGCGGTACGGTGATGGGGTGTTAATTTTGTAAAGTTGTAGAGGTATCGGTGTGACAAAGTTATTTCGTAAATTAAAGAAGGAAGGTTCTTCTTATGAAAAATTTTAAAAGCATTTATCAGTTGACGGACCTCGCGCTTCGCTTTCGCCTGCCGCGCTCGCCTGAAACGCTTAAAAACATAACGCCTGTTCTGCAGGCTATCGAATGCGTTGCTGGGGTACAGAATGTTATTTCCATTTCATTTGTAGATGAGATATCTGATGAAAGTGGTTTTAACGATACAATTTGACAGTGACATGTTTTTAAAAACGCACATGGTGTAGCGATATGATGGCTGACAATATGCGGTGAAAATGGCTTTCGACTGTTTGTCTTCGAGTGTGAATGAAATTGTTAGTTCGTAGATCGGTAGACGATTTTTGTGGCAATTGGAAAGTCTTGAATCTTGTTTAAAGAGTATAGAATAGTGATCACTTGGATGCGTAAGAATTAGAAAACAGGTATCATGGGCGCCATTACATCGGAAATATTTTGTTACAGATTGCGGTGCAAAATGGTGTTTTTAAAGATATAACAAACTTTCTAATATGTTTCTTATGATGTCTGTTTGGGAGTTTGGGACAGCAATTCTAATATCTACGAAACGAATTGAAATAGCGAAATGGAATACATTTCATAATGACTGTGAAGAAACGATTATCTCGAAGAATTAGCGTTAATAACCGGAGATAAGTGATAAATTTCATGAGTTTTTTGTTTTCGAGTGCGTTTCGTACGCGCTTAAGACATTAGCTCTTCGTACCTCTTTAGAATGTTCACTTATGCCGCTATTCGGTTTGCTGACTCAAAAAATAAAAAAAAAACGCTTTGTCGTTTTTGCATGATAACTACTGGTCCCTTAATTTGTCTTTCAAATTAACCTTACCATGTTTCGCATTAACGAGATGGCTCTTAGAGCCCTTTGATTAATGTTAAAGTTTGCTTATTGGTCATTAATTAACGAGCATAGTAAGGCCTGATTTAACTTGTTAAATAAGGACAAGAATACATTAGCACATGGATGTATATGTGTATATGCTTATCTCTCGCTGGTTTTCATATGTTTTCCATGTGCTTGTGCTTATGCTTATGCTTGGGATATCACAATAGGGTTCAAGCTTCGAATAGAAATAGTGGGTGTACAAAATTAGACTGGAGTCTGATCAAAGAGGGAACAAGGAATTATAAAGAACATATTAAGAGAATGTTTGACTTGACCCATTGAATCCCAAAATAAAAATTCTGAATAACTCAACGGTTTAAGGAGCTTACTATAGAAAAAGGCTAATTTTCAGGAATGGGTATCGTTAAATATCACCTTTTAGCTCACCGGGTAGGGAACATGGGTGTATATGGGGCATTTGACTTTTTGATCATATACAATAAGAAATTAAATTTTGATCACTATTTTAACAAGTGGAATATATTGTATTGTGTTATTATTATTCACATTCCCTGAACTAAATATCAAAAAAGGAGAAACATTTAGATTGAAAGAAGTGTTTTATTGCCATCATTTGTTTGGGCAAGGTTCCTAATAGTAGGATATGAGCAGATCTGGTAACCTTCCAATTGAATCTGCAGTGTTTTTTTTTTTTTTTCATTTCTCACAGCCATTGCTTGCGATAACAAGAAGTTATCTGTTGACAATTTTAATATGTAAAAAGAAATGGTTGTCAGTAAGGAGAAAAAGCGTTTAGTGAATGATGTTAAACTATGAATAAACGCTTTATTATATAGAATATCCTTGTCTACTTTTGTTGTGCGTAACATTCATTCGGAAGATTTGTTGCTTGAGTATACATGCGCTTGCAACACCTCAAAGAAAAACATTAAGCTCTGGGAAATAATTTTCGAAAATAATCACTGGGAAATACTTGTATATTCAAAATTTTCAACATAGACCAAGTTTGTTCCTTTCTCATTCTCCAATTTAACGTGCAATCAAATTTCAGTCGATAAAAAGCGCTTCAATAAATCTGTTGGGTTCAGCCTTCGGCCGCCATATTGGAATAAACGTCTTTTGCCTTGATAACATGTCACGTGAACTCGCATCTGAGCAGCGATTGGCTAATGGTTTGTTTTGGTATGGGTTATCAAATTTGATAAACATAGGTCTACTCTGGGACTTTAAGTCGCCGTAACTTTAGGCGACTTTAAGCGAGTTAAGGTGGCTCGATATAGTTTTATTTGGCGCGCGCAGATTGGGTTCTAATTTACCCGCGGGACTTTTAAAAATTTGAGTCATGCAAGAAAAAGATAAACATGGCCGCAGCACTCCCGTCGCAATTTTATTTTTGCGCTGGCCTGCAAACGGATATATATATATAT
>JAJGOT010000074.1:532500-575000 GCA_022457155.1 Cladopsammia gracilis
TTATATTATTTCTAGTTCAAAATCAATCTTCGCTTTCCTCGCTATTTTCTGACTTTTCTATGGTAAGAGCACTAATCATTCAGCTTCATTTCATCTTATATTTTGCTGTGACCAAAATAAAACTCGAATCGGTCCACAAATGCAAATAGATCTTCCCACACTTGCCACTTTCAATTCAACGCCGATGTAAACAAACAGCCGCCGAAATAGATCACTTTCAACTTTAAAATTTGGGATGAAATCGTGGTGTCAATTGGAGTCAATTAGGTTTTTGAGAAAGTCTAAACCTTAATGACTGGCCTATTATTAATAGAGGAATAAGGTACGTATTGTTTTCTTTCCATGCCTTTATAATACATTTAAGCGAGGAAATCCTTGTGTAACTTTGACTAATTAAATACGTGCGTTCTTCCAAATTTCCCTTTGTGTATATCGTCCAAGCAGTCCATTTTTTCATTTAAATCGCACACCGTCATCCCCATACAATTTACCTCTTCGATTGGATCCCGAAATATGCTTTGCAATGTAGAAATAACACTGAATAATACTGGAATAGCCTGTACCTCCTTGCCTTTTACTTTGCACTCCGCACATCATAACAAACAACTGAAAAATTAAACTCTTGCCGAATCCTGTTGGCAATACGGCCATTAAATCGTTGCCGTTAAAAAGATGGCGCATTGCCCTTTCTTGTTCCGTTTTCAAAGTAAAAGCAAGCCCCCGCTTCGCTCAGCTCCGACAAAACTTCGTTCAAACACGTTTCAAAATCTTTCACATGTTCTCCGAGCTCCTCTCGCAAGTCACGCTCAAAATATTTTGCGTGAAAATTTGATAGCTACTTGTCAAACCTGTCACTCAAGGTGACCACACCGCACCAATCAGGAGCCCCGTTCGTGGACGAACGGCGTTTTTCAAAATCGTGGGGTTTGCAGGCAAGCGTTCCCTCATCTCCCCACTCCCACCCCCATCCTCCGATTTTTTGCTCTCGTTCCAATTTTCGCGCGGCCAGAATGCGGAAGAATTCGTTCGTACGGGAACGCTTGCTACGCAGGCTAAGCGATTTCACCACTTTTATCTCCAGTAATGCTAGTGCAAATTGCCACAATGTTTTGATCGGCCACAATTCTTTTGTTTTTGACACTTCCACATTGCTACGCTGTCTTAGGCATGAGTTCAAAGACACACTTTCATCCATGAAAAATTCTATTCGCCGACAGTCTTCACCTTGTCAAAACACCCGAATCGCTCAATCCGGGAGGAAAGCCCTGTAGTACAATCTTCCATCGGTTTTAAAATCTGTTTTTAATGAAGAGCTTTGTAGCACATGATGCTTTGAAAGATGTCTTTGCTCTCCATCGCGTATTATTTCAATCCCCGTCGTTGTAAACAACGGCAATGTAAAACCCGCCTCCTTCGCTTTCGAAGACATGGTATTTTTAGACGAACGCTTCCAGCGTGTGCAATTTCAGGGATAACATCTTTTCTGAATAATAATGGGCTGGTAGCAAAGCCTCCTACATAAAATTGCAGAAAGTGGCCTGTCCTACCAGGACTTACAGCATCTTTAGAGAAGCTTTGGTCGCAATTTTGAGCAGAGCGCCGACAGCAGCGATTCCATCCAAACCACGAGGAACAAAGCATCCAGCGATTTTAGCCAGAATTGTTAATCATTTCGAAGGCAAGAGATGTACCAGCCATTACGAGACACGATTCATCCAAAAGATAACAGTTTCTATCTCACAAAAAGCTGCACAGCGCGAAAGAGATTTGTCTATAAATGAATAAACAAGAATGACATCCGCAAATCGACCACAAAATCCGCTTGGCGGAGTGGCGTGACAATTGCCACGCATGCGTAATTGCCGATCTTGTCGTGTCAAAATTTTCATAAATTTGAAAAATTCGAAGTCCACACTTCCGCTTCCGCTCGGTAACTATTTTTCATCTTTTGCATGTTGACTTCGTTCTATCCAAAGTGCGTTTTACGCGATTTTGAAAAAACTCTGTCAACAGAGAAAAAATTACCAACGAATTCTAAAAAACGCGTTTTTTCTTTAAAATTTCGGACAGATTTTTTTTTAAGTTAGTACTCAGGTAGAACACAGGGGTCGAAGGCCGTATGCAAAATTTAAACAGAATTCACCGTTGAATTTTAAAGATAATTGAAGATACGTCTGTTTTGAGGCCCTACTTAAAAACCCAATGGTGTTGCCATGGCAATGCCAATCTCGATACATGTATGGCAAATTAATACTGTAATATTATCTTGATTTCGGGGTAAAATGTGTTGACGATCCGCAAAGTATAACTCTAATTGTTTTGCCTCCAAGTATACTATACAGGGAAACCAAAATATTATTTCGAGCCACCTTAAGGCGATTTAAGGCGACTTAAGGAAAAATTAGTTTAAAATATTAGCGACTTAAGGCGACTTTAGGCGACTTAAGGCGACTTTAGGCGGCTTAAGGCGATTTAAGGCGACTTAAGACAACTTAAGGCGATTTATGGTGACTGAAGGCAACTTCGGGCAACATAAAAGTGTTTCTAAAAAGTGATGAAACAAAAAGTTATTGACAGTCTCTTCATCACAAAACCTAAATACCAAGCCACTCAGGTCTCTGGAGAGAAATATGAGATAGGATTCAAGCCAGGTCCGATCGAGTCAGGACTGAAGTCAAGATGCGACCAAGGACTCCAGTTAGGGTTAGACCTAGAGTTAGGGTGAGGGCTATAGCTTGAGTCCTGACTTGAATCCTGGCATTCATGGTAGTTTGTCTCGTCTTTTATAAACAAAATTATCACAATCGTTCACTTGGTCTCAGACAGACCTAAGTGACCGTAAGTTTCCAGTTTCCAGATTTTAAAGCTCCTTTTAGCTATACTGAGATTCAAATTATTACAATAACAACAACAACTACATTATATAAATAATATGAATGCTAAATTGTATTATGATGAGAAAAAATTCAGTTAGCTGCTTAAATGTTTTAAGATATTGCAATAAAAACAACAATAAAACAAAAATATAAAGATTGTGTAAATATTTGCGGTACGCAGTTTAGCAGGTATTTACTTTCTGCACGTTACTTAAGAATTTATTGTTGGGTGTCCTAAGGGAGTTCAATTGCCACTCCCTTGAGCTACCACTCCTTATCGGAGGCATTCGCATATGGCTGTATATATTTTGTACCTTATATTCGTCCTTCGGGTCTACACAGTGAACGACTACTACGCGCAATTTTTTTTTATTCTTGGCGTGTATTTATTTGGCAGTACTCTCATCTTTAGATTTCCAAGAGCTCTAACATTATTTATTATGTCTTATGCCTTTGTATTCATCCTTTGTATTTTGTTCAATTCCAGTGCGGGGAATTTGGCCACTTGAGCGTTTCCTGTAGGAAAGCCACGACTGACCCTAAAGCATCCTCCAGCAGTTCATCTAAATGACTAGATGGAAGCACTAATATTTTGGAACAAGAAGTTGAGTATTGTGTTAATTATATAAAGTCCTGTAACGCGGACGAATTTAATTCCTGCAGTACGAGTCAGGGTGTCAAAGGGCGTTTGAAAGCATCAACAGAATTTTGGATTAATTGTTTGGATGCTTCAGAATTTGTAGTTAATATGATCAAGGAGGGGTATAGGTTACCTTTTAGCAATTACCCCCCTCGATGTTTTCTTAAGAACAACTTGTCTGCATTTAATCATTCAAGTTTTGTCGCAGAGGCTATATCAGAGCTCCTTGTTAATGGCTGTATCGTAGAGCATGTTTCTGCCCCGTTTTGTGTCAACCCTTTGACCGTTGCCGAAGGCAAAAAGCTGCGCCTAGTGATTGACCTCAGACATGTCAACGAATTTCTTGTTAAACCTAAGTTTAAGTATGAAGATCTTCGTTCCTTATCACAAGTTATCGAGGAAAACCATTGTTTTTTTACATGGGATCTCAAATCAGGTTATCATCATGTCGATATATACCCCGATCATCAAAAATATCTTGGTTTCGCATGGTCTTTCGAAGGCACCGTTAGATATTTAACGCTCTGTGTCCTCCCCTTTGGTTTGAGTAGCGCCTGTTTTTGTTTTAATAAAGCTTATGCGGCCCTTAGTAAGGCGATGGCGTTCCATGGGTCATTCCAGTTTCGTCTATCTCGACGACGGTTTTGCTAGTCAACCCGATAAGTGTTCTGCCTTGGCAGCTAGTTTTATCCAAAAGAGAGACTTGCATTCTTCAGGTTTATTATGTAACGAAGAGAAATCCCACTGGGCTCCGATGCAGGTCGGGGAATGGATGGGTTTTATCATCAATTCTGTCTCCATGCTTTTTCAAGTTCCTGAAAGGAAGTATCTAAGCTTAAGAGTCTCTTGAATGCAGCTGTTCTTATTGGTCACATATCAATCCTTCAATTAGCCAAGATCGCCGGGTCAGTTATCTCCTTAACATTAGCCGTCGGGCCAATTTGTCGCCTTTTCACTCGCCAGATGTACTTCACAATAGAACCCAGAGCCTATGGGTGGGATCAGGTCGTATCCTTATCTGTCCCTCTTTTAGAAGAACTGAGGTTTTGGTTGTGTAACATAGACCATTTTAAGGGTATTCCATCAGACCCCGACCACAGTGATCTTCACGGATGCCAGTGATGTTGCTTTTGGGGGTTTTTCAGCTTTTCTCGACGATACCGCGGTTCGAGGAATGTGGACAAGTTAGGACGCCGCTCAGAGTTCTACTTACCGAGAGTTGAAGGCAATTTATTATTTGTTGCTTTGGTTCGCAGCTCAGTTGAAGTCTAGAAGGGTAGTCGTAAAGACTGATAGCCAATCCGCGGCCCGTATCATCTCGGTCGGTAGTTCGAAACCGCATCTGCAACGCCTAGCCTTGGATGTGTTTCAGTTTTATTTATTTATTTATTTATTTTTTACATATAAGTATAACTTTATTGAAAACATCCAAAAGTTATAACAAAAGTTACATAATCACACTACTGTAACTTACACGTTACATTACACTGCAATATTTACTAACTTACAAGTATAGTTTACAAACAGTGTACACGATACACGTTCGTTATTAAACAAAAACATAAGGTCTACAGAAAAACAAGGAAGAAAAAAGGAGAACAATACTGCTTTACAAAATAGAAGAGGAGCGTAATAGTTTGTATTCAGGTGTCAATGTGTCAGATTTTCCACCTTGTATTTAAGATTAAGTTTGTTGCTAAGATCAGTCAGACAAAGTAAACTATTATTTAGCTTACTTGCATATATATAATATTTCATGAAGAGGAGGGTGTAATTGACTTTTCTCTCTAGCACCGGGTTGTTTTGGTATTTACAGGATGAAAACAGCGTTTCCTTCGAATCCGGTTGGAAGCTGGAGCCATTTTGAACATTAAACCAATCAATGACATTATGAACGAAGGTTCAAGTAAATGTACAACTAACGAAGGTGTGATCTATAGAATCTGGTTCGCCGCAATATATGCAATCACTGTCTGTGTGGATCCCATATCTAAAGAGTTCTTTCTTCGTGACGACAATCCTATGAATGAATTTGAACTGAAATTCTTTTAACTTATTTTCCTTGCATAGTCTTGAGGTTATGTTAAAAATTTCTTTCCAGTCTTCTGTATCCATTGATAGGTCAGTGCTCCATCTTTTAGGGCCAGTAGGGGGTGATTGATGTTTCTTGGCAAGAAGTAAACGGTAATAGTCCCTTGCTTTAAACATTTCTAGATCAATTTGGGTGTTTTCGTTCAGTAATAACGATGTACAATTTTCTCTGTAGTTTATCATCGGATTTTGTCTTAGCGTTCGCGCTTTATCTTTCAAAGAACCAGGGATTGCGCTCAAGATTTGATAAAACTGGAGAAAATTTGTTTTGCAATGAAATTTTGATTGAAATTCATTGAAGGTTAGATATTGATCGTTTTCATTCAAGAGCTCTTGGATCGTATAGATACCTTTATTAAACCATTCCCTAAGAAAAATAGGCTTTCCATCTACTAAAATATCTTTATTGTTGAAAAGGATAATGTCATTTCCTTGATCGTAGTTATACAAAGTTTTAATTTCATCAAAAGCAATAAGTATGTCTCTGTAAAATTCTGGAAAGTGCCCAAGGTATTTAGTATCATAGTTACATCGGAGCAAAAAGTTGAGGTCACCATGTTTTTTAAAGAAGTGGTCCGGAACTGTTTTCCAATTGCCTTTATTTCCAAACAGAAGTCTTTGAATCCATGCTAATCGTAACGATCTTATTGTTAGTTCTATATCAACCATCCGTAACCCTCCATTGCAAAAGTCCTGATAAAGACTTGTTCTCTTTATTTTGTCTTTTTTATTTTTCCAAAGAAAGCGAAACATTTTATCTTTTACTGTTGAAACTATCTCCTTGGGAACGTTTATGTTCGAAATTGAATAAATTAACTTGGATAGCCCCAAAGATTTAATTATTAGCACCTTTCCATATAGTGTTAACCCTCTCGAATTCCACATATCTAGATTCGTTTGTAATTTTTGCACTTTCAGGTTGAAGTTCATCTGGTTGTTACCTTTCTCATTATAAGAGACAAAAATTCCTAGGAATTTTGTTGGACTATTTACCCATTTCATTCCTAACGGTTTGGTTCTATTTTTTGACCATTTTCCTAGCCAGATGGCATTTGTTTTCTCCACGTTGAGCATTAATCCAGAGAATTCACCAAGACGTTCACTGTGTCTATAGCTTGTTCGACCGATACCAAATCACCGCAGAATAAGTTCGTGTCATCTGCAAACTGACTTTATTTAACCTCAGAGCCAAAAATACGGATTCCCTTGATGGTCGGGTTTTGTCTTATTTTATTTGATAAAATTTCTGCGGTTAAGATAAACAGAAAAGGCGAGAGTGGACATCCTTGTCTTACTCCTCTAGAAGGCTTAAACCAGTCCGTAGCGAAGCCGTTGTTTAAGGCTGCACTTTCAATATCTGTATAGAAGACTTCGATTCCAGCATTCCAGCGAGTCAAAGGCTTTTTTAAAATCAACTGATATAAGTATACCTGGGATGTTATTTACCCTGGTTTGTTCCATTATATCGAATATTAGCCTTACATTCTCACCAATATACCTTCCTTTTACGAAGCCGGTTTGGTCAGGGTGCACAAGTTTCGGCAACATTGGCTCGATTCTCATTGCTATGGCTTTTGATGCTATTTTGTAATCTACGTTGAGTAGAGTAATGGGTCGCCAGTTTTGTAAGAGCAGTAATTCAGCGTCTTCTTTGGGTAAAAGAGTAATTATACCCCGACGCTGGGAGATTGATAACCTCCCAAGCTCATAGGCTCTATTCAGGCTAGCTAAAAGATCTAATCCTATTAAATCAAAAAAGTGCTTATAGAATTCTACGGTTAGGCCGTCCACTCCTGATGATTTACCATTTTGAAACGATTCCAAAGATTTTTTGCATTCTTTATATGTCAAGGGGCCGTCCAGTTCATCCCTTTCCTCATCCTCAAGCTTAGGGATCTCCAGATTTTCGGTAAATGTTTCGAAGTTATCCTGTGTCTCAGTTGTTTTGGAATTATACAGGTCGTTATAATACGTTTTAATCATCGACAAGATTTGCTTTTCATCTGTGATTGTTTCCTCATTTTCCAATTTAATTTCATTTATGGTTCTCCGATTGTAATTCCTTTTCTCTAAATTAAAGAAGTACTTTGTAGCTTTCCCTCCTTCTTCGACCCATCGGCATTTAGACCGGAAGATCGTAGCTTTACCTTCATTATCATAGAGTTGTTGAAGTTCCTTTTTTAGTTCATCATATTGTTTAAGGGTAGGATCAATATTATCAAGATTCTGGCTATTGCAGATTTTTTTATCCAGCTCATCTAATTGTTCTTTAATCACTGTCTCGCGCTTTCTAACTGTCTGTGCCTTTCCTTTAGCAAATGAAATAGTCATGGTTCTTATTTCCATTTTCATCAGTTCCTAAAATAGCTGTTGGTCATTAACATGAGAGTACTTTTTGCGAAGTTCAGGGTATAATTCTCGAATTTTGGTTGTGTACTCCTCGTCGTTTAGTAGAGTATTATTGAATTTCCAAAATCCTGGTCCACGAGGATGTTCGTCTGGCCACGATAATAACAAAAATATTGCATTGTGATCAGGCGCTATTGAGGTTTGGATATCCACTTTTTTAACAAATTTTGTTAAGTGTCTAGCAACTAGAAAAAAGTCAATCCTTGATTTTACACCTAGTGCCTTTGACACATAGGAGAACGCATTGAGTTTCGGAAGGCGTGTTCTTTGAATATCAACTAGATCAAGACTATCCATTGTAATTTTGACCGAATTCCTATACGCTGTGGGCCTCCAGGGGACACCACCTTTTTTGTCTTTCTTTTCCAAGGTACAATTCCAATCGCCCCCTACTATTAGAGTTGCAATTTCGGCTTTGTCAATTAAGAGGCAATTCAGTTCTTGAATAAAGCCCAGTTGTTGTGTGTGGTCGTTTGGCGCGTATATATTGCAAAGTGATAATTTCAAACCATTGTACGTAATGTTAATTAGAATTATTCTGCCAGAGGTGTCACTGGATGTGTATGTCACCTTTTCCTTTACCGCTCGGTTGATCAAAATACAAACACCTTTACTATGACAGGTGCCATGAGAAAAGAAAATTGGACCTCCCCATTCATTTCTCCAAATGACTTCATCGCTTGGTTTGGAAAAAGTTTCCTGAGGAAAACAAAAATCGGCCTTCTGATCTTTTAAATACACAAAAATGCTCCTTCTTTTAGAAGTAACTCTTAGACCTCTTACATTTAAAGAAATTACCGAACATTTGTGTGATTTATGCATTTATAATAAATTATGTTTACGCTCTCCTACAATAATAATAACACTAAGCAACAAAAAAGTAAATCAAAACAAAATTAACCAACACCAAATTTAAAAAACAAACCTATTTTAAGAGTTCCTTCTCTCCGTAATCCAAACCGTTATCCCTTCATTTGTTCAGTGGTCAATTAATTTTCAAAGATCTTCTAAGTCCTCCTCACCGTATATTCTAATCGGTGTTCCGTCTGGCGATGTTTTCACGAAAAGTTTACCATCGATTGTCCAAGCACTGATAATCATGTTATCCTTTTTGCTTCTGATTTGCTTTCCAGAATAACTTTCGCCTGTATTCCGTCAGATTCTCGTTTATGTATATACGCTGTTCTTGAAGAGAAGCGTTGGCGTAACTTGGAAAGATGTCAGATACTTTTAAGCCCTTTAGCTTGGTTCTGGCTTTGTAAAGTCGCGACTTCATCTTGTGGCTTAAGAATTTTACGATTATAGGGCTGCTGTTCTTTCGTTTCAGTTTATGAGATATTTCTATGCTTTCTGAGTTAATATCGACGTTCACAGCTTCTCCTATGCGGATCACAACTTCCTCCGTGGATGAATACGCGCTTTCAGGGACTCCAACAATTTCCAGATAATTTTTGCGCGAGTATTGTTCCAGCTCATCGTAGTTTTCGTTAAGTCTGTTCGTCTCTCTTCTATTTGTCTATAAAGCTTGTGTCTTGCTTGTTCCAGCTCGTTTTACAAGGCGTCGTTTATTTTCTCAGTCTTTGTTAGCTGTGTTTTGAGTTTGTCTGTTTCCCTTTGGTTGGCGTTGAGGGCGGCTTTCAGCCCCTTTATTTCCTGTTCGAGTTGTTGATTTTTCTTGAGTATCGTTGTAACTGTAGTTTGTATGTCAACAAGCATCTCCTTGATGTCAGTTAGGCTTGGCTCGGGTGAAGAGCTGTCCAACTCTGACTCCTCGCAACTATCCGCCATATTGGGACGTTTCGCAGCGTTGGTTTCTTCTTCCATCGAACCTCTAGCTCCCCTTTTGTTTTTACGACTTTTCGATTCCATTGTTATCGATATACTTCATCGCTCCAAGATGTAATTGACGGTCGGAAATACCAAGGAAATTAGAAAAATGAAGGGAGATCAGGCTCCTCTCAGTAAACACGTCCGATCATGCCGGGCTCGCGCAGTCTCTCCTCTTCAGTTGTGCTTATCTTATGGGATCGTCTTCTCTCCGCAATGGAATGCTCGCTCCCTTAACGAGAGGGCTGACTTGTTAAGCCGATATATTGATCCAGACGACTGGTCGATTCATCCTAGTGTTTTTCGTCTCCTGGACGCTCGGTGGGGACCTCATTCGATCGATCGCTTCGCCTCTCATTACAATACCCAGTTGCCACGTTTCAACTCCAAGCATGCGTCCCCAGGAAGCATCGGCGTAGATGCCCTCAGCCAGGACTGGAGCCACGATAACAACTGGTTATGTCCTCCGCTTTATCTCATAGTTGCATCAGTGCGCCATCTTGAAGCAAATCGCGGATATGGCACATTGATAATTCCAGAGTGGCCATCTGCGTATTTTTGGCCCTTTCTGCACTCTAGTTCAGGCGCATTTAAGGCGTATGTTAAATCAATTTTCACTTTACCAAAAATAAGCAATCTCTTATTAGAAGGTCCCGGGCAAATGGCCACTTACAAGAGAAAACCGTCAGTTTTTTGCGGTTGTCCCAAATTCAACTTGTTAGCCTTGAGGCTTGACTTCAGATAATCGAGTATTGAGCGCACGGATAGTTTGCTGATGAGCACGCAGTCGCGGGTGTTTTTTACAGTCAATGGCGCCATTTAGTGCGAATTTCGTTGGGTTTATATGTTCGTAGGTGCAATTTGGATAGATATCACCTCTTAGCTGTTTCCATCCCATATTGGATATTCACCACTTGGGTGTAAGCTGCCGTTAAGGCGTGTATTACCACTTAAGGCGCTGGTAGCCAATTGGGCTGAAGTCACCATTTTTGGTGTGAGTTGCCATTTAGGCGTAAGTCACCACTTTGGTGTTAGTTGCCATTTAGTCGTACGTTACCACTTAGGTGCATGTAGCCAATTGGGTTTAAGGTGGCTCCATATTGTTCAGCCCTCTCGTCTTTTGCATTCCATTACAGCTAGCCCGATGGTGTGGCTAAAAATATTTTACTTGAAACCAGTAAATCGTTTATTAGTCAACAAAATGGTATCCAAATGACGTCATCGTTCATTGCCATGGCAACGCGAAAAAAGGTCAAAAATACGCTGTTTTGGACCACTTGAGGCTGATAACTTATAAACTACACGGTGAAAATTTTTGTTTTCGATATATTTTTGTTTAATTGGCAAGAGAAACATTTTAACAATTTTTAAAAAAATTCTGTACATAGAGTTCAGAGCTACCTTAAATTTATGTAAAAATGACATATCTCTGAATCCTATGTTCAGATTTTTTTCAAAATAGGCACAAATGTTTATTGTATTTATCAGACGAAAATATATAAAAACCCAAAATTTCACCGAGCAGTTTTGAAGTTATGAGCCTCAAAAGGTTGAAAATGGGGTCTTTTTGGCCTCTTTTGACGTTGCCATGGTAACAAATTTTGATGTCGTAGCCACCTAAATTTGTTAATTGGTTAAGTGTTTACAAAACTGTACTAAACGTTTTCTCTTAACTTTACTGGTGTAGCTGCGATTGAATATCATAGATGTATCATGACGGGAATGTTTAAACTATTAGGAGCCACCTCAAGTCACCACTTAGGTGACAATAGTTTGCAAGAAAGCCAGTACGTATTCCTGGCGCTTTCTTGCTTGGATTCATTTTCTAATGCATTTTTGTCTGCTTAGTGTTTTTCAGAGCTCTCTCGAGCTGGTATTTGGAACAATGTGGTTTTGCTCAGAGACCCAGTTTTCGAATCATTGATGCAGAGATGCTTAGCCTCCAGCTTTCCTCTAAAGCTCCTTCGACTATTTGCAAGTACACAGCCAGTTGGTCCACGTGGCGTTCCTGGGCGCTTTCGAAAGTGGATGTTTCCGTGATTCCCGCTGAGCCTCTTCATGTGGCCCTCTTCTTAACAGAGCTTTGTCAATCATCCGTTGAGAAAGGTACAGGTGTTTCTTCGATCGAAGTTGCATTATATGCCATTAATTGGGTCCACCAAATGGCCGGCTTTAAGACAAGCCCAACAAACCATCCCCTCGTGAAGGCGTGCTTGGAAGGTGCCAAAAGAAAGCTTGGTCGCCCAGTCCACCCAAAAGAGCCTCTGCCCTTTGAGTTGGTGGTTCAACTTTGCAATGAATACATTGGAAGCACAGCCCTTAGCGATCTACGATTTCTTGCGGTGCTACTCCTGGGCTATGCTGGTTTTCTGCGTACGGACGAGCTGCAGTCTTTGAACATTCAGGACATTAGCTTGCATAGGGACCATATGTCGATTAGTATCCCTAAACGTACAAACGACCAATACAGAGAAGGCCATACCATCCTTTTGGCCAAATCAGGCAAAGTCACATGCCCTGTTTCGATTACAGAAAAGCTGCTTGTGCGTGTTAAAGGTTCTAGTCCATCTTGCCCCCTGATAAGGCGCATAGTCAAATCTACAATAGGCGACAAAAATAGTTGACACACTCTATAACAAAAACAGTTTTCGTGACATATTTATCACTGTATCTTTCCTTTTACTACACTCTGCCGCATTAACCCCCGTCCCCCCATCCAATGTTGAAGGATTGTAGCGACAGACCTGACGAAACGATACACAACATTGTCTGGGGGTGGGGGTGGGGAATTAGGGGGATGGGGCTGAAATGCCTCTCGTCCCGAACAAAATGGGGTTCAAAATGACAATGTGTCAACAATATTGTCGCCTATTGTAGATCCAAAGAATATTTTCATGCCTATCTTGGTATTTCTTGCAGTCGTATTCGAGAGGAATTTAAAAACCACATTCTGCCGTTTGTACAGAATGTCAAAAACTTTAGTATGCATAGCATTAAATCTGGTGCAGCCTCTCATGCTGCATGCATGAATATCAGCGGTGATTTGTTAGACAGGCACGCTGGTTGGCGCTGCGCATCTTCTAAGCGCAGATACATTAAATACTCCAAAGATAGTCTTTTGGAAGTTTCTAAGGCTCTCGGATTGTAGTTTATTTCTCATTCCTGTCGGGGGAACTGGTTAGTGCCTTGGTCCCGACTCAGATTTCCTACGTTTTCTTTTTTCCCTTAGGTTTTTTTTATAGTAGGTTTTTTCTGGCCTCCCTGGCACTTCCAGCACATTGTTTGCATGACATCAGAGTTGATAGTTGTCTTGAGTTTATTAATTTCATTGTTATTTCATAAGCCTGTTGAGCAATTTGTAATAAAGTACGGACTATGGAGTCGTTCCCAGACCTATAACCAATATTCTCCATGAAATTGGTGTTTTAGGTTATTGTTCGTGTCGTGTTTATAAATCCTGTATTTAGGGCAGAACATATACACTGCTAAACAAAATCTTGGGAAAAAAATCCAACTTTTTCACTTAAAAATGGATACCTGATCTGAATCAAACTAACATACATTTTCCTTGACTTATTTATACAACAAACATAAGGCATCGAATTAGTTAATTAAAAATCACCTCTCGATTTCACATATTACATAAATTTGGTAAATTTATGTAATAAAAAAACATAAATAAATAAATAAATAAATAAATAAAATGGTCCATCCTTTATAGGGTTCTACAAATATAATTGAAGCAACTAGGGCATGGTGCATGACTATTGAAGCATGGTGTTTTACTGCATGGGGCCATGACCCCCTTGCAGCATATAATCATATATGGGAACTAAAAAAAAGATTTGGGGCAATAAAATTATAATATATATTCAAGAAATAGTAAAAGTGAAACTTTTTTTTTAATTACGGTAATTTTAAGGTGCACAGGCCTTTTTTAAGCTTAACGACCTCTGGCGACTTTAAGCGACTAAGGGCGACTTAAAGCGACTGTAGGCGACTTTAGGCGACTTAAGGTCCCAGAGTAGGCCTAACCATCCCGGACTCAGATGCCGCAAGCTAGTCAAGGATTTAGCAGTTGTCTTATATCAGAGGACAAATTGTTCCACAGGAAAGCTCCGCTGTAACAGAAGCTGTTTCAATAGTAATTACTACGTAGCAAGGGAACAGCAAGCTTATTTTTAGAGTCTCTAAGATTTTAGGAATTATATCGCTGCGTGGTATAAATTTCGAGGACAGGTAATCAGGCACAAAGCAATTCAAATATTTATACACCATCACAGCCTTATTAATTAGGCGCTGGGTTTCAAGACCTAAGCCATTTAAAAGTATGCTTGCATCGGCATCAAAATTGGAGTTAGTAAGAAAGCGCATTGCACTGTTCTGAAGACGCTGCAATTTATCGAGTAATAATAATAATAATAATAATAATAATAATAATAATAATAATAATAATAATAATAATAATAAGTAATGGGAGAGGAGAGGGTGCGAAGGTTGTTTTGTATTCACGAGTTGGTTTGGTTGTTTCTTTTTCGAGTCTTTACCTTTATAGCTTCGACTAATGAGTTGTTTTGTTTGATCTGTCTTTGTTATGCTTTCTGTAAGGGATGTATTTCAAAACATTGTTGATTAATGTTATAATATTGGATAGTATGTCAAGCTGCTTTCCTATTTGCACTTACCAGTTATATTAGCATCGGT
Organism: Cladopsammia gracilis; assembly: GCA_022457155.1. Classification (NCBI taxonomy): domain Eukaryota; kingdom Metazoa; phylum Cnidaria; class Anthozoa; order Scleractinia; family Dendrophylliidae; genus Cladopsammia; species Cladopsammia gracilis. Next base: position 547,048 of record JAJGOT010000074.1, read on the forward strand.
GAAAAGTATCTGAAATCCTCCCTTTTTCTTACGGTACTCCGAGTGGAATGTTATTACTGCGAAGTCTCCAGGTACAAAAATCTCTATTCCAGTGTGGTTACCACAGTATTGACCGACTTGCACGTTGTTATCATCTGTAATCTTCAAATAATTGTGCCTGCAACGAAATTTAGTGGTTGCGTAAATGATACTGGTATGAGTTTCATACCCCGGTATGACGTCATACCGCGTTTCCATGATGGAGCACTTCATACCGATCTACATACTTTTTTGGATTGGATAACGACTACTATATATATAGTTAGCCTTAGCCTAACAGCGTCGCCTTTTGAAGAACCTCTGAACAAGCTTAACTAAGATGAAACGTAACTTAGGTGAAAGGTCGGAAGCACAAGAATTAAGATTGACGACCGGGCTATTTTTCAATTTTAGCAATTCTCAAAAACAGTAAGCTTATTACCCGACCGTCTGCACAGTACATTTAGACCGTACAAAAGTTCACAAAAACAACTTTTTCTCCGTCTAGAATAACTATTACGACTATTTTCTGAATAAAATACAGTTGTTACTTATCAAAAAATGCCTGAGAAACTGATTTGGAAATCAAAATTGCAAAAATACACAAACATATTTGCATAAGGCGACGCGAGTATAAAATCTAGGTTTTGTTTTGTTTACATAAAATCGCTTTTCAAGTAATGAATGAACAAACACATAAAAATGAACAACACAACCTTCTTTCGAAAAATTTTATTCAAATCTCCATTAGTTTATGTTTAAAAGCAAAACGCGTGCCATTTAATTATATAGCGCATCGAGGCCGAGCCGTGTCTTCGATGAAATTCAAGAAATTAGTACAACTGAATTTAAGCTACACGTTTATAAACAATTCTCCAAAACTACCGAGAACACAAACAAAAAGTCAATCACAGATTGAAATCAAGATAAATTCCGATCGAAAAATGTAATTTGTTTTACCTTTAAGTCCCTCCGGCGACTACTGTACTTGGAAATTCTTTAAATCTCCGCTTTGGTGCTGAAATCCGTAAAACGAACCCATCTCTTCGCATTGTTCCTCGAAGCAAGATTTTATCCCTGAAAGCTCTTCTTTTTCCACTAAAATAAAAAGCGGCTTCTGAGTATCCCTTAATTAGTATCCTGTCTTGAGTAGCAAACCGCAAAAAAAATGTTGGGTGATAACCACTTTCATTCTCCGCTAAAAACAGCAGAAAAATCCTGCAACGGCTGAAGTGTTTACCGAGCTGACGGCTGTGTAGCCGCGCGAAAAACAAAGCTTCAAAGATCCCGGATGTTTTGTGGCGTCATACGCGCATGTTTTGCGACGTCATACGCGCCAGCGAGCTAGCTCAACGCGTACGGAGGGCGTTCGGCGGCGGGCGTTCGGCGGGCAGACAACGCGCCCGCGAAACATTCCGCTAGCCATGACCATGAAAAATGACGGGCGTAAAAAAAAAAAAAAAGCTCTATGAGTATGGTGCTCCTCCGGGCCTTCGGCCCGCGGGCCCCGCTATTATGTATGCGTTACCCATTGCAGTTTTCCAAGAGAGTGATTTCATACTTTACCGAAACGAGTTTGCATGGAACCGGTATAAGTTCTCGTACCACTATGAGAATCTCGATTCGGTACAGCTACAGGAATGAACCACCGGTATAGCTCGTACCGGAATGAGATTTTGTGCTGGTATCATGTAAACGAATACAGAGTTAGAAGAGGGAACCGGAATGACCTCGTACAGGTGGGAAAGTAATGCCGGCATACCATACATACCATACAGTCCCTTATGTTTCTTTTATAGTTCTAACGAAGCATTTTTCCTTTTGTTATTTACATGAAGAAGCCCGCGTTGTTATGTTGTAAAGCAGTCTTAGCTTATAGGACTAATCAAATTAAAGGCTCCAGAGCCAACTCGTAAATATGGAACGCTCTCTATTTATAGTGAGTAGATGGCGGACCGGGTGTCATTTGTAAAAGTTCAACTGATAAAGAAAATTGTGTTTCGAAAACGATGAAAACATGTTAGTGTGACATAAAAATACAATGTCAGGAGCCCAGTAATAGGTTCCTAGCATTGTGTGAAACGAGATAATTCGGTTGTGACCTTTCATTCAGGCGTCGGGACGATTCGCTTATTTGTAAACTGCAATGGAATTAAAATAATACATCTTAGCATTTTCAATTTACAAATTAGGGTATTCAGTTTACAAATAAGCGTATGGGTTCCCTATGTAAAGGATAATGCCAGAGATCCCAGTACTTGACCGTCGATAACTTTGCCTATTGGAGGTTTATTCAAAACTAACTAAGGCAGTTTGAAACCTAAAAACTAAGATACAGGGCGTATGTTCTTTGTCCAGAGATATGTGTTGTTAATTTTGTTCACACGTACTTGAAACAGTGTTTGTTACAGGTGTTGAGGATACTACCCATGTTGGAACAATAGGTCATTGTTGGGTTATTACAAATAATAACCTGTTCAAAACAATAAAAAGTTGCATTAACATAAGTCTAATCTTTTTGTTGTTTTACAGAGCAGGTCAAAGAGTTACCCTGGGGACCAGACGTTCTCTCGCGGCACGCTTTCTTGAGAAGTCGAGGTAGGCTTTTCTCGCGGAGAAAATATAAGAGACGTAACAGGCGTGGTACCCAAGACACCCAATACACCCAGGCTATATCACAGGGTCCAGAGGAGCTCTATTTGATCGTACAAGACGCTACTATCTTCGAATCGTCGACGTCGACTTGAAAGTTAAACCGATTGCGTCACACAAAATATGTACCGCGGGCCAAATTACTACGGGCTCGGAAGATGCGAAGTCGGTGTACAGTAAAGAAGATAATTGCGCCCGTAGTAATTTGGCCTGCGGTACATATTTTGTGAAACGCTACCCAGCAGTAAAAGCATACCTTGAAGTTCGCTGTCTTCGAACTACGATTTTTGGGCACAGAATGCTCCAAATTTTGCTGCAAATCCCTCATCCAAAAGCTAAAGTCTTGTTTTCAACTGCGAGCGAATTATTTCGGTCAGTGGTTTCTATATGGGCCAGAATACGCTTTATTTAACACAACCATTTTTGTCGCACCGAAGCTGCACCAAACGAATTTGAGCCCGTAGGGTGCAACAGCGGTGTATACCAATGAAGCGACATCGCAGTGTAAGACGCACGAAAATTCGCTGCTCCAATGTCCCTGATTTCTGGCGATGAACCATCTACACGGACACCCCGCTAATACGGACTGTTTTTCGTGGTCCCTTCGGTGTCCGTATTATCGGGATTCAACTGTACTGAGTTTGAGAAACAACTTGGAGAGAATCATGCAGCACGTCAGCCGAGAACGATTTCTTCGTCTTCATATTCGCCCAGCCAGAAATATCCGAGAATGATAAACGCCACCGCAATGGTACAAAAAAACAAGGAAAATAATGACAAAGGAGTGCCCGAAGCGTTTCTATCGTGCTTTTTTACGCAGTTATTCAGCCGGTAACACGCAGAAGAATGAATTCAGTTGTTGAAAATTTATCGCGAGAAAAGTTTGCGCTGTGGAAGCCTATTTTGCGTGCGGGAAAGTGCTTGGTGTACTCACGACTATAGCAACACATGCACAGTCATTTCTCTAGCCGCTCACGGAACTGACATTAATACATTAAAATTTCATCTAAAAAATATAACGGGACGACAGCTAAACATGCAGGTAAACTTCGGATAGACGTGACTCTGGGATGTTACAGCTTAGTGGGTATAATTACTTTTTAAATTAAAATCATGTTTAAGTTACCTACCCACAATCGGACTCATACATACTCCAGGTCAAATGTTTGAAACTTCATTTTCAGCGCTTTGTCTTGTGGAATTGAAACATTGTATACACAGTGTATATTAATTAGGTAATTATTTGGATACCCGGGACTTGTCAATGTGTTGTTTACCATTGAACGACATCCTGCAAAAGCAAAATAATGTATAACTTCAAGGCCCCTTGTGTCCTCTCAATAATTTGTAGTTTAACCTCACCAACAGTCAACAATTTTACCAATGCACCGCACAGTTGGATACTCACTAGAGATAATATTGAAATTTGTTTCTTAAGATAGGGACGGTGGGACAGTGGTGAAGGGATGAAAGGGTGGGGAGGATAGCAGAGGGTTGACGGGGGGGGGGGGGGGGAGTTCGGTGGAGAAAATCGAATATTATTATCATTTTTTATTTATACACGGGTCGACATCAGGCTAATACACATATAAAGCTAAATACATATTTCTATACTACTAAATCCTAAAATATTACACTCTAATGAAAACTACTATTGTCGTTACAATAATGTAATGTGGAAAAATAAAATTAAAATCAAAATTAAAGCCTGTTTTCCATGAATGCCGTGTTTGAATGAAAAGTGAGCAGTTTGCGGGTTGCTAATGTAATTTGTTTTATTATTTGTAAATAAATCGTTGTTGTTGTTGTTGTTGTTTCCGCAAGCTAGTCAAGGATTTAGCAGTTGTCTTATATCAGAGGGCAAATTGTTCCACAGGACAGCTCCGCTGTAACAGAAGCTGTTTCAATAGTAATTAGTACGTGGCAAGGAAACAGCAAGCTTATTTTCAGAGTCTCTAAGATTATAGGAATTATATCGCTGCGTGGTATAAATTTCGAGGACAGATGATCAGGAACAAGGCAATTCAGAGATTTACACACCATCACAGCCTTATTAATTAGTTTCAAGACCTAAGCCATTTAATAGTATGCTTGCATCGGCATCAAAATTGGAGTTAGTAAGAAAGCGCATCGCACTGTTCTGAATACGTTGCAATTTATCGAGTAATAATAATAATAAGTATTGGGAGAGGGTTTGTATTCTTGTAATAACATAATATTAAAACATCTCTTTATGATCACAATGGCTTAATTTCTTGTGACCCTCCCTCTTTTGCTGTCTTTTTTTTTTTTTTCATGACCCTCCCTTTTGAAGGGCTCAAAAAACTGTGACCTTCCCCTGTTTTCCACCCCCCCCCCCCTCCCCCCTGCTAATTTCTGACATGTCCATAACAATATTCTTATCAACACGATCGATAAATCTTTTACTCTTAAATGAAGCAAGGACCACTTGGACAAACAGCACGGCGAAGTGAAGCCGGATCTTGGTGTAGATCAGGATCAGAAGTATTGAATAAAACTTAAAACTAAATGCAAGGCTGATCGACCAGCTATAAAGGTTATTTCATTGCCCAATATTTCGGTTAGGCAAAACTAACAAAGAGCTAAGTAAAAAAGGAATAAAACGGTTACAAGATATAAAATGATTCAAATAAAAAGATTAAATACGATTGGTCAACAAAAATAGACAGCATAAACGTTTACAAAGGCTACTATAAAAATAGAAATAGATTAAGTTTCATCGCGCCTGTTCATCCATTAGGGTTCAAGAGTCTTGCCCTTGGAAATTAATCAAAGGGCTCTTAAAGCCATCTCGTTAATGCGAGAGAATGTAAGGTTAATAAAAAACAACAACAACAACAACAACAACAACAAGAACAAGAATTGGAAAAGTTGGGTGCCTTTGATAGGTAAATGTAGTAAAGACGTGATAGGTAATATGTGTAAAGCTGCTAAATGGTTTATTGAAGTTGAAAGATTGAAAATACCTGTAGGTCTAATCGTAGAGTTAGACATTGCAGTCATAGAGGACTTAAGGGCTCTTTTAGGAGCCACCAAATCAATAAAAGTCATGAGCAACAAAATAATCACGAGTATGAATGTAAATAATTTTCATGTTAATTTACCGTATTTATTCAAAATAGTCTTCATTTTACAGTTGAGGGGAAACTTCAACTTGATTATATTTAGCGAATGAGCCGAGGCCAATTTGGTTGCTACGGGAGAAAATTATGAGGAGGGATGGGGGTGGCAAAACTACTTAGATTCAATCTATCTTACTTAGTTAATTTTTCTATGTTTTGTATCAGTCACAGTATTTTAGTAGCAATGACTTGTATGGCATTACAATGGCGATTTTCTTATCGATCGAAATTTGGGAAAGATGTACGAAGGTTAAAAAATATTTACTATCTTTATTTATTGACATTTAAACAAAACTAAAACATATTGCAACGATTTTCATTTGGGATTAAAATTGATTTACTAGCAATGTTTTTAAACAGCCAATTTATATGTGCAGTGTATATGTGGATGTATGAGACAAAACAAGAACTTTGTGCATATGAATAAGTTCAGTAAAAAGACTTCAGTAAAAAAGGAATGTTTTATCTAAATACTTCACTAAGGTAGACTATTGTAAAAAAGGCAAATGAAAATATTTTACTTGTCGCTTTTTCCGTCAACTAAAAAATTGTGTACCTTCGGGCAGAATGGTGTCTCTTGTAGGAATAGAGCTGGTAATTAGATTTCGTTTCCTTTTATAGCCGAAGCTGTTTTCAAAACATCTCGGCTTAAAGAAGCCTTGGTAAAAACGACAAGCGACGTGGCCCCGAAAATTGCCGACATGAGACGTTCTGAACAGCGAGAAGCGGCTCGATTCCGCTTCAAAAATACGACAAATTACGACAGCGACTTTAGAAGGTTGTGCAATTTACCAATAAAAATTAAACATTATTGACCATATCGTTCATATCAACACCCGACGGCCAACGGTCTGTTTTAATGATCAATTTGTTATTGAAACGTCTACCAACCTCGTTCCCAAGGCCCCTATCTTCCTCTCTCTTGGATCGGACGTGCAGTTAGAGTACACCCTAGACTCCCGGTATACACATACATATCCGTGACCTTTGATTTTTTATTTTTTGGCGCAAATTGGTTTTAACAAGCTTAATAATTTTCCTTCGAGCATTTTTATTTTAAAAAGAGACTTTTCTTTTGATCTTGATGAAAACTTGCACTTTATCAAATAAAGACAAATAAGTGACAGGTCACGCGTGTGGTTTCCGTTCGAATTACACGGACCGCCGGCTCCCCCGACGGTGTCAATTTGCGCGAGGGCAAAAGTAACGACCCTCCCCTCGGGTGAATGTCGGTCGCTAAGCTTTAGTATTCGAATTTCGTGGTACAGCCGTTTGGATCGCGGACAATGGCGAAGCGAAGATGGCCAGAATCGCTCCAAAACGGAGCCCTTTTAGAGCCCGTGAAAGGGAATTTGGAAGCTAGCACGAATCGCACGGGTAGACATTTAACCTGGCTTTCGCGTGGCGAGGGTTCGCTCAGAGGTCTCCAGCCTTCCCTTCTTTTATAGTGGATAGTGGGGCGAGTGACAAAAGTTGTAAAAATGCATTTAAACCGGTCAGGATACATCAAGAGACAATAAAGTAAAGGTGAGAAGACTTAAGTGTGTAATATTTTCGATTTTTCTATCGCTTATCAATTCCGTGACAAATCGTATTATTACCTAGTATATTTCTTTACTGTGCACTGGATATCACGATTGGTCTGCCTGTGGGATCATCTAATTTAAATCTTTGATGTGTGCCACAACGCATCGGATAAATGTTTACGCTTATCCGCGTTTGTAGATCTTTATATATAAGATATAAACATCTAAGAATTTTACGGAGATTTTAAAGAAGAAAAGAACTGATCCATGACCTATGGTCGCTACAATGTCTGTCATTGATCGATCAGAGTCCGTTCACGCATATTCATTGCTATTTTAAGACTTAAATTCAGTCAGGAAGTCAAGACAAAAAAGTGCATATCCTTAGAATTCCTCTATTCCTCAAAGAAAGAATTAAGCAAATATATATTTTTCCAACGTTAATTTCGTTTTTAAGACAGTTTTGAGATTCGCTCTTTCCTGTTCTTTATAATCTTCCGGAAACCGGACATTCCACAAAGATAACAAGGTTCGCAGAACATTCATAATCCATCGGATCAACAAAAGCAAAGAAACTTTTGATAACTTAGACGTCAGATGTGGGTGGGCTGAAATATCTGTTTTCCGCTTAGTTGTCAATGCTTGTTAAAAGGAAATATTTCACGCAGTTGTATGTTGTTATCGATATCGATGTGAAATGTTTTGGAAAGTGAAGCGGACATTGATTTTTCTTTTGTGGAGAGTTGTTTTTTGTGGAAAGAAATGGCTGCATAAGTTAATGTTATACATGAATGGGTTATTTGCGAATATATAGTAGTTCTGTCTTTTTTTATTCGAAAGTCGAGAGTTTTCTATTTCCGGTATCATGTGTTTAGTAACTATTAGAGATTAAATGGGTCTGCTTTAAACCTCAAAATATAGTGTTGACAGTGTCTTCTTAACGACCCCCGGGGTCACGACCGCAGCAAAATTTCGTAAAATATTCTATTAAGATCCAAGTCTTATGCGATAGTCATATATTGGAATAGTGGGATCTTTCAATTGTTTTTTAATAGCTCCTCAGAGTTTATTCCGCGTGTAAGTGTAATGTGTTTCTCGGAGCTAGGCAGTATCTACATTGTCAGAAGCCCGGGGGGGTACTCAACAAAGTTTTGTACGGGGATGCTCCGCCCCGAGGTCCAAACCTTTACCCTTTCATATACCGATTTTGACAGAAAAGGTACCCCTTTCATATACCTTTCATTGAAAATGGTACCCCTTTCATATACTTTTCAATGAAAATGGTACCCTTTTCAGAGCCTTTACGTGCGTCTGTTTGATATATTTTGAAAGGCCATTTTTTTAATACTTAAATGGCAGTTTACCCTACCTTTTTTATTCTTCAACGGCGTGGCTTCGCTTCCCTTTCCTATTCTTCGTGAAATCCCTACCCTTTCATATACTTCAACCCGTGAAATCCCGACCCTTTCAAATACCTCTTACCTCAAAAAGGTACCCCTTTCAGGCGGAGCATCCCCGTATAGCCCATTATAGGGAGTACCCCCCCCCCCCTCGGGGTCAGAAGTATAGCATCATTTCATCCGGTTTGAAATATTTGAATCTCCAGCATGATAGCTGTACACTCTTTATCAAGTTTCCCGGAAAGTGACATCATGAAACTTAGCGCCCCAATTTCTCAAATTATAAAATTTGTACTAAAGTAATCAAACATGCGGGATTCCTGACTGCAGTATTTTTCAAAACCTTTTTCTGATCCGAGATACAGGCAAGGTTGTCCGTTGTTGCATTATTATGCAGTATTACTTTATTTTGTATTGAATTTTCCACCGCAGAAATATACTCGCGCAGAAAAAAATTACTTGTTTTAATGATGTATATCGGCTTAAGAAGAACTTTTCAACAGTGAATATATTGCTATCATAACTCCGAGGCGACCGGCACAACAGTCATCTGTATTCCCGATTCAACTCCACACACGTCCTCAAAAGAACCAGAGACTGTTATCATAATACTGATACATTTTTACAACAACGTACAATAATTTACTCACTAGTTTTCTCGTTGTTTATGTTCATATTGGTTCCAGAACAGCAACCATATAACTAGGAGAACTATACAAACCTCCGGTCAGGAAGTAAAATTGTTTAATACCGATGCCTTGGATTTTATTTATACTTGACCAGAAATCCGCAAACATTTCCTCCCAGCAGAAATTTTAGCTGTCCCGACGCGCAAAAATTTCCTCCCGCAAAACAAATTCAGTCGGACAATCCGAAAAATTTCCTTGTGCACGGTAGCTAAACCAATAAAACTATGACGTCTTTCCCATACTATTGCATACAAACGCAAAGTTCAAATAACCGCATCCCCAAGGGTAAGATGAAACCTGAGATAAACCGAACCCAAGCCATTAACTCTTGGAAAGGCCCCAAACCCAAGGTGTGTGTAACCACAACTCAATAGAAAAAAACGCAAAGTTCATGCTATTTTGCTCTGCCATACCGCTCATATTAACACACAAACTTTCCTGTCCCATTTAACTTTCTTATAACCTCTCCATTAGTAAAATACACCGTGAAATTCTCAAACTACGTTTCCCAAGAAAACGCATTTAACCTATTTTTACCCTTTTAAAGTAGCTATAATGGCTTTACGACAAATGATTGAAACTGATAGGTAACGTGAGATATCGAAATTTAAGAAGGACTAATACCTTTGCGGTAACGTAATGTGAGATATGACAAGTTCATCACAAGTTCTGACATCCCAATACCCTAGGGAAATTAACAATAGGTCCGGGGGTGCTCCCCAAACATTTTAGTGGCAGTATGTGACGCCCTTCTTGAAATCCTAACCGCTTTAACCAACCATATCCTCAATGCCCTAATATAGCTTCTATAAAGAAGGAACAAGAAACCCCCCCGGACAAAAGTCCACAAAATTTTGTTAACAACTTTTGTCCCTTTTTAGTACTCGACTTCGAAATCTCGCTTAATGCGCAAGCGCATTAACGAGATAAAAATGCTTCTCTGGCCTTACAAATGGCGTCTCGATGTCTGTTTGAGTTAACGAGTTGAAGGGGAATGAGTTCTATGTCGTTGATTGCCCATAGACAAGCATCAGTATCTCCTTAAATCATCCTGCCACCCATCTCACACCAAACAATCAATTACTGTAAACTGTAAACTGTAAACTGTAAATCTTTATTTAAACACGGTAAAATCATCAGGAACCTAACCTAGCTAACCTAACTAGCCTAAACAAATTACAAAGCTAACTACAATTAATCTAATAACCTGTTTTTCATGAATGCCGTGTATAGTTTAAATTAAAAATTCAGATAAGCTGAACGTTTAAATTGACTTAGAGATTTCATTTCTCTCATATCACAGGGTAGGCTGTTCCAGAGAACTGCTCCGCTATAACTAAAGCTATTTTTCATCTAATTAGTTCGTGGGAACGGGACGACTAGTTTATTATCAGAGTCCCTCAGGGAATAGCGCATTCCATTTCGTATAACAAATTTAGAGGACAGGTATTCAGGAACAAGACCATTTAAACACTTGTAAACCATTATGATTTTCTGTATTTGAAACTGTGTGCTCAAATCTTTCCAATCGAGTTGTCTAATTAGGCAGTTGGCGTCCGCGTCATAGCTAGAACAAGTTAAAACACGAGCGGCACGGTTCTGAAGCTTCTGTAGCCTTTCAAATAAAGTTTTACCACAATTACCCCAAACAAGATTGCAGTAATTGAAGTGAGATTGAATTAGCGCGTTGTATATATAATGAAGAGTAGATGGGGGCACAAAAGGTCTAATTCTTTTTATGGCTCCTATCCCGGAAGCGATCTTTTTAGATAATTTATCGATGTGTATTTGCCACCGTAGATTTTCATCAATAAATATTCCAAGCGATTTGACAGAGGAAACTTGTTCTATTGGAATATTATCAATCAAGAGCTCAGGTGGGTTTGACAAAGTACTCAATTTTTGTAATTCCGTTCAGCATGACCTTACGATTGAGAAGAATGTGTTCTACGGATGAATTCTTTAACACACGTTCAAACGCACTCACAACCCATTTAATCAAGAGAGGATATAAATACCGTTTTATTAAAGAAGAAATAGAGAAAGTACGTCTTATTCCTAGCAGCAAAGCTCTCGAAACATCTTAGAAAAAAGAGTCTAACAGAATCCCATTTCTAGTAACATTTAATCCAGCCCTTCCGAACATACGTCGAATCAGTTTCAACAACTTGAACATTCTTCATTCTTCACAACGATGTAAAGCAGCATTCCCTTCACCTCCTCTCATATCGTACCGCCGATGCAACAACCTACGTGACATTTTAGTCAGAGCCAAACACTGCAGCCCCCCCCCCCCCCCCCCCCGCCTCAAACACCAGGAGCTTTCCGCTGTCGATCACAGAAATAGGTGCAAAACGTGTTCTTTTATCTCAGAGGGAACCACGTTTTACACCTTTTTCTCTACAAACGAACAACAACGAATACGACACCACACCTCTTGCTCATCTACGAATCATATATATGATACAGTGCTGCAGATGCAAAGTACAATACATGGGAGAGACTAAACGACATCTCAGCGACCGATTTGGTGAACACAGACGCCCAATCGAAAAAGCCATCATGAAAGAACATCACATTGATCAGCCTACCGCCGTTTCAGATTACTTTACTCTTCCTAGCCATTCAATCAACGACATAGAACACATTTCCCTTCAACTCATTAACTCAAACAGAGACGCCGTTCGTAAGGCCAGAGAAGCATTTTTCATTTCCAAGGGCAAGACTCTTGAACCCTATGGGATGAACAGGCACGATGAAACTTAACCTATTTCTATTTTTATAGTAGCCTTTGTAAACGTTTCTGCTGTCTATTTTTGTTAACCAATCGTATTTAATCTTTTTATTTGAATCATTTTATATTTTGTAACCGTTTTATTCCATTTTTACTTAGCTCTTTACAGCTCCTGATGAAGGTTAATTTTGTCTAACCGAAATATTGGGCGATAAGATACCCTTTATAGCTGTCCGATCAGCCTTGCATTTAGTTTTAAATCTTTTACTGTTTAACCTTGCAAGAACTCTACAAAAAATAACTCTTACTTGTAAACAATCTCAACGAATTCGGTCTCGATTTTTAAATTAATATATATATAGCAAATATATATATATATATATATATATATATATATATATATATATATATATAGATAGGCTTAGCCTAACAGTGGAGCTCTGTGAACAGAAACGATGATGAAAAGCTTAACTTAGGTGAAAGGTGGGAAGCACAAAAATTAGAATTAAGATTGACGACCGGGCTATTTTTCAATTTTAGCAATTCTCAAAAACAATATTACGCGACTGTCTACACAGTACATTTAGACTGCACAAAAGCTCACAAAAACAACTTTTTCTCGGTTTAGAATAACTAGTATGACTAATTTCCGAATAAAATTCACTAGTTTCGTATCGAAAATTGCCCGAGAAACTGATTTGAAATCAATTTTGCAAAAAATACACAGACACCTTTGAGCAAGGCGACGCGAGTGAAGTTAGAACTATAAAATCCAAGTCTTAATTTGTTTACATAAAATCGCTTTTCAACCTATGTAATGAATGAACAAACGTATAAAATTGCATAACAAAATCTTATGTTGAAAAACTTTATTTAAATATCCGTTAGTTTATGTTTAAAAGCAAAACGCGTACCATTAGCGCATCGAGGAGCTGTCTGGCTGAGCACATGGCGAAATTCAATATGTCAATCCCACTGAATTTGAGCCGTTTTCTAAGCATTTCTCCAAAACTAACGAGAACACAAAGAAAAAAGTCAATCACAAATTGATATCAACATAAATTCCCATAGAAAAATGTAATTTCTTTTATCGTTAAGTCCCTCGGCTGCTTGAAATTTCTTTAAAACTTCGCTTCTTCGGTTCTGACCGTCCAAAGAAACACAACAAAAGTGTTTACTGTAGCTGACGCAACATCGGCTGTATAACCGCGGGAAGCGCGCGAAAAACAAAACCTCGCTTCGGTTTCAAAATTGCTAAGACCATGGATGTTGCGCGACGTCGTACGCCGCGCATGTTGCGCGAAGTCATAAGCGCCCGTGAACTAGCCCTGCGCGATGGACGGACGCGCCCGCAAGTTAACCCTGCGCGAGTTCGCGCCCGCGAAACATTCCGCTAGCCATGACCAAGAAAAATGACGAGCACGGTTCTACTATGAGTATGAAGTTCCACGAGCGTGCCGAAAGGCCCGCGAGAGCTCCGCTATAAATACGAAAATGTGCGGCAGGCTTATACACAAATTTGATCAATATATCGGGAAAAGGATGTTATAGCCGGCAAAAGTAAGAAACATTTAAAATGCTATATTTCTATATAAAAAGCAGCAATTTATCTAGAGCAAAAATAATATTAAAGAAGACCGATGTGACCATCAATTATTCCCTGCACTTAGTTCACACACCGTATTTACTCGAATAAGCGCCGTGGCGCTTAATAAATTTTTCGACTTATTGATTCGGCGCTTAATCCTGGACGGCGCTTATTCGGGGGCGGCGCTTATTTAAAATTTGTCATACTTTTTTTGTTAATAGTAATCTTTCTGTTTCTTTGTTTTGTTGAAAAACGATAACAAGAGCATATGAAGTCTAAGAACAATGTAACAACTTCAAATAAGCGCCGCATTGCAGATGCGGCGCTTGATCGCTTCAAAGTGCGGCGTTTATTCGGATGCAGCGCTTATTCGGGTAAATACGGTATGAGTACACCACGTTTGTAGTTTTGATTGTTCTATAACGAAGGCTACCACAACGAAACAAACGACTCGTTCTTCACAAAGAAATATTCTTTGTGACCAGTGATGTAAGGTTAAAGTGTTGAAGATCTCTCCGAGTGATGTGACAGTGACGTGACAGTTCCATAACGTCATTTTTCTTTGGTCGCTGGCTGTACAAATAAAGAACCGGATATCCGTAATGTTAAATTGGCAGCGCTTAAAGCGGAGGTCTCTGACAGGTAACCCAATTTAAATGAAGTGGGCACTGTAAGCACAAATTAATATTCACTTGTTGACAGATTTTATTCCTCCAAGTTTCAACAACGTCGATCCGCCTATTTGCTACAATATCGATCTGTTTTAGTCATTTTTTGTCTCTTTTAGTCGTTACTTCACGTGAATTTTCCGGACGCCATCGCCAAACAACTGCGAACAAGAAAGTAAGTCCAAACAAAGGTCACGTGACTAAAACGGCGGGAAGAGCAAAACAGGAATCCCAACCGTAACAGGCACTTGCATATATGTCAATTAATAAAAAAAATGTCAAGTATAGTTTGAAATAGAGCAAAAAAAGCCAAAAAAATGGTAATCAAATCCTGCTGGGGTTGCAAATGTTTTGTTCCCTACTTTTGCAATTTTTTTTCTTTTTATTCCTTGCAAGGCTTTCTACTAGTTCTATTTGTTTTAGTACACTTTCCATTTCAGATGTTACTGAATGAAACGTTAATCTTATTAAAATATGATGTCCCCTGACTTACCCGCAAAGATTTCGCAAGCGTAATGAAGATAATCGCTACATTTTCTGTCGTTCCATTTTCCTGCCGTTCTCATTTCCACGCAATCTTGATTGCCTTTCCAATTGTTAGGTTGATTTTGTAACCAGTCAGTAAAAATAGCTTGCGAACCATCAATCCAAAGCCAGCTTGTTTTTTCCTTGGTATCCCTGCGCAAGCCTATCCACGTGTTCGTTCCTACATTTGGACCAAGTACTTGTTGTTCCGCTTGTGTGTTCACCACTGCCAGGTTAGATCCCAGCGCTTCACAGGCGAATTTTGCTGCTATCCAATCCAAGGTATTGGACGAGAGCCAGTAGCAAGAATCTTGCAGATGAATCCAGTTTTGGGGGCACGCTTTTGGAAGACAATTGTTGAAATAGAAATTTACACCAGCTTTCTTACCAGGAAGGAAGGTTATTTATACTTTTAAAATAATTTTGCTGTATGAGGTCGTGGCATTTATGACCCACTCCGACCCACATGCTTAGTTTGGGTTATCGAGTTCTCTATAAAAACGAACACACCATAAACATTTACGATGCCATAAGAGGAGGGGGGAGAAGCGTGTGGAGTAGGGCGCAGAGGGTTGGGGGGGAGGGTTCGGTGGAGCACAGGCGGCCCAAGCTCACTATATCAGATAACCGGTACGTGACCCTTGCTTTATGAGCGGTATTGTGTTACAAAGATTCGATTTATAAAGGTTTGTATGGGAACGCAACGGTTTTGTCTCAAAACTTAAAAATTCGAATGGTATGTGAATAAAATTGACTTACCCTGTTGCTGTGTTGTATTCTTTGTTGTTTGCCTGCTCCTCGGGACCATTTAACGCGATTTCGGCGAGTTATCGCTATTTCGGTGTTGCACTGCTAAGAAAAAGACAAGGCAGAACACTGATTTCCGGAGTGCCCGCCGATCGAAGCGAATAAATCCTCTGAAAATAACCCTGTCGACTCAATTCCTCCGCAGAATCAAAGAAGAGATGTTGAAGTTCCGTATCAGTTCACTCGCGACGCATGTCCATCAAAAATGCGTTCCCTGCGAAACATTTGTTTCGAGTCAGCTTCGCTTCGGTATATTCGAAATGGGCGCGCAAAAAGTCGCTAGGACACATTCACCGTTCGCGTGGTGTGTCGGGTAAAAAGATCTAGCCTGACGGAGGTAGTCAGCAGCCGGGAGCCGTGGAGCATTTTGGTTTGCTTGTCGACAACCGGCTGCTGACTACCCCCGTCAGGCTAGAGCTTTTTACCCGACACACCACGCGAACGGTGAATGTGTCCTCGCGACTCTTTATGCGCCTATTTCGAATATACCGAAGCGAAGCTGACTCGAAACAAATGTTACGCAGGGAACGCATTTTTGATGGACATGCGTCGCGAGTGAACTGATACGGAACTTCAACATCTCTTCTTTGATTCTGCGGAGGAATTGAGTCGACAGGGTTATTTTCAGAGGATTTATTCGCTTCGATCGGCGGGCACTCCGGAAATCAGTGTTCTGCCTTGTCTTTTTCTTAGCAGTGCAACACCGAAATAGCGATAACTCGCCGAAATCGCGTTAAATGGTCCCGAGGAGCAGGCAAACAACAAAGAATACAACACAGCAACAGGGTAAGTCAATTTTATTCACATACCATTCGAATTTTTAAGTTTTGAGACAAAACTGTTGCGTTCCCATACAAACCTTTATAAATCGAATCTTTGTAACACAATACCGCTCATAAAGCAAGGGTCACGTACCGCTTATCTGATATAGTGAGCTTGGGCCGCCAGTCAGGTGGAGCAAAACGCATATGAGAGGGGAGGGTGCGAAGGTTGTTTTGTATTCACGAGTTGGTTTGGTTGTTTCTTTTTCGAGTCTTTACCTTTATAGCTTCGACTAATGAGCTGTTTTGTTTGATCTGTCTTTGTTCTGCTTTCTGTAAGGGATGTACTTCAAAACATTGTTGATTAATGTAAGGTTATAATATTGGCTAGTATGTCAAGCTGCTTTCCTATTTGCACTTACTAGGTATATTAACATCAGTGAAAAGTATCTGAAATCCTCCCTTTTTCTTACGGTACTCCGAGTGGAATGTTATCACTGCGAAGTCTCCAGATACAAAAACGTCAATTCCAGTGAGGTTACCACAGTATTTACCGACTTGCACGTTGTTATCATCAGTAATCTTCAAATAATTGTGCCTGCAACAAAATTTAGTGGCTGTTTACATGATACTGGTATGAGTTTCATACCCCGGTATGACGTCATACCGCGTTGACATGAAGGGACTGTGAATGGACATACCGTATTGGATCGGATAACGACTATTACGCATGCGTTGCCCATTCCAGTCTTCCAAGAGAGTGATTTCATACCGAAACGAATCCGCGTTTACATATATGGTACCGGTATGAGTTCTCGTACCGCTATGAGAATCTCGATCCGGCACAGCTACCGGAATGAACTTCTGGCATGGCTCGTACCGGAATGAGATTTTGTGCAGGTAACATGTAAACGAATACAGAGTCATAAGAGGGAACCGGAATGACCTCGTACAGGTATGAAAGTCATACCGGCATCATATATTCCAAACAGTCCCTTTTATTTCTTTTACACTTCTAACGAACCATTTTTCCATTTGTGGCTTACATAAACAAACCAACGTCGTGCAGTCTTAGCTTATAGGACTAATCAAATTAAAGGCTCCTATAAGCCAACTCGTAAATAAATACGAAACGCCGGCTCTTTTTTATAGTGAGTGGATGGCGGACCGAAAGTTATTTCTAAATTAAAAGTTCAACTGATACCGAAAACTGCGTTTAGAAAACGATTAAACATGTTAGCGTGACATAAATATGCATTGTCAGGAGCCCAGTACTAGGCTCCTGTTATTGTGAAACGAGGCAACTGGATAACGCAATGCCTTAAATTCGGTTGTGGCCTTTGATTCAGGCGTCGGGACAAACCCACACGCTAATTATTTATGTAAGCGGAATACGCTTATTTGTAAACTGCAAATGGAATTACACATGTTAGCTTGAAATTTTAATTATATTTTCTGTTTACAAATAAGCGTATTAAGTTTACAAATAGGCGTATGGGTTCCCTATGTAAAGGATAATGTCCGAGATTCGAGGTCTTGACCGTCGACAATTTCGTCTAGTGGAGGTTTATTTAAAACTAAACAGAAAAAAATGAAGGCAGTTTAAAACCTAAAAAAATAAGTCCCCGAAGTACAGGGCGTATGTTCTTTGTCCAGAGGTATGTGTTGTTAATTTTGTTGACACGTACTTGAAACAGTATATGTTAGGGGTGTTGTTGGTTCTACCCATGTTAAAATTTTCAATTAACTATGAGGTGGAACAGTAGGTCATTCTTGTGTTATTACAAATAATAATCTATTCAAAAATATGAAAAGGTGCGTTAAGATAGGTCTAATCTTTTTTTTTTTTTTTTTTTTTTTTTTTTTACAGAGCAGTCAAAGAGTTGCCCTAGGTACCAGACGTTCTCTCGTGGCACGCTTTCGTGAGAAGTGAAGGCCGGCTTTTCTCGCGGCGAAAATAATGACGTAACAGGCGTGTAATATCAGAGAGATGAGAGCGCGAGAAAAACCTCCTACACCCAGGGAATATATCAAAGAATTGATGAGTAAACAAATTTAATATATTACCTCAATGCGTATTTATGTCACGCTAAAATAAATACATAAATACACATTTTAAAACAGCATTTACCGTGCTGTAGCTTTTACCAAAGTCTTGAAAAATCGATTTAGAGTCCGCAGATCGTTTTTTTTTTCCATTAGTTTGAAGTCAAAGAATTGATGAGTAAACTGATTTTAAATATCACATCATTTAGGTCTCTCTTTTTATTTCAAATAATGCGTACATGTTTTTAATTCATCGTAACTAAATTTGGTTTATTTGAACTTTGAATCAAAGGGCTCTTAAAGCCATCTCGTTAATGCGTTGGAACAAGAGGTTAAAAAAAGGAGAGTATTAAATAAATATAAAATAAATATGGTAAAAATGGCGTTGTAGAGTCAGACATTATGTAGAAAATGCAAGGCGCAGTAGTCAACTGGATATGGTTCTTGGCAGGATAGAGAAGATTGAGAGAAAGTTTGAAAATTCGTGTTGGTGCAAGTCAATAAAAGTTATGAGTAACAAAGAATCACGAGTGTGAATGTAAATAATTTTGATGTAAGGGAAGTGAAAGTGAAAGACTTTTCCCGCCTTGCTAGCTAACTGACGATGAAAATGTGTTGTTGGTTCAATGTACACAGTGCATTTTCAGTTATTCATTGTCTATCTTCTGTTGGGATATTTGACAATAGAAAAAGACTTTCTAAATCAAATACAATAGATTTCCGCAATTTCAAAACAATTAAAAGCCCACAAACCTATCAAGTGATCGATAATACGTCAAGTGCAATGACTTTATATCTGATCAGATGACATATTAATACTAGAAATACGTGTCTCGCAGAACCTCGCGAAGCTCGGGGGAGGATGCACTGCAAAATTTCAGTAATGTGGGAGGGAGAGATGGAATTTCTGATTTGACTGGAGAGGTTGAGTTGCATGCTGGCAATGGCCCCGAAATTTAAAGTTGAGACATTTTTGCTCCCAGTCGCTTCCATTTAACTTGTTCTTAGTACCCTTTCTTCCTAAAATAAAATAAATGGGAGCTGGTACTGGTTAGTTTAGGGTTTTGAGCTGTGGGTCGCTGTAACTGCTATGGGACTGGGTACCAAAAGATCCTCAGGCCCTTCCCTCCCCCCCCCCCCCCAAACCTATCTTCATTAATTTTTGTCAAAAGGAAATTTGGTCTGAAAGTGGATTTATAGTACTGTTGTGGACATGGGTCGAGGACAATATGCAGTATGTGTTCTGTTTATTTTGATTGGGTGAGAGTTTGTTTATCAGGAATACAGCTAACTCCTGCTGTCTCGATTAAATTCCATTTTTGAAGCTTGTGAGTGCTATCTCCCAAATTAACCTGTTCCCTTTAGATACTGCTGATGTTTTTGTTCTATATACTGGGTATCAAATAATTGCTAACCTAATTCACTATTCGTTTGAATGGTTGAGATTGCAGGAGTTTACTGTTGCTGAAGAGTGATGTTGCACAAAAAAATAACAACTCAATGGTGGTACAGTTGTAGTAAAAATAATAATTTAATGTTACTCAAAAACAGCAATGAGACTACAG
The DNA here is from genome assembly GCA_022457155.1 of Cladopsammia gracilis. NCBI lineage: Eukaryota > Metazoa > Cnidaria > Anthozoa > Scleractinia > Dendrophylliidae > Cladopsammia > Cladopsammia gracilis. Next base: position 567,170 of record JAJGOT010000074.1, read on the forward strand.
TAACATAGAATAGTGAAACCTAACATACGATAGATGACCATAGATAACAGTAATTAAATGTAGCATTGTCATATGCATACAATGTTATGTAATTTAAGCTTATATCAAGTTTCTTAGTGACGTTAGTGAGAATTTGAATAAACATCAATTTACAGTATGAACTTAGAGAATAGTTTCCAGTGTTTGAGTACTAATATATTATATTGAAAAACAGGTCCTCTTATCATCTGCCTGTCAGTTGTTTAGGTACTTGAAATCTTGTTTTTTGCAAAAGGTAGATTAAAAAATAATTTATAGAGGGTTGTACGTATATAAGCTTAAAAGGCTTACTTGCCTGTAAATGTAGGTTGTTTGAATTGAAAAGCGTTGGAGAGCGAATTAAAGTGTGGTGATTTGAGTTAGATTTCTTAATCGTTCTTCTCTGAACCTTTCTTGTAATCTGTGTTTGCTTTTCCCTACCGTATGAAAGATATTCATCACGAGTATTTAGCTGATCGTGCAATTCTTGCCGCCTCTCGTTGCGTCTATAAACAAAATCATTTTGTCCAACACTTTCAGTCGGTGTCGCCTCTTCTGATCGGTTTCGTTCAGAAGGCGTTCAAGGCGTTTGAACCTACTCAAACGGTGTCTGCGGTGTGCCTAGGCTGTTCGAAGTCTTTGTAATCGATGCTCACGTTGTTTGTTCGTTGCTCGATCGCGGTGAATTTCAAGTCGCCGTTCTCGCTCCAGCGGAGTTTCGGTGGTTAATTGTCTCGGGCAAGGATTTCCAGCCACTTTTTGAACCCAGTGTTGTTGTTGTTTCTCATTTGCATCAGAAATTGGTCGTGTTTCACTGACGATGAGTAAGGATAAACCCGTCAGCCCGGCCGCCATGAATAAACACCAAAACACGAGAGCGTGCCATTGTCAGCGGTCGCGATTTTTGTTGCCAGGCAACTGCCGGACACCATCAAGTATATATATATATATATATTATAACTAGTTAAAAAGACCGAAAATGGACAACTTTTGGTATAAAAAATATAAAAATTTAGTTTAAAAACGTTTCGGTCTCTCGACCTTCATCAGTTATACAGACAAGTTACACATGAGACTTAAATACGGTTACAACAATGACTTAATGTTAAACTACTGATAAATTACGTAACAAAAATAAAAGCAAAAATTACAACAATCATACAATAACAGAAGTGATAACGAGACTAAACCAAAGGCAAACCACAATTGCCACAAATAATACTAATGAACTACATTAACCTAACAAAAGATATAATAACCAATAAAAACAATCAAAAATAGAAAAAGTTATGCAATAGCCCTAACTTAATAAGTTTCCCATTCAGGGCTCTGAACAATCATACAGGCCAATGCCACAACAAAATCCCTGAGCAGGGTCCTTAAACAATGAGTAATAAATTCCACACTCAGAGCCTTTGAGTAACAAGGCCAGCACAAAAATAACAAATTCCCAAACGAGGCCCTTGAACGTTAAGACAATTACAAAAGACGATAAAAAATTTATGCTAAAAATTCACTATAAGAAAATCACAACCTAGTGATGAAACCTCCCTGAATTTAATTGTAATGAATACGATTTATGAATGAAATTCTTGTCTTTTATTTAGCCCAAAAGGTGAAAGGGAAAATAGTTGCGCACTCCAGTACGCTTCTTTCGTGACAAGTAATTTTTCTGTGTCTTGATTTGTGTTTGTATAAATTTGGTCTATGCATTGAAAAGTGAAATGAATTTTTGAATTTTGAATATTTAGCATAAATTTTTTATCGTCTTTTGTAATTGTCTTAACGTTCAAGGGCCTCGTTCGGGAATTTGTTATTTTTGTGCTGGCCTCGTTACTCAAAGGCTCTGAGTGTGGAATTTATTACTCATTGTTTAAGGACCCTGCTCAGGGATTTTGTTGTGGCATTGGCCTGTATGATTGTTCAGAGCCCTGAATGGGAAACTAATTAAGTTAGGCCAGGGCTATTGCATAACTTTTTCTATTTTTGATTGTTTTTCTTAGTTATTATATCTTTTGTTAGGTTAATGTAGTTCATTAGTATTATTTGTGGCAATTGTGGTTTGCCTTTGGTTTAGTCTCGTTATCACTTCTATTATTGTATGATTGTTGTAATTTTTGCTTTTATTTTTGTTACGTAATTTATCAGTAGTTTAAAATTAAGTCATTGTTGTAACCGTATTTAAGTCTCATGTGTAACTTGTCTGTATAACTGATGAAGGTCGAGAGACCGAAACGTTTTTAAACTAAATTTTTATATTTTTTATACCAAAAGTTGTCCATTTCGGTCTTTTTAACTAGTTTTTTTATCATATCCACCGAATCCGGACTGTGAATCCGGACTGTGAATCCATTATTCAAAACCGTCAATATATATATATATATATATATATATATATATATATATATATATATATATATATATATTTCGCTCGAATTCGCGCGGCTCAGCTCCCGAGGGCCGACAAATTTATAAACCTCGCTTCGCGAGGAATTAATTATCAAAATATCAATTGACACAACAAATGGTGACTGAATCTTTAATATTCTTTCAAGTAAGGCCCGGTTCAAACATTGAACTTCACATGTGCCGAATCTAATGGAAGGAGACCGTAACAACATGTCATTTCCCTAGAGCTGCCTTTCCCCATGCCAGGACAATTTGAGCTATGTTCAGCAGACATCGCGCCATCAGCCATTTCTTTTTCAACTCTCCAGCAGTATTGGAAAACAGAAAGAAAGTCAAAATTTATGGTATTTTGCTGTTCCTACTCTTGCATAATGAAACGTAAAGTTTTGTAGTTAGCTAAAGTATCAAGTCTGCTGTTTTATATATTTTGACGTGAAAAATGGCGGGAAAATGGTGATCACGTGATCATTTTTCGGTCACGTCTGCTATGGACGCACTTATATAGAAAATATTGGGTCTGGAGCGGTTAAACAGGGCACCACTCCTGGTGGTCACTTTTTTAGTTTCCCTTAGATCGAAATGAGGTTCATGACAGGCCTTCACCGACTCCGCTATGTGGTTTTGCGGTTGCGATGCATTTCAAAGTTTGGCTGTTATGAGTATGTCGTTAAGTGATTTACGTCTTGTATGATATGTTAGGCGGCGTTTTGTAAATAGTTTTCAGGAATGGTTGGTTTTGAACGAAACTCCATTTTTCGTCAGTATTTGTTTAAGGTTTTTCAGTCGTGGGTGAAATGTTGTGACAAAAGGCATTATTATCTCGTGAGTTTTTTTCGTTTTGTTTTTTAATGCCAATTGTTCGGTGTACGATGAGTATCATCACTAAATTTTGTATGGTAGTCGTGTTTGGCCTGTCACTTTTATAATACTATAGGGGTTGATATAAGCTAGATCCTTATCACATTCAGTCCACATTGGGCAGATTTTTCGCGTTTTTCAAGATCTTTGAGCTTTTCAAGATTTATCGAGTTTTTCAAGATTTTTCGGCTTTATCAACATTTTTCGCGTTTATCAAGATTTTTCGAGTTTATCAAGATTTTTCGCATTTTGCAAGATTTTTCGAGTTTTTCAAGTTTTCCGCTTTTTACAAGATTTTTCGAATTTTCAAGTTTTTTTTCGCGTTTTTCGCTTTTTTCAAGATTTTTCAAGTTTTTCAAGATTTTTCGGGTTTATCAAGATTTATCAGCTTTTTCAAGATTTTTCGTGTTTTCCAAGATTTTAGCGTTTTTCAAGATTTTTCGCGTTTTCAAGATTTTTCGAGTTTTTCAAGATTTATCGAGTTTTTCATGATTTTCACGTTTTTCAAGATTTTTCTAGTTTTTCAAGATTTTCACTTTTTCAAGATTTCTCGGGTTTTTTAAGATTTTTCGCGTTTTCCAAAATTTTTCGATTGTTTTCAAGATTTGTCACGTTTTTAAAAAGGTTTTTTTTTTCAAGATTTTGCGCGTTTTTCAAGATTTGTCCAATTTCCAAAATTTATCAGGTTTTTCAAGATTTTTAAGCGATGTGTCAAGATTTCACACACTTTTTCAAGATTTAGAAAATAAACATACTAATTTTAGTGATGATACTCATCGTACACCGTACAATTGCGGCGGTTCCGGCAAAAGTGAAATTCAGAATTCCAGTGCATTTAGGAGGGTGCTAATGGGGTTAACGTTTAACCGACAATTGCCCAAAAATATAGTAGTTAACTGATAAATGAAAAGTTACCGTTTATTTCAAACTTGGCCTAGTGGACCCGGCGTTTCTTTGTATCAGCAGTTTTTTCTCGCCCGCCATTTTTAAAGAAAGGGTTATTATTCGTTTTTCTTGGCAGCCTTGTACCTTGCCCTTAAATCTTAAGTTTATTATACCACAAACAAACTTTTGAGGAGCTTATTTTACAACTTCCTCTATTATACCCGGCGTTTATTCGGGGCCCGGCGTTTAATCGAGAAAATACTGTAACAGTTAAGTGACATTCTATTAATTATACTAAATTAACGATTGTTGTTGTTAATAAAAGCAACATAGTTTTTTCCTAACAGCAAAGCTATTTTGTGACTTTTTCCTGCCTCGCTGCGTGACCAGGTGACATATTAACCGATATTATATGCGAAAGGTACCAGGGTCGTAGAGCTTTGACCTTGATCTCCGTGATGGCGTCGAGTGGCGTGGTCAAAGTTATTCTGAGTTTTTATCGAGATGATGACAAAGGATCGGCATTCGAATGACAGATAAGTCGCATACCGTTTGACATGACAAAGCACAATACTATGGACATATAATCAAACAATAAGCGGAAAGTTTGGGCTCGGTGCGTTTGATTTAAAGTTGTTCCGATTAGAGAAGATCGACGGGAAAGCTGTTACAAAGGCTCAGTTGGAAATGGAGCTACCTTTTCTAATGGGAAGTGCGACAAGTGAGATACATGGTGTGTATTTTGTTTCGTCTTTTTGTTTAGAATTTTGTCCTAGCACGCGAACGCGGGTTGACCCCGGGGTTCACAAGCATCAGTGAGTTTTGATTTTTTCCTTCCCATACTCTCTGTGTACGATCCTGTATCAAACAGACATCTTACTGACGATCCTTATTACGGTTTTGGAAGCTATCTTGACAGGTGAGAAATTATGGTTTTTGTATGAGAATCTAATGTCGAATAATTTTCGTAAAGCGGCTGTTCTTAAAAAAAAATAAACTAAAGCTACATGGCAAAGAGTTCTACTGACAAATTTTGGGGGCCTGTTGCTTGTTTTAGTTTTCCATACATTTCTCTGTCTCTGGTTTTATGTAAACAAAACAAAGCTCATGTCACGCAAAATTCGTTGAGAGGGAATGGGTGCGTTATCGCGAACGCCTCTGTTTGGCACAAGAAGTCCATGACAATTCTCAAGTAAGAATGATTCAATCGCAAAGACCCTGCATCTTTAGTCACAATGTTCACCAATCCCGAAAACGCATTCACTCTGGTCATTCACATGGCCTGTAAAATAACCTTATCTTAACTTTGCAAATTTAAAAGTTTTACTGATATACGTAATTTCCTACTTGTGAAGCTAAATCACTTGATAAGATCAATGAATGAAAATATTGAAATGAACCGATTTCCGACAGCGTGACCCAGTTAAAAAGAAAAACGTAAAACTTTCTTATACAAGCGCATGAGTATAGGCTACCAGTGTAGCCTCTTGTTAACTGACAATTGGCCAAAAAAATAGTAGTTAACTGACAATTGGGTACCCCCATTAGCACCCTCATTTAGCAGTGCTAGATCAATAGTGTCATTCTTGAGGCCTTGTTTACAAAATGGTAAAGTAAGCTCACTGTAGCTGTCGAGAAAAAGCTGCGCCGGGTTTACAGCTCCACCGCGAGAAACAACTTCAAGCATCACGCTTCAGTGAATGTTCTGACACCTATAGAATGAATTGAATTCCATTGTAATAATCTAATGGATAGTATCAATTATATATCCGGAAAAAATCCTCCCGTTTTCGCGTTATTTAACGCTATATATATTTATGTTTAGTTTTTTTTTTTGTAATTTCTAAGTTTTACAGGTTTGGAATTGTCAAATGTAATACCCTAATCAGCCTGAAGGTTATTTTTGGGGGGTTTTGATCTCGTCATTTCACAAACAGAAATCTAGAACCGGAAAGAGTTACGCGATTAACATCGGAACGGATAGATTGCCGTCCAAAATGGTGGCGCTGTTCAGATGTGTGTTACTTTTCCTTTATACCCTCTTAAAGTTTGATGTTCCCAATGTTTACGTATTTTTCTACGAAAGAGATGATAACTTTGTAATAGGAACGAAATTAAAAAAGCCCGTCAAGGTTGTTGAAAGGAGGTGTCGCAGAAGATTCCTGTCAGTTTTTAGAATTTTCAGTCAGTTCAGTTGCAACCTGTTGGTAAACGAACTTGAAATGTTCACCCGTATACAGACTTCTATTTTATGAGAGGGGTGAATCCAGCGATCTGTTTTTGGTCGTATCGTAAGTGTCTCAGTAATGTACCAGTCATTTCCAAGACCGCCCATCCCCCCCCCCCCCCTCCCCGGGCATACCCCGAGCATTTGACGAGAGGTTAGCTCCGCATAGTGGGGCATTTGACGTGAAACGAGGCCCAACGGGCCGGGCATTTGATATCAACAAAAACGTTGGTCAGCGGTCGCAAGGTAAAAGATTTCGTAACCATTCTTTCCGGTTCCACGTGTCTAGTCTGTTGACACGTTGTTAATTGTGCGTTGCTTTTATTATTATTATTATTATTATTATTATTATTATTATTATTATTATTATTATTATTATTATTATTTGTAAATCAGATCAACGGACAAAAGGAAAGTGGCTAAGCAAGATCTTTGTTTGCATTTAGTATTTCGAAACATATATTCAGAAGTTGCAATATCGTTTTATTTATTTCGCTGCAACTAAATCTAGCTAAGAGATATATAATCAACAGACAACAGCACAAGCAAAGATTGCAAGATATTTAAAGTGAACATGAAAGATAACATACGATTTATATGTTGGTCGAATTCAAAACCAGAACTGAAATAGCGGCATGCATCTTACAGCGTACGTGATCTCACCTCGAAAACAAATCGAACAGCACCAGTTTATAGATTTGTCTTGGCAAGTCTACAAAATAATGTTAAAGAAAACCATCCGGATCGGCTAAAAATTGTTTTGACTTCGCAAATAGCGTTTAAGAACAACTTCAAACTTTACATACAGGCTTCGTTGGCACTGAAGTTGCCAACTTTGTTTCAAAGCTCGCAATTTGGTTGGCAAACTGACAAATGGATTAACAACTTCGCAACGTATCAAATTTCCCAACAAACTTGGCAACTGGCCATCCAAAGTAAGCTAAAATCCACTGTAACTAGTTACTTTAATCCCTCCTTGCCCGGACGGTGGGGCATTTGACGCTCTGTGAAGCCCTGTACGGTGGGGCATTTGACCGTACATTTTTTTTGTTCAAAAGGTCAAATGCCCGGGGGTTTGCCCGGGGTGGGGTGGGGGGGGGGGGGGAATGGGCGGTCTTGGAATTGACTGGTACATAAAGGCTGTAATTTGAGCTTGTATTCGCTACGCTTTATAGCTGCGTGGAGCTAGCTAAAACCTTCGTTGGCATTTTTGACAGTCTAGCGACTGCTACGTTTATGCCAGCCCACTGTTTGATTGAGGCAAATATATGTATATTTCTATGAATACATGTAGGTGAATGTAGTGTAGTATTAGTTTTTAGACGGAAGTAATGCTACTTGTTGCTTGTGTTTATTATAGCCGGCGTAAGCAGGGCAAGAGCCCTTTTAGGAGCCAGCAAATCAATATACGTCGTGAGTAACAAAAGAGTCTCG
>JAJGOT010000074.1:582500-617500 GCA_022457155.1 Cladopsammia gracilis
ATACTTACCCAGAAAATAAGTTTCTTTTCTTTGTTTTAAGCGGAATGAAGTTAACGATCTCGCCATTATACGGCTGTAGGAACTAAACAATTGCGATCGACTCAGCTCGAAAATTTGATGCTGATGGAATGGACTAAAATGCAAAATCAACTACAGATAACGATGTCGTAACCGTACGTTTCTTGTATTTTTTAGATGTGAATTTTTATAGGCGATACTGTTCACGCTGCATGCTGCAGTTCTTTCAGACTTTTCGCCGCTATGTTTAGGTAGCCGTGTGTTTGTTCAATTTGTTTTGATTCTGAATTGAACTTTTTAAGACACGAAACACTTGTAACTAAGAAATTCTATGCCATTTTACTGTGTTTAACCCGTGAAAACGCGAAAGCATAGTGAACGGGTTATCGGTAACGGTGGCTAATTCACTCACTCACTCACTCCTTCCATCAACTGTAAACTTAGTGACGTAATGCTTTGTTACGAATGCGTTTCGTAACAAGAACAACGTAGATCCGGCGATAACTAATTTGTTGTAAACGAATATAATCAACAATAAGCGTAGCCTAGCTTAGTATGTGTTCCTCGATGGTCGAGTGGTTTGAGGCGTCGGCTTAGTGCCGGGATGACAGTGAGGAGGCGCGAGTTTAAGTCCCGCTTAGGAATTGTTTTCTGTGTCTTTTTTTCGGAAGAAACGTAACCGTGTCAGTGTGAAAACATACGCTTACCGCAATATTGCGTTACGCGTTAGCATTTCTTATTCACGGGTTGGCTCTTAGAAGTCTGATTTAATTCGTGTTGTCACTTCTCTGTTCCGTTCTTTGCTTAGACACAAGCTCTTCGAAGAAACTCTCAAATTATGTACGCTAAATTAATTTAAGCTTTTTGTGTAAGAAATGGCGCGAGGTAAAATATTGTTGTAGACCTTTTTACTTAACAAAAGGGCAAAGCAAAACATGCTTTTTAAAAGTCCAAGTTAAACAGATTACTGTTTAGTGCGCAGCAACGGCCACGATTAACTCTAGTTATTTGCGGGTTGCTGCTATATTTTGTTTTATTATTTGAAAAATAAATCGTTGTTGTTGTTGTTAGTGTATATCTTAATGATTTTTTTTCTCGAAACTGTGATTTGTTATCAATGTGTTGAATTATAAAACAGTTATAGTGCGAAAGCGAAGCGCTATATCGCCGGATACTTAGCCAAAGAGGGCGTAGGCAGAGTTGGTTAAAATCAGGCGATATTGCACAAGCTTAAGTACTATAACTGTTTTATTAAATAGCTAGCTGAGACGACGGGACTTAAAATAAGCTTCCTTAAGTTTACAGTATACCTTTGAGTGTCATCAGCGTAACAGCTCTAGCGTCTCAAGATTATTCTTAAGATAAGTTTCTCCATATCAAATTAAAGCTTATAGAACTGATATTATAAACATATCAAACATTTTCTAATAGAATGATTTGTCGAATTTTTTTTTAAAGGAGAGTCCAAATCAGCTTTTGAAAGCTATAATACAAACCGATTATTACATTTAGCTAGTGTCGCAGTTTTCCTATTCAATTACAGTGAAAAGCTACAGAACATTTTCGAAACATGTCAGCGAAAAAAAGTGGAGTGTTCGCGCGGAAATGGTTCTCAACGAAAACGCTTTCAGAAATAGCAAATTCGGCGAAAACCGTTTGTTGATTATTTGCTAACCTAGCTACAGTCCAAATTTCAGGAAAATCGAACAAATTCCCTTTGAGTTTGTCAGCTCTTTTTAAAAAAGCGAAAAATTCACAATGAGAAAACAGCTCTTAGAAAAATATCGCGCTTCATAAATAACTTAAGGTCAATACGTTCAGTATACTGTCAATTCTCCATCAATTTTCACTCTTTTCAATATTTTTTTTGGATGAAAGAACATTTTGAAACCTTAATTTTGACCCTCAAAAACAAATTTCAAGAAAATGGTCGATCTGAAGATACTCTGTAACTTTAACTTTTTCCTTTAGCAAGGTAGGGTCCCCAAGTTCGCTCGTTTAACGAAACAGTCAATAACTAGCGCCCGCCAATCACAATATTACAGCTCAATTGCTATTATAAGTTAAACGTGTTTATTCTTACCTGCAATTTGAATCAAAATCCAGGTCAAATGTTTGAAACTTGAGCTTTAGCGCCTTGCCGTGTGAAATTGAAGCATTGTAAACACATTGTATATTCTTATTGACTGGATAATCGTCTTGGTATCCAGGACTTGTCAAAGTTTTGTTCACCACTGAACCACACGGAACTGCCAAAGCAAATGTATGTCAACATACCCAGTTTTGACAGTATCCTCTAAACTAAAGTAGTGGATATATCACCGACAATCATCAACTTTTTCAATGCGCCCACGCCCACCTACCATTCCATGTATCTTCGACATATTAATGACTGTTGACCTGTTCAAATAGAGGTTAAGTGGCCTGTCGTGTAACCAACCTTGACATGGTCCACCCAGTTACCAAACATGGCCAGAAATCTCGGACATCGAATTTAGTGCGACTTACATTCAGGCTGTCACGCAATGGTCTCAACCGCTGGTTTTCAATGTGATTTCCGGGCTCATCGTTTTAGGACAGATCGAGTGGTCAAATACACAATTGTTTATCGTCGAATAAAAGCCGCTGACTAAAAGTATTGCCAAAACAACTAATGCTTGGTCAAATGCCCGTTAAATAAGCTTTCGCACCCGACGTTTTGGAGGAAATTTGGATGATTTTCGGCCGAGAAATTGCAGAGCGGGAATGTCTTGGATTTCAGCCGTGAATGATTTGTTGTATTTTATTATGTTTTGGACCCCAAGACAACGCAACAGCGACAGATTCCCGCGAGACATTCTGTGGTGTGTCTTAAAGCTTAAGCTTGGCTTCGATAGATTGAAAATCGTGGTGAACAAACTTGAGATTCGAGCTTTGAGGTATCTATCGACAGTTGGATACGCTGACTCACGTGACTGGCGGCCATATTGGAGTGCTAAAACAATAGGAAATGTTTGAATAAGAATATAACTAAAGTCCCATAGGATTCGTTTAGGACACAAATATGGCCGCCATTATACTGTTTTGTGACGGCCGTCGTGATGTCACGTGCAAACACTCTATACGGAGGTAGTCTCTAAAACTTTTTTTATCAATTAGTAATTGTCTATTTTAAAGTAACATTAATTACATCATCGTGATTTTACCCAAATTGCCACCTTAGCTTCTTTTTCGACTTACTTAGTAATGTTATTAAAAACCTTAAACTTGTTTCCATTATTTCATCTAGATCTGTCCTCGTTTTGTTGTCGTTTTAGTGTTTGTTGTTTTTCTGTAAGGAAGTTAGCATGACAAGCTGCTTTGTTTTTTACACTTACCACTTCGAGGCACTTGAACAGCTGCAGTGGAAAGGAGAAATCCACCATTTTGCCAAAGATTTCTGTACGAGTTGAATGTTAACACTACGTAATCCCCAGCTACTACAACTGCTTTCCCGGCGAGTTGATCACCGCAGTATTTACCAAGGTCTACGTTGTTATCATCGGTAATCTTCAAATAATGAAAGCTGCATGGAAAATGATATGCTTTTTAAATTTTACGAACCATTTAATCCTTTGAAAGATCTGAACTAATCGCAATCTTTTTATTTATTTGGTGACAAAAAGGTTGGATGAAACAAATCGCAACAGATACAATTATATTAACTACAATAACTTTCAACACATTCAAGTTATCTTGGTGAGAGGCTGTGAACAGGCTGCTTTCAGGGGTTGTAGGGTTAAATTAAAGGAAATCGGCGAAAATCTAATTTAAGTCAATCATAGGTGCTATTCTCAGTGTCAAACTAACTTGTTCTGGAGACTGGACGCGATGTTGTTGGAGTAAGTCGTGCCCTATGGAGCTCCGTCAAGTAAACCAAATGTTTCACATTCTACATAGCCAGTTCTAAAAGAAAAGTCTCGCTATCAAGTAATTCCAGTGGTGAAATCAGCTCGTCATCTTCTCCAGTCGACAAGAAGCAAAAATTTAGTGAAAGCTTTTCTTCAGAAAGCGACAAGTTTTATCAAACTTTTCATCAGAAATTTGGCCTTGGAGGTAGAAAACCCTATATAAAAGTTAGGTAAATACACATACCCGCTGTCACGTTGTTGGCCAGAGAGAAATTCGAGAAATACGGAGAAAGTTGCAGAGTTTAACAAGGAAAATTGCGTGAAGTGGTTGGCAGGTATCGGAGCCTCTACGTCTGGTTCAAAACAAGAACTAACAATGAGGAAAAATCGATTATCAATGTATCCAGGACTAGTCCAGAAACTCAAGGCAAAGTCAGAAAACGCTTACGTATTTCCCTGTAGTCTTGATTCAGTGGATATTCCACCGGTCACAGCCAAGTGGAGGGCAGCTAACGACGATTTGCCCATGGTCGACAATAAACTGTTTACTCAGTATGTTTCAATATAACGGGAAGAAAGTGCTGGTCAGCAAAAGAAAGCGTTACAAATGTTTACAAGTAGAAAAATTGTCAATATAAAAACTTTTGTCAACGAACAATTAGTTTACGTAAAGGCTATGATAAAAAAGTCTTACGGGACCATGCAGCGCCCCGCAGTTATTATGTTTGAAAATGGAATACCAACCAAAGCTCATTGTAGTTGTCCAGTAGGACTAAGCGGAATCTGTTGCCATGTATTAGCATTGCTTCTCTTTTTGAAACACTATCATGAAACTGGAGAGAGAATACAAGCTTTAACATGTACAGAACAACTGCAGAAATGGCATAGGTCCTCACACAAGAGTTCTATACGAATGGTACCACTGAGGGAGTTAAAAGTTAAATCTGCTGTACGAGCTGAAACTAAAGGAGGTAGCATTCAAGCAGCTGATACCCAAAATAGCACAATGAAACGTGATGTTCAAAAAATAAGGGAGGAAATGAAAAGTGGAATCATTGAAATTGAGAAAACCTTTAAGCCCTTTGAACATCATGTGTACACAGTACTTCAAAATTCAACTATTGAACCAACAACATCTCTATATGAACATTTGGAGTACAGGCACTCTTTAAGAAGAACTCTAGCTTTAGTTGATCATGATTACTGTGAGGAATCTTATTGCTAGGAAAGAGTCAATTGTAATCATGAAACTAAAATGGATCTAATAACAAGCACCATTCAGAGAGCCTTAACTGCTAAATGTGTAGCTGAAGTAAGAGAAGAGACTGATAAGAAACAGGTATCAAACCCAGTAACAGTAGACACAAGTAAAGTTCTGTATGAGGTAAACAGTCAAGAGAATATTATAGAAGTCAGTGCCAGAATTGAAGCTCAGCTTCAAGAAAAGACGCCTTTACTGACAATAAACATAAGCAATCTGAAGGCCACTTGCCCTTGTGGACCAAACTACCATGATGTTCTGCAGATTACTGATGTATGGGAAGACCTGCGTAAATTCAAAATTACTGGAAGTAGACTACCTGCACTCCTGGGTTCACATGGACAAGAGAAGTTCATCAAATACTGGAAAGTGGTTAAACAAGGTCTCAAAGAAAGTGATGTTATTAATACAAACTTTGAGAATTTCAAAGGGGTCACAAATTTGCTGGCCTTGTTACATACACCACTGACTTTCATATTGTACTTTAATTTGTAAGGGACCATTAATTTTTTTTTATGGGGTGGCGGGGGGGGGGGGGGAGGGGTTGGGGTTTGATTGCCAGTGCCTGAAAATATAATGCCCCCCTCGTCATTAGAAATTTTTACCCTGCCCCCCACAAAATCCAGATTTTTTTATGACTCTCCATCCCCCCAAAAAATGACAATTAAAACATATCAAGCTAGAATATCAGACAAAATTACAGTTTAATGTGAAAATAATCATAATACTGCCAGTGCTTTTGATTTACTGTTTATTGATCAAACTTGGTTGTTAGCATGGGATAAATGAGCTTGCAACCAAATAGTAATACTGTTGGTAGGTTTGAGGCTGCTTGCTCGGCACATAACAAATTAGTGGGAACTGGGGGCATGCTCCCTTGGGAAAATTTTAATTTTCAGAACCTCAAAACCACTATTTCAGACACTCTGGTTTTTAGGTGCCCCCCTTTAAAGCCATATTTTTCGGCCTGGCCTCATCTAAAATCCAACCAGCCCCCTCCCCCCCTCCCACCCCACCCCACCCCATAAATAAATGAATGGTCCCTACTCAGCAGTAATGAGTTTAATAAAGACACAACTTGGATTTATTATCCATCTTCTCTCATTTGTTTTCTCTTTCTTGGGCCAATAGCTGGAGGCATTGTCAGGTTGACAATATGACACAATGCCTGCCAGGTGGAGGATAGTAAGTCAATTCGTTGCACTGGCCAAACAGCATTCAAAATAAACCATTCTCTAACTCGCCCAATAAACCGTTCAACATGAATTCTTGTTGATGCAATGTCAAAATTGGATGCAGCCTCTGCCTGAGTAAACTGGTCTGACATCTTCTGAGCAGGGCGATTCAAGTATATCCCTTTCAATGCACAAAGATCTTGAACAGCAAACCCTCTGTCTGCCATTAGCTCATGTTCTGGTTGAATCCACTGGACAACTCCTGACTTTTCAATAATACTGTTATCTGATATAAACCCTGGGTAGATATCACTGAAAAAAATATCCATCCCATGTGGTGCAATTCCAATGAGGGCTTTACCTGTTATGGTGTTCTTGTAGTTAGAAAACATGAGAGAATTTAAATCAAGATTTGATACATGCTGGAATTTGAATTCAGTACAATCAATGATCATGTCTGTGAGTCCATGGCCAGTCTTAACGAAAATGTCTGGCATCTTCTTTAGTAAAAACCTAGCTTCAGGCTTAAGGTTAATACAAGTGAAGATTGTCTCAAGGAAAACTATCCAACCAACAAATAAGCGCTGAATTGTGCTTTCTCCTACTTTAAGCATAAATGCCATCACACCCTGATGGAGGGAATGTCTACAGATTGTAAGGACTGCAAAGAGTTCTGTTGATTTATCTAGAGTTCTCTCCCCAGTACCTTTACAATCAGGATAGATGATGACATCACAGTAAGGCTGCACACAATTCCAGAGAATATTGAATTGTTCAACAGATATTCCACACAAGTACTTAAATGTATTTGGCTTGTTAATGACATTGAAGTATTTTAATTGCTCCTGTTGTAGCCTTTCTATTGCAATCATCAGTTCCTCATGTTGTTTAGTAGTCTTCTGCTGGGTTTGCTCAATGTTGCGCATTTTAATTTTTAAACTGAGATTCTCAGTCCTCAGTTTCTTCACCATGTCTTGAGCAATGGTCAGCTGCTCGGTCAATCGCTCCTTATCTTCTTCCGACGCATCCAAACGAGTAGATAACTGTCGTTTAGATAAGTTCCTTGACTTTTTAGGAGTTTACTCGTCTCTTTCTGTTGGAGCTTTTCTTTTTTTAGATCCAGAAATGACAGACAACCGCTTAGCCAGAAAAAGTGTCCTTTCAAGTTAGCTTACTTTTCGTTTGGCAGGCTTTGTTGCTTTTCTCTCTAATTGAGCTTTGAGTTTTTTTTCCAGCGCCACTAATTGAGAAGCTGGGACAGGGATGTCTGGAAAATCAGCACTTCCGTTTTCTCTATATCCACGGCTCCAATGCTCGGCCCAAATATGGCCAGAATGCCAGTTTATACCAGTCGTTTGAAGAATCCTGGTGTAGACAGCTTGTTCCTCAGGGTCACGGGGCAAACGATAAAACTTGATGGATTCCCCTTGAGGATTTCGTGTTCGAAAATTGTTGGTGCAGAATGCTGAACAACGAAACCACTTTACCATGATTGTCACACGGCCGCCATGTTTGTTCAGTTGTCCCATCAAGCCGTGAAACTAGCACCCAGACTTCCCGGTATGAAAGTCCCTAATGGCGGAGGACATTGCGAATAATCTGAAGCTAATATTTCAGAGACTCGGGAAACTGGATGACCTAAAAAATAGGGTTGAGTAACTTTTATATATCATTGGTAATTCTTTGTTTCCCATTATCTATTGTTGCACTAGAACCGTTGCGGGCTGTCATGGATGCAAAACCCCGTAATCTTCTGTTGGCTAGGCTGCGAGCAGTCTTTTTCTCGTGCTGCCTTCTTTGGCGCGAGAAGTACGCGAGACGAAGTTTTTTTTTCTTTCGTTTTATTGCCGTGATTGGATAACAGTGCTGGGACTCTGCACCTGGTATTTGTTCCCTTACTCCATCCTAGTTCAAGTTTTGACCGATGTAAAAGACATAAAATTATTGTCACAAGAACGTATGTTTGCAGGTTGTCTAAACACGCCTGCTCCGCTGAGAATTAGATCGACTTCGTCTCTGATGCCGGACAAATGACAACTTGCCGTGTGGCTCGAAATTTCCTTTGCACAGGATAACAAAGGAGAGTTGGATATGGAGGTGATGGAGGAGATTGGGTGGCTTGAATAGGTAAATATGGTAAAGATGTTTTAGGTAATATGTGATGGTGTATTTTTTGGCGGGAAATCTAGCATAACTTTAGAATGCGTTTGAGGTGTATGTCTTGGGGGATGTTTTGTTTGACAGTTGCGTTAAATATATAATTTAATTTGTTTAAAAATTATGTGTTTTAGATTTGTAGGAGGTATAGTGAGGGAAAGTTTGAAAATGCGTGTAGGTTTAATGGAGGAGTAAGACTGAAGAGGGAAATAGGTTGGCGAAATAAATTAACACAGAGGGGTAGAATAAAAAAAATGTTCAATTTGTGCGAGTTGCAATCTATTTCTTATAATGCATTGGCATGAAAAGACTTTGGTTGTTTTGTTTTCTTGCTCATTCCTTGCAAGATTTTTTTTCTCTCAAAGTGAGTGTGCAGGATATTTTTTTTCTGAAATCACGTAACCCCCCCCCCCCCCCCTCCCTCAGAAGTCAAATGGTCGGCCCCTAACGATTGGTCAGAATTCACGATTTAATCTTCTTTTAAATAGCCATTGACAGCCGCGTTTGTTATCTTATTATCAGTAATAGACAGAATTGGACCACCGGAAAGAGTGGCGTGATGAAAGTTTAAAGATCGGAAATATTTGGTTACAGATTGTCCAAAATGGTGTCGGCAAACATACCACAAACATTCTAATATGTTTGTTACGATCTCTGTTTGAGAGTTTGAGAGAGCAATTCTGATATTTAGGAAATAAATTGAAATAGCCAAATGGAATATATTTCATAATGACTGTAAAGAAAACATTACCACGAACAATTAGCGTTAGTAACTGGAGGTAGCTGACAGGAGGGGGGGGGGGGGGGGGGGGGGTTCATTGGGTTGCGAAAAAATAGTTCTGATTTTTTTTGGAAAAGAATAGTCTGTTACAGGGGGATAGAATGGTAAATTTGAGACTTTGCGAGACTGCCAGACCGTTGTTTAAAAATTCGAGTTCAAGATTTTAGCGTTTGTATGAAATGCGACTGTACACTGCAATTGTTAGAAAATGTCGAGGCGATAGTAGTAAAATAGGTTAAAACTTGAGTGAATATCTGGATTATATAGGCTACTGATAGTTATGTCGTTTCCATTGTTAGAGAAACCATTAGTTCCACAGTCCATTTTTAACACAGAGTTGATAGAAAAGAAATAACTTGGCAATCGCAGTCGAGAGTACGTGTCTCATCGGACTGTTAGTCTTAAACTTTCCAATACGGTTGTCAGCACACCTGTCAATTACCTATATAATCACGATATTCCGAGAATAGAACCGCTGAAAACAAAGCGCGTTTTTAGTGACAATCGTGATCCGCTCGGAGATGGCAATGCATAGATGAATTTGTAAGTAAAAATTTTGAGATCGAATTGTTCTGAAAAACGTACTACTCTCGCATGTTTTCGCGATATTATTTGTTTTTTTTTTTGGCATCGGAAATTATGGTGAGCCCGAGATTCCGAGACTCCAATTTGAAGTGTGGACAATTCGAGACTCAGTGAATATTTTTGGAGACGCCCCATTTCAGATAGACTATTCTATACTCCTTGCTACGGAGACGTTCGTTTAGACTGCAAGCAGTTTAGCTGTCTCGACCCGCAAAAATTTCCTCCCGCAAAACAAATTCTGTCGGACTATCCGCATAATTTCCTTGTGCACGGTAGCTAAATCAATAAAACTATGACGTCTTTCTCATACTATAATCAAACCGTAATAGCAATGATTCGGTATTCCAAAATAGAACAAACACAAAGTTCATGCTATTTTGCTCTGCCATATCGCTCATATTAAAACATAAAACTTTCCCGTCCCATTTAACTTTCTTAAAACGTCTCCATTCGTAAAACTACACCGTGAAATTCTCAAACTGCGTTTCCCAAGAAAACGCATTTGACCTATTTTTACCCTTCTAAAGCAGCTTTAATGGCTTTACGACAAATGAAAATTTGAAACACTGATAGGTAACGTGAGATATTGAAACTTAATAAGAACTTTAATACGTTTGCGGTGACGAAATGTGAGATATGACAAGGTCATGACAAGTTCTGACATCCCAATACCCTAGGGAAATTAACAATAGGTCCGGGGGTGCTCCCCAAAAATTTAAGTAGCAGTATGTGACGCCGTTCTTGAAATCCTAACCGGTTTAACCAACCATATCCTCAATGCCCTAATATAGCTTCTATAAAGAAGAAAGAACTAATCCCCGGACAAAAGTCCACAAAAAAAAAAAAAACAGTGAACCTTTGTTAACAACTTTTGTCCCTTTTCTAGTGATTCCTACATCTCGTTTGCGCGCATGCGCATTAACGAGATAAAATGGGTGAAAAAATGGTCATTTCAAAACGGGAGACCAAATTACTTATGTATGAAAGGCTCGTTGAGAAATAGCTCTCGCGGCGGGCTTGAGTTTTTTCATAAACGAAGATTACAAAGGCTTTAACGCTCATAAAAATGTTTCAGCAACATCAAGGTAAGCATTTCTATGTTTTAAATTTGAAATACTTGAACTTTAAATGGGGAAGGATTTTACCTTAGCGCGAGATATTTACATAACGCTGATAAGATCGATTCTCCGTACTCAGTTGAATTAACGAATTTTAACAACTTTGAAATTCGAAAGCATCGCGCTGGATCATTTCCCTAAACATTCCTTCTGGGAGCAAAAAGAACATCCCTTCATCTTTCAAATACCAAATTTTTGACCAATTATTTTGCTTCGCTCAAGTTTAAATTCAACGATGAGTTTGACCTATTTTTAAACGAGTTAAAAGTGTGTCAAATAAAATAAATTACACTTTGTAAATTAAAGGACACGAAGCGCTAAAATCACCTTCAATGTACCTTTTTGATGTCATTCTCTAAGATTTGACAGGTATTGTCCCTTTAGAGTGCTTTATTTTTTCACGCGAAGCTTCCAAACTCGGCATAAATTTTGAGTCCCTGAAGTGACATTTTGGCGGTATTCAGTTATTATCGATTTTCTCTGAAACAAATCGATATTTAGCCAAACTGAGTATGCAGTGATTTGTTTCACATAAGAGCCTACCATTTTTTGACCGTTGGAAACATTGGCTCTTAATAAGCAAAACCCTAAATAAAATTGAAATGGTTGAATCTCGAGTTAACCATTTAACAAGAAGGGTTGAAAGTCTAGACAGTAAATGCTCTGTGACTGACAAAGCATTCGGTGAACTGAAGGCAAGTATGCAATTTCACTCCACTTCTTTGGATGAGTTAAAGGCCACTCAAGCAGAAGACAAAGATGCCTACAGGGCTGAAATAGTTCGTCTAAACAGATGAAGGCATCGAAGAAGAAGTCTCTTCTGGAGAAAATGATCGTGAGGACACGGCGTCAGTTCTACGTAAGTTCCTGTCTTCCACTTTAAAAGTTGAGCACCCAGAGGAAATAGAGTTTCAAAGAGTCCATCGCCTTGGCGGAAAAAGAAATTCAAAAAGCCCTAGAATTATAATTGCTCGCTTTCTTCGTTACAGCGATAGACAAAGAATAGTTAAACTTGGAAGAGCGCTTCACGACGATCAGATACGCATTTATGCAGATTTTCCCAAATCAATTCAAGAATCCAGGGGTCAATTCAATAAAAGTTTTACAAGTGTAATTTACAAGCGTAGCTATTGTTTTCTGAGGTTGAAAACAATAGCTACACTTGTAAATTACACTTGTAAATTACAAGTTTTATCGAATTGACCCCAGGAAACACTAAATGCAAAAATTGCCAAGCAAGAAGGTAAGACTGCGTATTTTCACCAAAGTAAGCCAGACTTACACTTCATCGAAGAAAAGCTCGTTAAAAAATGATAATGGAATTAGTTTGTTTAAACCTGATTTTAAAAGGAGACTGCTACATTTCGTATATACGCTAGACTATCAGTTTGGGTTGCGTAAGTGAGTTAGTGAGTTCGGTGATGACACTGTCTGACATTTAAGAATATAGCAATTTATTTTATGATCTTAGTTTGTTCAATGGTTTATGACGAAGCTCCAAGGAAAGAAGTGAAGTCTAATCTGAATAGGAATGGAGTTAAAATCTATTTCTATTCCTGATGAAGGAGTGTGCACATATCTATATTTGTTTGGTTTTGTTTTCTTACATCTTAGCTTGCAACCCATTATATTATCTATATACAAAGTTTCGCTTAGTTTTACCAAAATTGCTGGACGTAAATGTAATTTATTTTATCGGTAACTAAAGCCTTGGAAATATACGATTTAGAATATTACATTAGAACATGTTAATTAACTTGAAAATAATTTCTCGGAATGTAAGGGGCATTAGTAATTTCAAAAAAAGACGTGCTATTTTCTCATGGTGTCGCAAGCAGAAATTAAGGGGACATGATCTTTTTACAGGAGACAAATTCTAAAAAGGAGTCGGAAGTACAATGAAAAAATTGAATGGGGTGGAAAATTGTTATTTTTTAGTGGAAGTTCAAATTCCCGTACTGGTACTGCAATTTTGTTGAGTAACAATTCTAATTGTACAACACTCCTTTTAATTCCGGATCCCGTGGGCCGATTTGTTATTTCTAATCTTGCAACAAATGACGACGTGTACGTTCTTGTTAATATTTATGCGCCAAACAGAGACAATGAATTAATCCAATTTTTTAGAAAGTTGCATTTATTACTTCAAACTGAAAATTTAGATTCTGAGGAAAACATTATCTTGGGCGATGACTTTAATTGTCCATTAAACCCTAGTCTGGATAAATGCGGTGGTTTACAGCCAAATTCGTTGTATCGCGATGCGCAAAATGCAAACTTCGAAAAATTTACTGCTTTTTCTGCGTTTTCTGTTCCGTCAATCATCTCAGTGGGAGGCGGGGTTTTTAATAAAAGACTGAACATGAGATCGATTTATGAAAAATTAAACGAGCTAAATGCTAGAAATACCTGGAAACTGTAAAATACCTGTAATCGGCGTGATTAAAAGACCAAAACGGAATTATGATCAAATTTCTGCGCCCGAGTCGAAAGAGTGTACCGTACGTAAGACAAACTTATAGCCGAAAATTCTGTCAATGATTTCATCTTCAAAATCATCTTCAAGATGATTTCTTTCAAATATTTAGTTCATATTCAATCACATCGCATCTTGTTTTTGTATATTTTCTTTTATTTTCCGTCGTTACTACATTCGTTTTCTGCATACATACTGTCAGTTTAAATTTGCATATTATTACCGTTGATGCATGATCGGTCGACCGTAACTGTAAACAACAGGAAAAGCTCAAACTTCTCGGCTCGCCAGCGGAGTCGATTTTGCCAGCATATAAATGAAATATTCCATGGAAGTTGAAGAAGGTTTTTCCCATCTCTAGGTGGTCGAATTTTTTTAGATGCAAACTTTTGAAGCCGATAAAACGTCCAACGCCGGCGGAGCTCACTAATTTAATATGCCCGATGCAAATCAGATTTACAAGCGAAGACACAAATTCTAAGGTAAAAATCGACGGATAAAATTAACTTTCTGAATTCCTCTCCTGTATCCATCTTCTTCGATTAAGCATCCTTTCTCTTTCTCATCAGCTCTTCGAATAAAATTTATCGCCATTGAACTCTCCGAATCAAACTTGCGGGAATCTCTCATCGCGCTAGAAACTCGCTCCGTGTTAACCCCGCCTCCCACTGAGATGATTGACGGAACAGAAAACGCAGAAAAAGCAGAAAATTTTTCGAAGTTTGCATTTTGCGCATCGCGATACAACGGATTTGGCTGTAATGATACCTAGGAAGGTGGCAATCGATTGTATTGAAAACTTACAAAGTGAATTAGATCTAGTAGATATCTGGTGCAAGGTTGAAGAATTGTCTTTCCAACAGACAAGGCGGCTTATGGGACAATCAATTGAATCTTTAACATAGGTGCATAGTCGAGCAGTTATCACAGCAGCCATTAGCTCTAGACGAGGAAGGGTAATCTTTCGAACAGGAGCCACTCTTGTCTTAGACATCACAAGACTGGTGGATGCCTTTCCGTCTTCAGCAACAACTCTGAGATAAACAGCAGTGGCATAATCAGTTTCCGACGCGTCACCAAATGCATGTAATTACACCTTAGCGTGCTCACTAAATGGCCAATCAGTGTGACATCTTTGAATGCGAAGTTGCTCAAGCTCTGGAAGCTCTTGAACCCACTGAATCCACTTAATCGAGGTTTCCACAGCTATTTCATCTTCCCAACCAACATCCTGGGTCCACAAACTTTGAAGCAATAACTTTGACCTCACTGTAAAGGGAGCAATGAGACCGATTGGGTCGAATATCTTAGCCGCCAAAGAAGCTCGCTCTCTCTTTGTGTACAATGTCTCCAAACTTAACTTCAGGGAGTCTACTTCAAGCATAAAGACAAGGCTGTCTGTTCTCGTATTCCACCTTAAGCCCCAAGCTTTCGTGATTGGATAGGCTCCCGGTAGGTCACTCTCCAACTTGATCAGACTATCTGATGCTCTATCTTTCTCAGGAATGGCTTGCATAAGCCTAGGCGAATTGCTGGACCATTTTGTCTAATTGAAAGCTGCTTGCTCCATAAGCTCTGTTGAACTTCGCTGCAATTTTCATCTTTCCCTGAAGCAAAGTCATCAACGTAAGTGTTCCTCAGGATTTCGTCTAATGCTTCAGGGAATGTTTTTTTTACATCTTCTTGCATGATCTTGAATGGTGCAGATGGCAAGAAACGGACTAGAAATAACTCCAAATGTGACCCTTGTCATCCGGTAAATCTTAGGCATGGCATCAGGGTCCAGATCCCTCCACAGTTAACGATGTGAATCCCTATCTTCTTCTTTCAAGCGAATCTGTAAAAACATCTTCTCAATATCACCCACAATACCCACTTGATTCTTTCGGAAGCGCAAAAGGATCCCAACCAAATCTGGCTGCAATGCAGGGTCCTCTTCTAAGTAGCTGTTAAGAGAGACACCATTTCTATCCCTCGCAGATGCATCAAACACAACCCTTGTTTTAGTTCTCTGCTTATCTTCTCTTATGACTGCATGATGTGGAAGGTAGAACACAGGGTGCCCATCTGGTGTTACAATTTGCTCACAGGGTACTTCCTCTGCTACATCGTCTTTCACATACTTGTTAATGGCGTCTTGATAGGACTTGGCTTTGGCTGGATCCTGGAGCAACGTCTTTTCTAGGTTGTACAGCCTACTTTCTGCTTGCTTGTAGTTATCTTTCAATACAAGGTTATCCTCTTTCCATGGCAATGACACTTCATATCGACCATCCTTGTATGTTAAAGTGTCTTCAAACTTCTTTGAGACCATGGCTTCACTGTTGGTAGTAGAAACTGAACTTTCAACGGCTTTGATACCAATGGACTCCAAATTCCAGAACTTCTGAAGTTTTTCATTCAATTGTTCCTCAATAGAAACTTGAACATTCATAGACACAGTGCATTCTTGGTCATGACCACCTGTTGGTCCACAGAAGACCCAACCTAAGGATGTGCGAACTGCAACTGGTTCATTGAAACCACCTCTTACAATGTCTCTTGACACAAAGGAATAATTGAAATCCATGCCGATGAGCACATCTATCTCCTGCTGACCTCTAGGAAATTCTTCAGGAAACTTTAAGTCTTGAAGATGAAACCATCTTGAGGGATGAATTTCCACAGCTTCGGCTGGACGGCATATAACTGGAGCAGTAAGTGCTTCAATACATTGAGGTTTTCCAGGTTTGTCAACAGGTGCCACAGTAAAAGGAATTCTATTTCTCAAAGTGTCCTTAGTTGGCTTTCCTCCAAATCCAGAGACTGCAATCCTAACACTCTTTCCATCCAGACCAATCTCATCAACGACACTCTGCCTAACAAAGGACATTTACGAACCAGGATCAAAGAAACATCTGACAACCTTTGAGTACCCATTCGATCCACACAAAACAGCTGGTACAGTTTGCAGGATCACCTTTCCCGCTGATTTGACTGCAATGGAGCTTGCCACAACCGAAGACGACACAGGAGGACCTGAGGATAAGGATGGTAATTCAGGGGTTGTTTCCTTGACTTTTTCCACATGAGGCCTGAATGTATCCAAATGCAGGAGACTGTGATGTTTACCCTGGCAGTATTTGCAAGAAGGTTTTTGACACACTTCAGCTCTATGACCAAATTCAAGGCACCGAAAGCACAGCCCTTTAGACAACACCTTTCTGAACCTTTCCTTCACTGGCAATGACAGAAAACTGACGCACAACCACACAGCGTGTTTTTCCTGACAAATAACACACTTGCTATATTGAGTTGTTAAGGGTAATGAAAAGGTGGATGACTTTCGTGAAGGGTTAAACTTGAAACGGAGTCCACGATTCCCAAGACGTTCCTTTGGAGGAGGCTTTGAGTCGAGAGAGGGAGGCTGTGAAGGCTCTTTAGCTGTTATCAATTGCTCCAAGAAGGCAAACAATGTTTTTACTTCCACACAGTTCTCTTTACCCAGATCTTTATGAGAGGGTCTGGATGGGGTTTAGTGTTAAGAGTTATTTGGCCTTTTTTACTGTTTAGTGTTAAAATTTGTAAAATTTTAATGTTTAGCGTTTTAAAAAAAAGTTAACTGTAAGAGTTAAAAGGTGTTTGAACAGTGATTTCACTCATTAAAGATCAATAAAAGTTTCATAGAGAAGGCAATAATGTTAGAAAAAAAAGGACTAAGATTCTTCAAACTTAGCTCAGAAACTAAAGGAGAAGATCCTGCGCGGAACTGACCGAACTGGTCAGCATGCATACTTAATACTCATGCGCATAGGTTCTTCAGACATTTTGTGGTCAGCGGTTTTTTAGCAGACTTCTGTATGCAAAATGGCCGCCACGCCCGCATCGGCGGGAGTTGTGGAAGTATTAGTCAGCTTTAATAGATGTGGCGAGGAAAATGCTTTTGAAAGGCATCGAAGCAGAATTCCAATCGGTAAAGAGCAAAGAAATATAACGGACGCAAAGAAGCATTTGATCGCCCTGCCAGATGTGGCTCTAGATGCAAGGGACCTTTGCTTTACTAACGGTATAGTTTTCGTTTCTGAGCTAGGATCTGGGGCAATTCGTGTTATTGACTTGGAAGGCAAAGTACGTTTAAAGCTGGAGGGCCTGAAATCGCGAGCAGAGCTACTTTCACGGCTGGGTCGTTTTAGCTTGCCACAGGAGGGCACAGTGCCAATTCTTCGGAAGCGACTCGCGACACATTTACAAGCCTTAGCTGCACAAGTTAAGAACCCAGAAATCGTCCAGCTTAACACACCTTTAGTAAAACCAACGTCAATTTGTGTGGCGAGTACGGACATCCTTTTGTGTGCGGATGACGAGCACCAAAGGATTATTCAATTGGAACTAAGCTACAATGGAGTTGCCGTCGTTGGTACTAGCATGCGAGAAATAAATTATCCTGATGGCGTTTCAAGTATTGAATCTCTTTGTGTGTGGAGACGGTCAGCATACTTGGCTGCATCTGGTAAAGCAGGTGGGTTATACGACTGTGACCTCGCAAATTCAAACGTCAAACAGCACCTGCGGAATTCGTCCGATTCATGCAGTGAAATCAAGAGGCTGTGTCATTATGGCGACGTCATTGTCTTCACTGACATCGTAGATAGGAAGGTTAAGACCTTTGATCCCAGAACCACAACTGTTGAAACATTGATGGGCACTGGAATAGAAGGAACTAATGATGGAACTGGTGAAACCTGCACCTTTGCGCAAGTCCACGGAATATGCTGTTTGCAGAATACTATCTTTGTGTCGGACGTAGCTGCTGGAATGGTTAAAATAGTTTCACTTCTTACTGGCACAGTGTCCTTCCTTCAAACCCTTGGGAAACTGTACGACAGTTTTGGAATTGGTGCTCAAACCGTAGACGCGGTATCACTATCCCTTCAAGATGCTGTGAACAATGTTTCATCAGTGAATGAATATATTAAAAGCACAGTTGCTACGGTTAAACAGCACTACAACATGAAAGAAGCAGCAGCAAAAAATGGTCCCGAAGGAACTGTATCAAAGAAAACACAGGTCTCGTTGGAACTCCTCGAACAAGGTATGGCACGACTGCAAAATAACTTGAAGAGCATAAATGAGGATTATCTCGGTGACGTTGACCTCCGTACGTTACTGACCACTATAGTTGAAAACCTTCATGCAGTCTCCCACTTCAAAAACGAGACTTTCACAGCTTTGCAGTATGCTCGAGACTTTGGTACAATTGCAAACGAATCATTAAAAAGAACGACAAAGTGGAGCGCCAAATACTTTACACATGACAAATCGTTTTATCAAGTTCCAACATCTAGTATGGAGTTGGCAGATGATGAAGTGATGAAGCCTCCAACAGCTGCAAGGATAGATCTTCCAATTGAAGTAGCGATGAAGGAGTCGGTGGACAAATATCGTCCTGTGAGACAGAGAACAGTGCGGAGTGAAACCACAAATGACAAAGCCGGAGCTCTCCCACCAGCAGTGTATTACACTCAACCTCCTCATTCCAAAGTAATGTTCCACGACGACTGAACTGTTGAAGGTCGAGAAGGAATAGAACAAATTATGCCGCAAGTCACAGATCACGATGGGGACTCGCACGCACCCAGCATCACGTTTGTGGACGATAGCACAGTTGAAATAGTTGCTGTTGGTGAAGTGCCAGATCAAGAGGATGAATACGACACCGACTCAGGCAGCGATGTGGATGATGACGATTACGACTCCTGCCCCCACACAACAACACTCACCAAGTCTGGTCGCGCCATTCGCGCTCATTTTCGCCTTGACTTGTAGAGTTTGCACGATCTGGCGTGCGCATATACATTATCTTGTGAATGACTCTGTGATCCGGAGTTAATTAAATGAAAACCCGAAAATAGCGCAACCTAGGACCCGGGAAGGCAAGGGGAGTTCAGATTCAAACGCTGGCTTGCTGCTGATACATGTGCTAAGAAACGAGAGGATTGGCTAGTGAGGACGCAACAGCCTATTTCCCGGTAGGTAAAAGGAACATGATGATGATTAACTAAACAAATTTTTGAAATGAAAGATTGCAAAAGTGTAATAACGACAAAGGAAAATTTTCATTGTCGAGCATAATGTACCCTTCTGCTGAGAAATAGTCTCGCATGATTTTCCATATTAGAAACATAAACAATGAACAAACACAAAATTGTCATCAAAATGACACAGGCTAAAAATTAATTGTAGATATTATTCCATATCGAATGTCCACGTTTGTCTTGATTAGTATCTTCCGCTTTTTTAAGCCATTTCCGCTTACATTTGTATCAAATTTAGTGTTACAGTGAATTTTTTAGTGTTAGATGTTAAACAGCCTAAAATGTAACTGTTTGATGTTATAGAAGGAAAAATTTTAGTGTTTAGTGTTTTCGAGGCACCCCCATCCAGACCCTCTTATGATCCCCAAGCTCTAGTTCCCATTTTTCAACAACGTCTTTCGGCAGCTTGTCGACAATTAAAGGCACAAGAACAGAAGCCAAAGTTTCAGAATTATACTTCTCACCCATAGATTCAACACAACGAAGATGTCCAACTACTTGATCATAGAATTTACGCATGGACGATGCATGTTCAGAGCTCAAGCGTGGTAAATGAATCAGAGATCTTACGTGTGCGTCAAGGATCACCCTGGGATGGCCACATCATTCCTTCAGGGTCGCCAAAACCAGATGATAATTCGATTGTACCACTGCAAATCCCTTCACTGCCTCGGCAGTCGAATCCTTTGTTGTGTTTCGTTGTTGATACATCATGTCAATTTCGTTCATATTGGACAATAAACCGCTCACAGACATGGTCCTTCGAACCGGATCAACATTATCGAAGATTGTTTGAAGATACGAGCGGAAAGGAGAGTTGGACCTCCGTTTGTTGTTGTGAAGATTTTGGTCAAGTTGGTCTTCGCATTGCGGCGAATGGAAAATTGTGACTATTCAAGGTTAGTCCAGTTTTTGTGTCGAAATGTCGAAAGAGCTAGAAGCTATTAAGAAGAAAAGACGTTTTCTTAAAAAGTCAGTGACGGACGCTTTGTAGTCAGTCGATGACGCACTTTCACTCCCGGATAACCATGCGAGAATTCAGGTTTGAAAAGATAGCATTGCAAGGAAATGGAGCGATCTACAAGAGGTACAGGCTTCAATGTGTACTCTTTTAGAAGAGTCAGAAATTGATGGCGAATGTGAAGGGCACAATGAATATGAAATACGTATGATTGAGTATCTGGCCAAGATGACGCAGTACTCGGAAAGTAAACATGTCGCTAAGGCTATGTCTACACTATACCGCACAGCTCTCGCGCCGGCACGAAAACCATACCGGATAGGCCATTCGTTTACACATGAAACGCTAGTTTCGGAACGATTTTTGTTCCGGAGCGCCACCGCGACGCGGCGCTCGTGAAAGTAATCGTCACATATCGGATAGATTCTCGTGCCACTCTCTGGGGCAGTGTGAACAGGCAATCGAACCGAACCGTAGCGTAAGTCAACAACTGGGAGCGAGGATTGAAACCCACTGAAAAATAAGTAAATATCCAGTTCTGGGTCGTTTCTGTTCACACCAGGCCGGAGTATTTTTCGTGTCGACATGATAAGCTATCCGGTATAGTGTAGACATAGCCTAAGATAGGCAAGGGGAGTGATTCGACAACCTCGTCATGCCCTAAGGCACAGGTCAAGCTACCGAAGATTGAACTGCCAACCTTCGACACAGGGGCCCACACAAACTGTGTGACTGTTGTTCGTATTTTTAAATTTAGAGGAAATGTATGGGAATATCGAAAAGGTTCACTTATCGTAATATACTGCGATGAATATTTGCATACAAGATCAAACTAAACGTATTTTTACCTGAAATGTTGTGTGGTGTCATTCTTCTAGCTGAAAACGGCGTTTTGCATCGGACGTTTACCTGAGCGTATAGTAGAGAGACAAGGCAGGAAAGCTGGATTTTGGACCTCTCCAGCGCCGAGCCGATTTTCACCACGAAATTTCCATCGCACGGCTTCCAAACCCCGCACCAGGCAAGCCGAAACCCAGAGGTTTCTTCTCGTACCATTACATTTAAAATCCGTCCAAAACTCGAAGCGCTAGACTCCAAATAATATCGAGAAATCCAGCATTCGAAGCTCGAAACCACCGCGGCTGGTAAAATGTGTGCGGCCTCCAACAGTCACGCCGTTTGCTCCTTTCTGATTGGATAATAACAAACAATGCCCTTTCGTAAATTCGTCTCGCGGGAGGGGAAGCAGGGGCAAATATTACACTTACTATCCCGGGGTGAAGCGAATGGCGCATGATGGAATGAGCCCAGCTAGACGCCATTCGCTTCACCCCAGTCTGGACTGTCTGGTTAGTAGAAAGTTCGTCGCTGCTTATTCGCCCCTGCTTCCCCTCCCGCGAGACGAATTTATGAAAGGGCATTGTTTGTTGTCATCCAATCAGAAAGGAGCAAACGGCGTGACTGTTGGAGGCCGCACACATTTTACCAGCCGCGGTGTTTTCGAGCTTCGAATGCTTGATTTCTCGATATTATTTGGGGTCTTGCGCTTCGAGTTTTGGACGGATTTTAAATGTAATGGTACGAGAAGAAACCTCTGGGTTTCAGCTTGCCTGGTGCAGGATTTGGAAGCCGTGCGATGGGAATTTCTTGGTGAAAATCGGCTCGGCGCTGGAGAGGTCCAAAATCCAGCTTTCCTCTCTTGTCTCTCTACCATACGCTCAGGTAAACGTCCGATGCAAAACCCTTCAAATCGCTAAAATTCGCCGTTTTCAGCTACAAGAATGACACCACACAACATTTCAGGTAAAAATACATTTAGTTTGATCTTGTATGTAAATATTCATCGCAGTATATTACGATAAGTGAACCTTTTCGATATTCCATACATTTCCTCTAATTTAAAAATACGAACAACGGTCACACCGTTTGTGTGGGCTCCCTGTGCCTTCGATGGAGATGTTCTGAGTTGGCAGCCTTATTACCAGTCGATCAAAGTGTCAGTAGTTGATAATCCATCTTTAGCAGATGTCCAGAACTTGGAATACCCATTGAGATCATTCAACACATTTCTTCGAACGATCGATTCAAAAGGACATGGTAAACAGTATTCGAGGGGTTCCAAGACCCTGCAAACTTTGGCTAGGACCCAGTGTTCAGCGTCCAAAAAAATCTTAATTATTCTACAAACAGGAACAGGAACTTTCGGTTTGGAAAAAGTTAACCTCCTTAACACGGACAATTTGGCTAATTCTAAGCGATAAAATTGTTCTCAGATATGTACCATGTATAGTCAGCCACACACATACTATCAGTTTGGTTGAAAGAAAATTACGAAAGTTTGTCTAATCGTAATTTTTAGTGTCTTAGTGGTGATAGATCGATGCGGTAATTAATTTACTGTATTTTACCTTACAAACACTTTAATTACGTCATCCATGTGAACCCGCTTAATACGGACATCCCGTTAATACGGACAGTTTTTGTGGTCCCTTCGGTGTCCGTATTAACGGGGTTCGACTGTACTGAGTTTGATAAATAACTTGGCAGCACATCAGCCGAGAACAATTTCTTTGTCTTCTTATTCGTTCTAGCCAGAAATATGCGGCGACAATGATAAACGCCACCGAAATGGTACAAAAAAAACAAGGAAATTAATAACAAAGAACGTGTTTCTATCGTGCTTATTTACGCGCAGTTATTCAGTCGGTAATACGCAGGATAATAAATTCAGTTGCTGTAAATTTATCGCGAGAGAATGTTGCTGTGGAAGCCAATTTTACCTGCGGGAAAGTGCTTGGTGCACTCACAACTATAGCAACACGTACAGTCATTTCTCCAGCCGCTTGCGGAACTGACATTAATACATTGAAATTTCATCTCAAGAATATCGATGGGACGACAGATCTAAACATGCAGGTAAACGTCGGACAGACGTGACTCAGGGATCTTACAACTTAGTGGGTGTAATTATTTTCAAATTAAAATCATGTTTAGGTTACTTACATACAATAAACGTCACGAGGTGGTTCCAGGTCAAATGTTTGAAACTTCATTTTCAGCGCCTTATCTTGTGGAATTGAAACATTGTATACACAATATATATAATTTGGGTCAATATTTGGATACCCGGGACTTGTCAATGTGTTGTTTACCACTGAACCACATCCTGCAAAAGCAAATGTATAACTTCATCAATACCCCTAACTTGTTTTCACTTAATAATTCGTAGTTACCATGTTACCAACAATCAACAATTTTGCCAATGCACCGCACGTGAGTTGGATACTCACTAAGAGATAATATTGAAATTTGTTTGTTAAGATCGAGTGCTGAAGAAACTGTTACAAATACAGTCAGACGTTTCGTTTTTTACACAACATGTTTTATGTGAGCACGAGCGTTTATCTCCTGAGAACACAAACACTGATGAAGGGGTTATCCCCGAAACGGCTGACTGTATGTGTAACAGTTTTTCTCGATCTTAACAAACAAATTTTTAATATTATCATTCAACGTGAGTGCTACGCAGCAAAAACATTTTTTGTGCTCACTAGAGATGTTTGTTAGTGTTTCAATTCGTGGGGGCGGAGCTGTCTAAGTGACTTTACACAGAGAAACATCAACAGTGTCACCCGAAAGGAGGGTCATTCGCCTGCGCTTTTTTTCTCATTTTCATAATCACTTGATTATGCTCTCTGAAATACACACCCTACACATTTCTTCAGACTTATTTCCAGGAGCTGGTTTCTATTCAGATAGAGACATTGGATCGTTTGTAAATAGCTTGTGAACAGGCCTCCTTGTTGGGGTATGACGAAAGTAGATAGCGGCGAAAAGAAAAGTCGGCGAGCGAAGCTAGCCGCGGAAAAACTGGGGAGAGGGGCCCTCCCCGTACGCCGTTTTTTTTTGCCCTTTATCCCACCAGAGAGCCTGTTCACAGGCTATTTGTAAAGGGATGTACCCGCTTTCTGCATCTCCAAACTATGATAACGAAACTTGTACAAGGTGTATTAATTTCAAATGTTTATTAATTTAACAAAAAGATCCTGTCGATAATGTCGTCACGTGATTTGGAATAATGTCATAATTTCCGTTTTTTTCTATGACATCATCAGTAAATTAAATGCATGTGAACACACAGTTGCCATGAAAATGGCGCTTGTAACCATGGGCGATAGGAAAAGTACATTTCGACTAAATAAAGTTTAATTTATCTGAAATAAACGTAATTAAATTACTCACATTTCAGTAGTCCTTGGTCTTTTCTGGTCGTTTCTACACATATATCTTGTGAACAATGCTTGCAGAATGCTGCGTTCGATTCATAAATAGCGCGCTAGCATCCGTTAAGTCTTGGTAACAAAGCTATTTTTTTCCAATCCTAGGCGCGGGCTCTAAGCAAATGGTGTTATCTTTTTTAATAGTTTTACTTGCTTTTAGAAAATTATATAAATACAATTTCATCTCACAAAATATTCATTTAAACATTGAAACTACATTAACTTATAAAGACGTATTTCCCCCTCCTCCCCCCCCCCCCCCCCCATACAAATATGCACAAAAATAAATTAAATTTAAAATAAACTAAATAATAGTTAATTTAAACAATATTTTATTAACCTATGCAAATAAAAAGAATAAGGGGGTGTTTACATGACACCGGGGCGACTTTCGCGCCGGGGCGAGTTCACTCCGGTTCCCTCTTATGGCTCTACATTTGTTTACATGATACCACCACAAAATGTCATGCCGGCGCGAGTCGCCCCGGCGTGAGTTCACCCCGGTTTTCGCACCGGGGCGAGAATTTCACTTCGGTACGTGATTTCGCAACGGTATCATGTAAACATGAAACGACCACTTGTTTCGGTGTGAAATCGGTTTGCAGGTACACTGGAACGGGTAGCGCACGCGTAATTTTTGTCAATCCAAGATGGCTTCGTCAGCTTCAACACGTTAGACGTGGGATGATGAAAAAACTGACGCGTTGCTTCTAGCAGTGCGAAATTATAAACGTCAAAAACTTGGCGAAGGTATAGAATGGGATTCTCACAACGTTCTTCTGTGGGAGCACATCCGGAAGTCTCTTGGAGAAAAATGGGAAACTGATTTTGGAAAGGTCGAACCATCGAGTCCAATGAAAATGGTTGATTCAGTTTTCATGTAAACATGGTATGAAATGACCCCGTCGTCAAGTAAACGCGATACGAAATCACGAAGTCATCCCGGTATGAAACTCGCGCCGGTGCGAGTTTTCCCATGTAAACACCTGCTAAAAGAGCTTAAAATTTAAAGGGTGTTGAGTATGGAGGTCAGAATGACATCAGATTATAAGTTGCAATTTTAAAAACAATATTTCGATATTTTTTATTATTCTAAATACAATATAAATATGGTTACTATACAACAAAGTATACAATGATAAATAAAACCGAAGAGAGATAGTGTAAATCGTCAAATATAAAAGGAAACTAAAGCATTCTACTTTTTGTAGTGGTTAAATAGCCTTCTATTTCTTTTTTGCAATAAACAGTTCTAATTTATAAGTAGCTTTTAACTTGGCTTTAAAGACTATTAAAGAGGGAGTTACATTAGAATATTTGCACTTATAGATAAACATCTTAGCAAGGAGAATTACATGGTTCACCAACAGAAAATGGTTGTTAAGATCAAATTTCCCGGACAGAATATCTAGAAGAGAGAGGTTGAGCGATATGTTAACGTCATCGGCAAGCCAAGATAAAACTTCTTTCAAAAAAAAAAAAAAAATTGAAGACTTACGCAAAAACAGTAAATGCTCCAGGGATTCCTCTTCTTCCTTGCAAAAGACACACAAGGGGATTCGACCATTTTGAAATGGTAAAGTTTTTTATTTGTGAAAATAATAAGAGTAAGTAATTTATACTGAAATTATCTTAGTTTTGTGTCTAAGGTAATTTCAAAGGCTAAAGAATATAACCTTTTCCACTCTATGGAAATATCAGGATGACTATTTGAAATTTTAGCCTTA
Source organism: Cladopsammia gracilis (assembly GCA_022457155.1). NCBI lineage: Eukaryota > Metazoa > Cnidaria > Anthozoa > Scleractinia > Dendrophylliidae > Cladopsammia > Cladopsammia gracilis. The sequence goes on from JAJGOT010000074.1 coordinate 608,983, forward strand.
GCTGTAGGGGGAGTTTGCTTCTGAGATACGATTTCTCTATAAGCCATTTTCGATGTAATGTATGTAAGGTCAACTATTTTACCCAATATTGATAGTTGAAAGCACTTTTATTTGATCCAGAATAGACGATTCACAATATGGGTTTTTCTTAATAGACGAACGCCAGGCACTTGGTATAGCATCTATGATACCCATTAAGGCGAAAGAGTGACCATGGGACAATAAAGAACTCAGAATCTTGTCACTTTCGAGGAAGGTGCGATCCTTAGAGACAAGGTCACCCACTTTGATTGTAAAAAAAGATTGATTGATTGTAAAAAAGAAAGGATGAAAAGAAGATTTCCGTTCACTTAAAACATACTTATTGTTCCAGATAATTTAATTCATGATACCCTCGTGGGATACTGATTCATAATTATGCATGGAGGTCCAAGTGTTTAAACACTCTTTGTAGTACACAGGCAATGAAATAGGCAATTTCCGACTCTCAATTGCAAAATTGCACTGAAACAGAAATTTTCCACCTACTTTGTCAAGATAAAAATCTAAGGCTTTCTTCCAAGGGCTTTCAAAATCCTCCGTATACCTCTTTAAACACATAATTCTTTGGGCATAAATCATAGATTCAAGATCGAGCATTTTCAGGCCGCCGTCTTCAATGTTATTTATATTAAAGCTGACCGCTTGATCTTATCCTTGCCCTTCCAGATAAACGAATAAAGTTCTTTATTAACTTCTTTAATGAGTTCACTCGGCACTGGAATCAAAGCCGCCTTGGACATAATTTTGGGTATAACAAATTACTTCACTATTTGTATTCTACCGCCACCTCCCCAAATTCAACACTTTTGTAATGGATTTCATAATTGAGTCAAAATTTGCCTTTTTCCTAGTCACATTGTTATAATCGAAATATACACCGAGAATTTTAATGCATGTTTTAAATTCATGGGGAAATAACTCGTACCCTAATTTGCTTAACCCCAGACCAAAAAATTCTGTCTTCTCTTCATTAACATTGAGACCTGAACACTTAGAGAAATTCCTAATACTTTCTTGTAAATGATTGTAGGAAGAAGTGTCTTGCAGAAAGTAGGTTAGATCATGAGCAAAAGGCAACACTTTCGCCTCAACATTTCGAATCCAAATCCCCTGAATCTTTTCATTTTGTCAAATACTACATGCAAAAATTTCCAACCCTATTATGAATAGAAGAGGGGATAGTGGGTCACCTTGGCGCACGCCCCGACCAAATGTAAAATAATCTGATGTAAAACCGTCATTGATAATAGAACTTGATATATTGGAATAGAGAACCCGAATCCACTGAATAAAAGATGTCCCAAATGGTGTTATCTCATAAACCCACTGGGTAGGAAACAAATACGAACAGTCGTTTGGAGCTCGTAAGACGCATATGTGTTCATCTTTATATATGGAAGCAACAGGTGGGCAGCCCTGGGGGACTATATTGGAACTAAATTGGAACTAAGTTGGCGCGAGAAACCTGGAAACCAAGCTGTTCGGGGGGGGGGGGGGGGGGGGTCTGTGCGGATCGAAGTGACGGTTTTCATTTTCCAAAAACTATTTTAGGGAGTTCAAGCGACGATAAGGGCGGCGCCAAGGAAACATTTACTTCAAAAAAGAATTCGTGCTACAGTTTAAACTGCGTTCCAATGAATTATTCCAATTTGTTTAGTTTGTCTAATGTTATGTGACTGGATTGTCCAGTGGCTGAATTTGTACAGTGGGCTTTTAAATTCAAATAGAGGAGGGAAAATTAATCGTCGTATGATCACTTTCTCCACAAAACCTATAATTTGAATATCATTTGACGTTGTTGTTTTGCAGGTAATGGCAAGGAAATGTACCAAATGTAAAACGCTCGTGCAGAGGCATTGTTTTCGTTTATTAAACCTATTGTTTTTTGCCATTCTCGCTGTCCTCGCGGTCGTGGCTGCTTATAGTTCTTGCTTGTTTGTTTATTAGGGAATTTAAAAGTTCCAAACAAACAAGAACTACACACAAAAAAAAATAGAAAATGCCATTACTCTACGGAGAAGTTGGATAATTTGCTCTCATTTGTTGTATTGTAACTTGAGTGAAAACTGCAAATTCCGTTGTCAAGCTTATTTACTTTTGAACAGTGATCTTGCGATTTTGACAGAGTGTTTCAGCGTGGATGAAAGAGCCGAAAAGCGGCAAAGAAAACAATATAACAGGCCTGGATGCAAAAGAAGCCCGGCGGATTTTTAATTTTGTCCCGGCTTTAAAAATAAGAAAAAAACATCTTCCGGTGACACTTTCGTCACAATCATCCCAGTTGGGAGAGTTGCAATTTTGTCACAGTTTTATTTCTAGCAGGGGGTTTGACATGGCTTTTTGCTCTTACAACACGATTTTCAAAAACAATTGCCATTGTCTTTTCGGCCCAGCGATTGACCAATAGCCCATATCTCCTAGCAACGTCCGAACCTTTTCCCACCCAGTTATTTTAGGCCCAGTTCAAACGTCGAACTTCACATGTGCCGAACCTAATGCTAATCAGCAAGAACAATAGATTTTGCTCATTTACATTAGGTTCGGCACATGTGAAGTTCGACGTTTGAACTGGGCCTTAGTGATAACACCATTTGCTTCGCGCCGGCGCCTGGGATTCGAAAAAAAAGCGCTTGGTTACCAAGACTTAACGAATGCTGGCGCTATTTATGAACCGTACGCAGCGTTTTGCAAGCATTGTCCACAAAATATATGAGTAGAAATGACCAGAAAAGACAAAGGACTACTGAAATGTTTCTAATTTACGTTTATTTCAGATAAATTAAACTTTATTTAGTCGAAATGCGCCGTGCACCAAGAGTTTTCTAGATTATGTCAAGTCATTGTTTGCTATTTGATTGGTTAAGAAGTTTGGAAATCAACCGTAAGTTATCAGTTGTTCGAGTTTCAAAGGAATGGTGGCTATTCAACCATTAAAGGTACTTCCAACCTTCGCGGGTGTCGTTCGAAAAAAAATTGTACACGTGCAAATTTAAAGAGTAATGTGATAAAATATATATGACCATATATCAGTAGATAGCTTAATAGATGTAGTTTTCGATAAAAATAATATATATAGTTAGGCTTAGCCTAAGGGCTCTGTCACACTATTGCGTATAAGGGAAACGTATGAGTTGCGTATGAAAATTCATAAAATAATTTTCATACGCCGAAATGCCCTTGAAAATACAGCGTTTGACCAGCGTACTTGACCTATGGGTAACGTACCTCTAGCGTAACTCTCACGTATTCAGCGTATGCCTAGCGTATGTTTATCGTATAAACCATACCTCCGAATACGCACAAAATTTTTAAGCATGCTTAAAAAAAATTTCTGCCTCGCCGTATGCCAGCGTATGCCAGCGTATGCGACTGTGCTTGAAATGTATACGACCTATGCCTAACGTACCCCTAGCGTATGTCAGCGTATACGAGCGTATGAGTGATATTTTTCATACGCTGGTATACGCTAGTACTACACGCAATAGTGTGACAGGGCCATAACAGCGAAGCCCTCTGAAGACCCTCTGAACAAGCTTAACTAAGATGAAACTTAAAAAGGTCGGAAACACAAGAATTAAGATTGACGACCGGGCTATTTTTCAATTTTAGCAATTCTCAAAAACAGTATTGCACAGTCTGCACAGTACATTTAGACCGCACAAAAGTTCACAAAAACAACTTTTTCTCCGTCTAGAATAACCATTACGACTATTTTCCGAATAAAATACAGTTGTTGCTTGTCAAAAAATGCGCGAGAAACTGATTTGGAAATCAAAATTACAAAAATACACAAACATATTTGCATAAGGCGACGCGAGTATAAAATCTAAGTCTTGTTTTGTTTACATAAAATCGCTTTTCAATCTATGTAATGAATGAACAAACACATAAAAATGGACAACACAATCTTCTTTTGAAAAAAATTATTCAAATCTCCATTATTTTATGTTTAAAAGCAAAACGCGTGGCATTTATATCGCATCAAGGCCGAGCGGTGTCTTCGATGAAATTCAAGAAATTAATACAACTGAATTTAAGGTCATTTAAGCTACACGTTTATAAAAACTAACGAGAACACAAAGAAAAAGTCAATCACAGATTGATATCAAGATAAATTTCCATCGAAAAATGTGATCTGTTTTACCTTTAAGTCCCTCGCTTGCTTGGAAATTCAAAACTCCGCTTCTGGTTCTGAAATCCGTAAAAAAACAAACATCTCCCGGTTTAAAAATAAGCACTTAGCTGTATATTCGTCTAAATCGGCTTGATTTGCAGAGTTTAGAAGCCTCAAATGCGATCTTGACCACTGTTTGAAAAATGTGAAACTTTAAACCGTTTCCTCCGCTCAGTAAACACAGCAAAACATCATTGAAGTGTTTTCCCAGCTGACGTGACATTCGGCCGTGTAACCGCGCGAAAAAAAGCCTCGCTTTGGTTTCAACATGACGTCGTACGCGCACGGTTTTGCGACGTCATACGCGCACGCGAGCTAGTCCTGCGCGACGGAGCTACAGTAGTCCGGTCCTGCGCGACGGCGGAGGGCGGGCACACGCGCGCCCGCGAAACATTCCGCTAGCCATGACCATGAAAAATGGCGGGCATAGGTTCTATGAGTATGGGGCTGCGCAGCCGGGCCTTCGGCCCGGCGATTGCTCCGTTATAACTTTAGCGACCTTTTTTTTTTTACAGGGGGCCGATAAACCGCTAAACGACCGAGGGTTGTTCAATTGAATTTATAGGGTATGTAGATGTAAAGGTTTTTCGTGAAATTTGGCCAAAACATTCCTGGGATAATGACGAACAAAACCGCGCATGTCAGGAAATGCTGATATTTAAAATATTTTCCCGTCCACGTCTCGCATGTTTTAATCCACTCCAACTTTAGACGCAAATATCTCGCTAACGAATCAGAATATCGAAAAAGCCTGACACTATTTTGACATAATTGTGTTTGATTGATCCCTTGTGAAAAACACTGAGCAGCTATTTCGGTTTTGCTCGGCATTCGATACCCGATAAAGTCATTTGAACAAGCATCAGTCGTTTGGCAGTTTATCGGCTCCTGATCGCTAAGGGACTGTGCAATAATTATCAGGGGTGGGGGGAAATGGGCTTCAAGTAGGAAAATATTAGGTAATACCCCCCCTTCAAAAGAACTGAATTTAGTTATTGCCCCCCCCCCCCACCCTCTGATCAGTCAGAAATTTTGTATGACACCCCCCCCCGCCTTTAAACACCTTTTATATACAAATACCCAGCATTTTCTTAATATACACCCACCTGTTATTGCTACGAGGCTATGTTTGTTCCAGACGTACAGCAATACTACATGTTTACTTGTTGGATATTCATATCTGGAACAAACATGACCTCGAAGCAGTGTTCGACAAAGCCATCTGATTCCACTTCTGAATCACTTCATTGCAAATCCGAGTTGCTTGCACTGGAACTCATTTCCTCGTTAACCGGCTCTTGGGTTTCTCGTGGGATGCAAGAATGATCACCACGAGCGTACTGGAGAACTCATGCAACCAGTGCCATTTTTCCTCCACTGATCTTAAAGGTGGTCAGACATGAGGGGTCATGTAGCAGGGACATGTCGCAGCGACATGTAGCAGCGACAAAAGTTTGTGTAGTACACATTGAGGGACACGTAGCAGGGAGTGTAGCGAGGACATGTAGCAAGGAAAAAATGATAGCGCTTGCACACCGCATGAAAATGTCGCGGGGACATGTCTCAGGGACATTTTGTCCCCGCGACATGTCTCACGGTGTTCAACTTGTTGAACTTCATGGGACACGTCGCGGGTGACAAAATGTCCCCAAAACTGGTGTTGCACAATTATGATAGCATCAGTTCAAACGAGGGTACGTGTCGCTGCAACATGTCCCTGAGACATGTCCCCGCGACATTTTCATGTGGTGTGCAAGCGCTATGAATTTTTCCCTGTTACATGTCTCCGCTACACTCCCTGCTACATGTCCCTCAATGTGTACTACACACATTTTTGTCGCTGCTACATGTCACTGCGACATGTCCCTGCTACATGACCCCTCATGTCTGACCACCTTAAGACCATGCTGGTTGAGGTACATCTTCAATCTGTTGCAATACAATTATCTATATTGTAGTGAAATTATGATTTTGGTACAATTTTGTCTGCACTGGTTCAAATTTATTTTGAACCAGTGCAAAATATTTGAACTGGAGCAAAATATTTTCACCAGGGCAAAATATTTGCACTGGTATATAACTATATTCTACTGTTCAAATGTTGTTGACAATAGCACAATTTCGATGTATTAAAATTCAACTTGAAACAAAAGACAACACTACGAGGCTTAGGGAAATAAACCATATAAATCCTTACTATCATTCACCTAAGCCTCGTAGTGGTCTTGTTTCAAGTTGAATTTTAATATATCGAAATTGGGCTATTCAAATTTAAAAAAGCCAGAAACGTTTTATCACAATATTCGTCTCTATATTATAGAGATAGAGAAGAATAGAAAATCGTATTGCAACAGATTGAAATTGCAGTTCAGCCACAGAACAGGTCATCATGTCTTTCAGTGAGAACTTTAAACACTTGAAATAAAATGTTAAGCGCTCCCCCCTCCTCTTGAGTGACTTATTTTACTTTGAGCCCCCACCCCCCCCCCCCCATCCTTGCTTTGATTTTACTTCATGCCCCTCCCCCCCCCCCCCTCTGGATTTCCAACCCACCCTCCCCGATAATTATTGCACAGTCCCTAAAATTATATTTTTATCGAAAACTACATGGGCGTGATTAAACTTTCTATTGATATATAGTTTTTTAGAGATTACTTCATCGTTGGTGAGCACGTACGATTTTTATTCACGAGTTGGAAGAATCACAAACGAACGAGCGAGTCTTCGAGCGAGTGAGTTTGTGATTCTTCACAACGAGTGAATAAAAATCGTACAAGCGAACAATAATGACAACAGCGATTAGACGCTGAAATGAATTTTATGAACTCAAATGCTTAAATGAGTTCAACATTTTGTTTTCAAAATTTCTAGGCGATGAAAATGAGTTTTATTTAAACAAAAGCTTATAAAAGATCCAACATTTTCTTTTCAAAATTTCAACAAATCGAAAAAAATGGAAATAAAAATCTAGTTTTATTCACTTTGAATTATTCAAAGCAATGTTATTTAAAGTCAAGCTTACTCAACATCACCGTCGCCAACGGCCTCGGTCTCTTCCATCGTGACAAAGCTTCAACTTAACATCACTCCAGCACATATCTCTTTGCTCTTTGCAACCTCTGAGTCCAAAATGCATGTTATTTAACCACAGTGTGTTTAAAAGCGCTTCAGGATTTCGTGCACCAAGGAGGCCTTTTTTGTAGAGCGTATTCAATTCGTCACTAGTTGAAGCTATCGAAGCGTTTGGCTTATTTCCTTTTCCTTTTTCCTTCAACTCTTTCTGTTTGGGCACAAGGACCTTCCTTGTCTTCCCAAATACGAGTTCATTCATGATACTAGCAGAGTATTTTTTCTTTAGATGTCGATCAAAGCTTGCCAATAAACGTCGAAGCGAAAAAGGCTCATAGTCTTTGCCATCTTTTGTTCTGACCGTAATGATGAACTCACACATGTATTCGTTCAGCTCCACTGCTGGAAATTCTTCAACTTTTCTAACACGATGGTCAGGATTACGTTTTTTCCTCCCACATAGGTCACAGACACGTGAAGAATTTTCCAAATGGCATGAAACTTGTCAGGATTGTTGATTGAGAGATTCTACATTTTTTGGTGGCAGTTTGACAGTCTTGATGGACATTGTGACGTCACAAAGAGTTTCCAAATTTGGTGCCAAAATTTAGAATTAAGAAAATCGTCGGGAAAACCACATAGAGGTGTTCTGTGATCAGAGTGAAGCTTTCCAGTGAAAACCCCGTTAAAATCCATTAAAATGGGACAAAGTTACAAGCTATTTTGTGACTGACAGTAAAAGAAGGAATTTAAAGAATTTAATTGTTTTAATACCTTATATGGTAAAACTTTAGGGAGGTTTACAGTTCAAGACAATACATGGAAGTTAAAAGAAAAATAGCGGATAACACGCTGGAGAAAATTTGTAGTTTTTTGAATTTGAAACTCTATAGGTATTTTCACTTGTGACGTCATCAACACGTAAATATGACGTCAACATGGTATGAAATGACGTAACATGCAACCTGACACCCCATGTCCCAAATTTAAAAAACTACAAATTTGTTTTTATGCATGGTTCGCTTAGTTTCCTTACTGTTTCGTTTAATAAGCTGGAGTTTTAATACCCCTAAAGTTTGACCATATATGGTTAATTCCACACTTTTAGCGGGAAATTTGAATTTCTTTAATAAGCTCTAACTTTGCAACAATTTAACGGATTTAAGTGGGGTTTTCACCAGAAAACTCCGTTTTTTTTATAGATTTTATTTATAAAGTTATTTAAGTCAAATA